>CM022944.1:25571688-26036527 GCA_012931725.1 Litsea cubeba | reverse complement strand
GCTGTGCCCATAATGACCTTGTAGCCATTGGGCATCAGCTGGCCCGGGGCAAGGGACCAAGGCTAAGGCAAGCCCTAAGCAAGGGGTGCAGTGGAAAACCTGACCCCACCCTCGATCACTGAGATCAGAGGGAATGGCATCCAGCCGCCGTAGCAGCGATACAGGGCAGCGTCGGCAAGGTCTGCCGGTTTCAGGAGGACCCCCTCCGGAATTTTGAAGGCAGCCCTAAACTCGGCCAAGCCCTCATCAGAAATCTACCCTGAATCTAGGGGTGCCCATGTCTAAAAGGGGTGTCTACGAAGAAAGGCCCTAGAATCGAAAAACCCCCAAGAAAACCAGACGAAAGAACAGAGCGACTTACGAGGGACGAAGAGGCGGATCAGGAGCAGATCCAGGCACGTTCTGCGGTCGTCGTCCTCAAACAGATCTCAGGAACCAGAACGGAGATCGGAAGCCTCGAACGGGTCTCAGAAATCGGAGCAGAGATTGAAAGTAAGAGCAGAGGCGAAGGCGAAAAGATTCAGAAGCAAGAAGAAGAAGAGGACGGCCCTATTTATAGAAGGGGAAACCCTCATTTGGGTACCGCCTCCGAATTCGAAGAGACACTTCAAAGCCCGTGCCCGTCAATCAATGAGACAGCCCGTCAATCAATGGGACAACGCAGTCGGCGCGGAAACTACGCGTGTAGCCGTCGGCTCGGTTCCAAAGGCGGACAGGGCAGGGCATTTATTGCTTTAAAGAGTTGAAGCGACACCAGGCAATGATCACAGTATCCCCAGATGGATTCTTCTAGCTTTCAACCCCTAAAGGCTAGCACGCTTCAGAGGTCAAAACCTAGGGGGCAATTGTGTGGGGAGATTTCCCGAACCACAGGATTAAGTTAATCGCAGCCATCAGATCAGGTTAAAGCATTCTCACGTGCCACCCTCGCGTCATCCACGTGACACCAGGCTCGTCCCGGCTACCAGGACAGGAGGTCCGGCCGAAGTCGGACAGCTCCGGGCCTTAGCGCCGAACTGGCCCACCTCGGGCGTCATCTCGGCAAGGATCACCACCACGGGTACCACCTCGGCAGAAAGCTCCATTTCGGCTAAAGAAGCCGAGACAGAAGCCGAAGCAAGAGAGAACATTCACGTGTACCCTTCATCCCCCACGTCATCAGGCACGTGGAGGGATAGGGACACGCGCTGGTGGGATAGACGCGACATCCAGCCGCCCACAATCTTCGCCAGATCCCTGACAGAGTCCCATCCAGCGGCTGAAGCCACATCAGGGCAGGGCCCGAGGGCGGATCCGCTGGTACTCCTACCGCCAAAGGCGCCCAACAGGATCTGGCCCAACAAGATGTGCATTAAATGCGATGTGGGCTGACCCGACGGGCATTTAATGCATAGTGGGCTGGATTGGACCACAATTAATGCAATGTGGGCTGATCATGACTTCTAAGTCAAATCGTGGGACCCACACCACAATATCTTCCAAAGATACGTTCCACACTCTATAAATAAAGACCCATGCCACCATCTAAGGTACGCCATTTTTCCATACCAGAGTCGTTACTCTGTCTCTCTTCCTCCTCTCCTTCCATTGTTCCAGTTCACATACTGACTTTGGCATCGGAGAGCCTTGCGCCACCCAGGCCAGGGTCCTCTGACTGTTTGTTCTTCCCTTCCAGGCTTCCGGGCGGCATCCAGACATTCCAGACACCATCATCTTCTCGGATAAGTCCTATAAGGCACCCTCTTATTGTGGGTCATAATTTTCTGCACCTACAAAGGGTTAGCTGCCGTCAGCACCATGGTAACAGTAGCATAAGATCATCTCTCTTTAATTTATACGATGTTCGTTATTTATTTAAACCGACAAGGTTTTATGGATCAAATGATAATAAAGTCTTCTGATGAGAACTGACGTCTACTTAGATGGGCATTCAGCTGTATTACTCTGAGCTGAGAGTTTATAGTTTCCATGGTTTTAGCAGGTTGGATAAATTTGGATTTGGTTAAGATGTGTAATTGGGGCATGTTTGTTTCTAATAGAAGGTCAAGTGAGCTCCACCAAAAAATTATTGAAAAAATAAAATGTGAATGGAATGAAGTGAGTGGGGCAGGATATAAGGAGCAAGGCATATGGGACCCCGGTCTTTCTTAGGATTTGAATTGCTAGGGTGATGGAACTTCCCTCGATTTCCTTTTATTAAAGGGGTTATGTATTCTATGAGAAAAAAAAGGGCCTTAAGAGTTATACGACTTGTACTTCTAAAAGTGATTAAAATTGAAGAAACAAAGGTAAATATACAAAAATGACCATAAAATAATTTTCCTTTAATGGAAAATGAATTAAAAGGAAATGTGGAATCAATACCCTACCATCACTAGTAATTTAAATTCTAGGAAAGTCAAGGTCTAATCTACATCTCCACCATGTATCATTCACTCCTCACCTCTTCAATAATCTTGTGTTTAAGCCCATTTATCTGATTTGATGATGAATTCCCATGTATTCAATTCTATGCATAAATGGACTTCTGTGTAATGTATTTTCCAAAGAAAATAATAGAAAGGTGTCTTGATATTCCATCTGAAAAGATAAGAGGTACATCATTGGGCACCTACCATATAGGATTCTTGTTTACACCAGGATTCTCACTAATCAGGGCTCCCCTCAAAAGATTTAGGGAACTCACCAAGCATTTAGTGGGCAAGAGGATTGATTGATGACAATGTCTAAGAAAATGTAGTTATTTTTGGCCAAACTCTTTTCTCTTTAGAATTTAAGTTATATTCCAACTCCTACTCTCATTCTATATAGGGGAGTGCTATTGGCACCGTAAAATTTTCTCTCCCCACCGCACTAGAAGACAAAAGAAATAATTTTTCCTAAACTACTCCCTCCCCTCCTCCCTCCTCCTCCTCCCTCTCTCCTCTTCCCTTCCTCTCCCACCCTCCACCCTCTTCCCTCATCTCCAACCCCCCCCCCCCCCCCCAGTCTCCGGCGGGGAGGGTCCTCTCCCTCTTTCTTCCTCCCTCCCCTTCCATTGTCTTTCTCTCTTCTCCCTCTCCTTCCCTCCCCTACTCCCACACTCCCCCTCCCCTTCCCCCCTCCCACCGGCGACTAGGAGGGGGAGGGGGAGTGGGGGAGTAGGGGAGGGAAGGAGAGGGAGAAGAGAGAAAGAAAATGGAAGGGGAGGGAGGAAAAAAGAGGGAGAGGGGGAGGGAGACCGACCGGAGCTCCCTCCCCGCCGGAGACTGGGGGGGGGGGGGGGATGAGGGAAGAGGGGGGAGGATGGGAGAGGAAGGGAAGAGGAGGAGGGAGGAGGAGGAGAGGGGAGGGGTGATTTAGATTAATCTATTTTTTTATTTATTTTTGCGGTGGGAAAAGAGAATTTCGTGGTGCCAATAGAGCTCCTCTTCTATATATATACAACATCACCGTACTCTCTCTCTCTCTCTCTCTCTCTCTCTCTCTCTCTCTCTCTCTCTCAACTTTCTTTACTCTTCTTGTAACCTAAAATCCAACCGTCGTATCTCCGATAAAAAACGACCATATTCTTCCTCGCGAAATCCTTTTTGTCGGGATAGCGCTTCAGACTTTGGCAATAAGAATTTTAGTTCGTCTCTTGCAACTGCGAACCTAAGGCAAGTACATAATCATAACTTGTGAATTAGAATGCTGATTTTCTTCTTTGATTCATGTGTTGTGCATATAGACTCCTTTGATTTGCCCTTTTGTAGATGTTGATGTTAGAGTAGGGTTTTCTCTTGTTGGGTTTTCCCCTTGTGTGGGAAGGAGTTTTGATGGTGAGGAGGATGTTGTGATTGTATAGGTGAAAGTTGGGGAAGAATTCTTGATCATATAAAAAATGACTAATTTTTAAATAGAAGAAAACTGCAAAGCCCGACTACATGTCTTTTATCTCTCTTCAATTCCTATACAAATATATATATTAAGAAAAAGTTGCATTCTTGGTATAAATGTTAGAGAAAACCATCCCTAATATGTACAAAAATATAGAAAAAAGTTAAAAAGGAAAAAGAGACCCAAAGAAATGACCAAAGGTATTGTTGTTGGGTCGGATATATCACGGCACAACCAAAACCCAAAATCTCCACTTCATAAATATATCAAACATACAAAATATATGTGTTTGTATATATTGAAAACAATAAACCTTTGTATATATTGAAAACAATAAATCCCGAGGGATAGTTCAGTTGGTCTAAGACTACGGTTTGTACCCGGAGGTTGTAGTTTCGAAACTGTATTACCACACTAGAGTCACAAAGACTACGGATTATTCTAGCCCAAAGGGCTGGTACCTGAGTTACAAAAAAAATATGTGCATCAAACCTGTATAGCTTGTGGGAAGTTAAAAGGGCTCGGAAGAAGAAGAAACGTTGGGTTTGGGGAGTTAATGTATTGAGAAGTTGAAGAGTTGGGTTAGGTTAAGAAAAGTCCCATGCTTAGTGGAAATGGAACTGTCAAAATAATTTCAAAATGGTCAAAATCAATTGGTCCAATTGTCTGATTTTCCCAATTGAAGCCTGTTCGCTCCGTATATTATAATTGTTAGGACAATATTTAGTCTTTAAAATTCTGAAATATAAAATACTGCCATTAGTTAGTATTCTCTAACAGGTTTTTGGTAAGAGAGCTAAGTTATTAATTTTTGCGTCTATAAGTCCATAATCTCTGATCCCTCTTCACTAATAGACCCACATAGTTCGCTCCATTTAATGGCAGAGACATTCTTTTTATCCTTATAATGGAATAGTGGTCCCACTGAATAATGGAATAGTGGTCCAAATTCCATATCTATAGGACACTTTAAGTTGAATTTTTAGAAAATCTATCTATATATTTTGATTTGATATTTTACTTTATTTTTATTTTACGATAAACCCTAGATGTTGACTTAAAGAAATGGAATCTGTGGATATTTAAAGAATCATGACTCAAATGATGCACCCATTGTCCCATTGATGCCAACAAAGTTGGGAGATCTATATCCTGACCGTCCATGCTTCTCCAAAATTGTCGGATCTGTTGTTTTTGTGGACCCCACCAATGAAAACGATGGAACGAATTAGTGCATTGCACGGCCCAAGAGAATCGACTGCGTGTGGGGCGCCTTCAAAGTCACGCCATCGGCTCCACCCAGCAAACCGTGTTGTCAACGTTATTAGCCCGTTCCAGCCAAGGGTTTGATTACTGACTGCACTGAAAGGGAGAGGAGAATCTTGCCCTTGCCCTTGCCCTTGCCCTTGCCCTTGCCCATCCCAGTGCCAAATATCAGAATCCTAAATCCAGATAGGTCCAGATCCCTTTCAAATTTTGCAATATATCTTGCTTTAGGTTAATTTGCTCTCCACATTGTGTGCTCAAATCCCGCCCCAAACTTCTTATTTGGTGCACGTGTGTGTAGATCAAAAAGTTATGCAATACATCCATGGCAACTTCAAATTAGTCTATGTAAATGACATGTTGTTCACTTGTAGAATGCATTATTTGACATGCTTTGTTTACGGGAAATGTTTTTCTGCGAGCTACTGTTAGTGCAGTCCTCCTACCCAAAAAGAATAAAAAAAAATTGTAAGTGCAGTCTCACACTGTGGGGCTCACTTTTGGCAACCTATCATCAATCCGGTTAAGATGTAAGGAAACTTTCAGCCTGTTAAATCAGGGGGTAAGATAAATTAATGGGGCTTTCTTTTCTTCTTTTCTAGGATCCGGTTGCGGCCCGTTATCCATGAGGAGAGCTTTTCATCTGCCCTCCTCACATTCATATACTTGCATTCAAGTGGGGCGCCCATGAGCTAGACTGTATACTAGCTATATGCAGTCTGCTCATAGGAGAATATTTTCTGCTTTGATATTTATTTTCATCATGTGATTAGTGTATTGATAAAAACCAATTTAATATTGAAATAAAATTTCGCATCCAGCAATGGGCTCAGACATAGACTTGTTTTGAAATTTAAATTGTTTGGAACTTCGTTCTATCCACTTTGTACTCTGTTTTGTTAACCAAAACCCATCAGAATTTTGTAATCTCTCCATTTAAAATTAATTTTTTGGATTTCTTAATTCAATAACAAAAGTGTCAAAATAGCACATGTCTGAGAAATTGCAATATTTAGAGATTGTCGTTTTCTAATAACAATGCACATAATATTGACACCACATATCAATGCTCCCAAGGGGGTAAGAGTGGATGAATATGAGTCCTCCAAATCTTGTTCCCGAGATTTCAAAGAAAATCATATTATACTTAGACATTTGTATATCTAATGTTTTACAATCTCCATTATATATGATCGAATTTAAATGTAATTTTTGAATCCTCAAGCATTTTTTTTTTCTTTTGGCATTTTTCTTTGCCGTGTGTATAATGACTATGAAATTTGAAAGATTGGGTGGATGAGTTAGAGAAGAGTGGTTAAGTTGGGTTGGAAGGTGGATAAGTGGTAAATATAAAAATGGGAAGGTAGTTGGCTGAGTAGGAGTGTGGGGGATGTAACCCTAGATTAGTATGATATTCATAAATAATATTAACAGATTGTTAGATGTGGAGTTAAAAATGGGAGACTTTGAAAAGTTTATATTTCCTCATGTTATAAATGAAAAATTGTAAAAAAAAACTAATTTGAAATAAAAACAATAGCATAATTCTTTTCTATTTATAAAAGACGCCATCATCATCAGTAAAGTCTTGTCCCAACTATGTTAGGGACAACTACTTATAAAGGGCATAAGTTATAAAATATAGATATTTTAGAAAAAAATCACAAAGATATCGCAATAATGTCACATTAAAATTCATTATTCTCCAATTTCATGATTTTTTTAGTTTCTCAATTTATTTAGGGATTATTAATATTTCAAGAAAAAAGGTCGTTTGGGGCCCCCCAAATTTCTAATAGTGACGAGCATGTGCAAAGGGAGTAGAGTGGTGGCAATGGGATGGGTCCGGTTAAGTTGGGCATTGTAAAAGTGTTTACAGTCTCATCAACTCTATTTAATTACCATGGAATAGAATAAATATAGAGCAAAATAAAAATTAAAAATTTCATCTTTTTACTAAAAATCATGTTTGAGCTGGAGATTGCAAGCGACAGTAAGGATAGCCTGACGCTTGCAATCTCCGCAAATATGTATTTTAGTGAAAAAAAGTCAATCATTATATTTTATTTTACTCTATTTTTATTCTATCACATGGCAAATAAATTAGCCTTAGCATGGGAGTCAACTTGAACTTGTATAGGTTAGTTTTTACCCCGTGATTAACCTGACGTGTAGGAGCCACTATATGAGTGAAATCTGTCCTAAAGCTGATACATATATGGATATTTACTTTGAGTGATTCAAATCTTATATGTGACCCTCACTCAGGATTTATAATATAAGATTCAAATCTTATATGTTTGCATATGTGATATGAACTTTTTAAATGCTTGCTCATGTGAATATAATGCTTCCAAACAAACACGATGGGAGATTTTAGGAGGAAAAAATCCTCATAAACTTAGAAAGGATGGCGGAGGACCCGTATTTTAAAGTTGACACCAAAGGTCCTTCTGCCTCCTTTTCACTTTATTTTTTTTATGAGGATTTTACCAAAAAAATCCTTCAAGACTTCTTAAAAGCTAAAAGCACCATCAACTTCTCATAAAGACCACAGTAGTCCCAAAGGCCCTGTTGGGTATTTTTTTTAACTTTTAGCGATGAGCGGGGATATCGCAGTTCATTCTAAGTAAATGAGCGGGGATATCCCCGTTCATCGTTCATTACTACTTAAAAGACTGTCGAACTCCCTTTTCCCCTTTGCTTTTTCTGGGTTCCGGACGAATCTCTACAGCCTCTCTTCCACATTACCTTGCTTTATGGGAGAATCATATTCTTGAATCTTTTAAGTAGAAAGGTTGGAGGCTCCATTAAAGAGGTTGGTAGTATAGATTTACCTTTTTTACATTTGATTAAACCTAGAAGCACAATCTCCACATGTGTTTTTCTTTTACCCAAAAAGTTGATATTTGGAAGTACTCATTAAAGCTTCCATCTCCTTGATGGATAATTAATATTTACTCCATGGGTAGTCCACAATAACTTTCTTATGATTAAAAGACCATATTTCAGTAAGACAAATGGGCATTGGTTTTGAATGTAATAGAAGATTATAGAATTGGGCATCATCAGCTTTTGCTTACATAGAAATGGTTGGATATGGGTATCTGGGAAGGGCACTGACATAGAAGTGGTTAAGCTTTGAAAATAGTTTTGTTATTATATCAGTTACATACACATGGGCATTAGCTCAATAAGGAATGAACATCCGGTCATAATTCCTCAAATGAGAGATACAAATGGATAAGGGATCACATGTGTATGTTATATTGGTTAAATATAATTTTCAATGGCCATTGCCAATACCACTTTGACCAACCACGTTATGGAGTGCTGAAGATTTGCTTCCAAAGCATTAAAAAAATTAGGCAGTCATATCTCTTTGTCCATCTATTGATATAGTAATACAATTCATTTAATATTCTTTTATAATAATGGATGGAGACCATATTGTAACATTTTTTGTCATAGGAATCCATGTCATTGTTTATATTTGTTATTGGTGTTAAACCCATTTGAAGCATTTTTTATTGAATGTTAGGATGTCAGACAATGAAGTGTTGGTCATCTTCCACTATGATGGAGAGTTTGATTTTGATATTAACCGTCCGACCTACAAAGGTGGAAAACAAAAGATTAGGTATTTACCTACCGACATAAGTTACAACTATTTGCGAGACGTTGCACTTGAAGTATCTAAGTGGGAAGCACTCAGTGACATGCCAGCTTTACAGTACCTTTATCACGATGGATTTGCATTCTCATTGATTACCCTAGAAGAGGATGATGATATTAAGGTAATGTTTAGAGCATTGGAAAACAATACGAATGGTTTGTATTTATATGTTAGTAAAGGAACAAATCCAGCAGCTAGCAACAGAGAAGAAAAACCTATGTAAGTGAGTTTCTTCTATTTATTTAATGTAAGTCGAGTTTTTAATACAATTTCTTACAATTTCATTTGTTATGAATTGAAAGGTTGCAACGTACGCCTTTGCATGGTCCAAGCGAAGACAATTCTTGTGCGTTGAGGGAGAAACACAAAGAGAAAGAGGTAGTACATGCAACTCCTGTCCAAGAATTTCCGACAGTCAACCTCCATGAAGATAATGATATTGAGTTCTCGGGAGCACCCAATCATGTTGTCATTGATCAAAGTATAGGAGCTTATCATGTTGTTGATGAAATAATGTATGATCCAAACGTTGAAGATGAGATAGCGTCTGATAGATGTGAACTTGAACAAGTGGGTAGAAATACAACAACTGTTTCCAACAAAGAACAAATCAAGCTGCCAAAAATAAAAATCTGGAGGATTCATACAAAGCCGTGGATGTTAATATTGAGGACACAATGGTTCCTGAAGAGTACTTGATTGAAACGTATCAAAATTCTGCACGGGATATGTGGATAGGGCGGAAGTTTTCAGATCGTGACACATTCAGAAGAACGTTGGCGAAGTTTGCAATTTACAATAATTTCAGTCTGAAGCACTGAAGACCAATCGCACTAATGTTACGGCACGTTGCAGTGGTCAGAGTTGCCCTTGGCGTATTCATGCATCCATTATTGAATCTGGGCCACAGTTCCAAGTCCGTACATATAACTCTAACCATTGTTGCTCTAAACCGATGTTGGCAATGGCACATCGACAAGCTTCTTCAGAGCTAATTGCAGAGTACATAATGGATAGAGTCCGATCCAATAATGATTTGACACCGAAAGAGATTATTAATGATTTTCAAATGGAGTTTGGTTGTCGTATTACTTACAGAAAGGCTCATAAAGCGAAAGACATTGCCCTTCGATTGATCCGTGGATCATATGAGGAGTCATTCCAAAATCTTCCTCTTTATTGTAAAGAATTGCAGATGATGAATCCTGGTACGATTACAAATATTGAAATAAATGATGATGATACTTTTAAGAGGTTCTTTTGGTCTTTCGGCCCGTGCATTCGATCTTTTCAGACTTCATTGAGGCAGTGATTGCAGTTGATGGTTCACATTTACGTGGCAAATATCCTGGTGTATTATTAGTGGCTGTGACGTATGATGCGGATCAAAAATTATTTCCCATTGCCTTTGCCTTTGCAGAAGCCGAGCGTCGTGAGAGTTGGGAGTGGTTTTTTGCAAATCTAAGCTTGGCATTGGGCGAGCCTATGAATTTGACCGTTGTCTCTGACCGAATGAAAGGTCTCATTCCTGCGCTGATGAACATCATTCCTAGTGCAAGGCACTGCTTTTGTTGTCGTCATATAGCTGAAAATATCAAAAGCAACTTCAAAGATGGTGCTATTGTCCGAAAATTCTGGTGTGCTGCAAAGGCTTACAGACCCTGTGAGTACGAGGCATTTTTAAATGATATCCGGGATGTTGACGTTTCAGCATACAACTACATCAAGGCAATTGGAAAAGAGCATTGGTCAAATGCATTTGTAGAAGGGCGTCGTTATGATATGCTCACCAGCAACGCCGCTGAATGCACAAATAGCCTACTTAAAGACACCAGAATGCTACCTGTAACAAAGCAGGTAGAGGAAATTCGTGCGAAACTGATGGAGTTCTACCAAAGGCGCAGTCTATATTCAGAAACTATTAATTCTCGGTTAACTCCTTACGCAGAACGGATTCTTAGTCAAGGGTTCGAGGAATCTCGCAGACTTCATGTCCGTGTTGCTGGACTTGTTGAATTCCAGGTTCAATCAACAGAATTCATTGATGTAGTACATCTCGATCAAAGAGTATGCACATGTCGCCAATGGCAAATATTGGGTATCCCGTGCTCGCACGCAATAGCCGCAATGCAGCTGAGAAACAAGTGTCCGTATGACTTCTGTGAGCATTGGTTCCTGACAGAAACCTATCGACTCACGTACAATGAGGTTTTGCATGCTACTCGAGATATAAGACAATGGGATCATACGCCAGTTGAAATTGTTTTGCCTCCACATGCATCCAAGCAACCTGGGCGACCAAAAAAAAATAGAATTCGCATAGAGGATAGGGACAGGCAGCGTAGGCAAGTAACATGTTCTAACTGTAAAGAGAAGGGACACAACCGACAGAGATGTCGCAATCCACCAGTGCAGTAGTATTTTGAATATGAAAATTACCTAGCACGTGTCTTATTTTGTGTGATATTCTGATATTCTAATGTAGGAAAGTAACATGTCTCAAACTGTATAGAGAGATGGAATATGTTCAGAGATGTCATAATCCACTTAGCATATATTTTGGTGTAGATGGATGTTTAACTGACTGTCAAATGATCTCTTTGATAGATATTTCTTATACATATTTTTGGGGTTAATGGATATTTTTGATAAGTAACATTCATGTAGTACCTTATGTGTTTGTTTAAACTCTATTTGGAGTAGTAATATCTCAGCCAAAAGTTTCAGGTGAGCGGGGATGTCCCCATCCACAATATTGTAGTGTGCGGGGATATCCCCGTCCCAACTGAAACCACCTTGAGAGACAGTACTTTGGTGTGCGGGGATATCCCCGCTCACAGCACTAACTTATGCAGGAATATCCCTGTTCAAATCAATAATTTTGGCAGGGATATCCCCGCCCTAACTGAAACCATTCATTGAGAGAAAGCACACACAGTGCGCTGGTAGGTGAGGATATCCCCACTCACAACACTAACAGAAGCAGGGATATCCCCGCCCTAACTGAAACCAGTCATTGAGAGAAAGCACTCACAGTGCGCTGGTAGGTGAGGATATCCCCACTCATAACACCAACAGAAGCAGGGATATCCCCGCCCTAACTGAAACCAGTCATTGAGAGAAAGCACTCACAGTGCGCTGGTAGGTGAGGATATCCCCACTCACAACACTAACAGAAGCAGGGATATCCCCGCCCTAACTGAATCCAGTCATTGAGAGAAAGCACTCACAGTGCGCTGGTAGGCGAGGATATCCCCACTCACAACACTAACAGAAGCAAGGATATCCCCGCCCAACTGAAACCATTCATTGAGAGAAAGCACACACAGTGCGCTGGTAGGCGAGGATATCCCCACTCTGTGCACTAACAGAAGCAGGGATATCCCCGTTCATATCACTAATTTGGACGGGGCTATCCCTGTCCGAACTGAAACCATCTTGATGGACTGTATTCTGGTTTGCGGGGATATCCCCTCTCACAGCACTAACACGGATAGGGATATCCCCTTCCAAAACACTGTCATTGGCGGGGATATCCCCGCCCACAAGACAACCCCTGCGTGGATATCCCTGTCTAATCTATAAGAGAAATGCATCTCTACAACTTATGAACTTCTTCATAAAACCTGTATCAAAGGTAGTCATGCTACTTCACATTCACATCAACCAACAAGTTGCTTAACAATCACACATTCGTCCATCAATGGTAGACATTCACATTCACATTTACAACCATCAATTAACAACTGTCTATACACATCAGTTTGTCTCTGTCAAGAAAGGATCTACACATAATATTTGTCTCTGACTAGAAAGGATATGCACATTTAATTTTACAAAACCATGTCAGACTGTGTCAACTGAATATACATGCAAATTGACCATACAAAAAAAAATTTGGTCAATTCCTGACAAAAAGTTGGATGTCAATTTCTTAGTCTAAAGCAGTTAAATCCAATCTATAGGAGTTAAGCACCCAGGTCCTTTTGAATATCTCCAGAACTATTTTGCTCCGATAAAATGGAATGTCAGCTTGTGTGAACTTGAGTGGTTTTCTGAAAATGCAGTGTTAGGCGAAAGCACATGCGAAGACCCCACAATCGTTCCCATTGTCTTGGTGTGGGATGTCCATCTTTTCTTTGAAGGTCCAGACGAAAGGATCATTCCAACCATGAGCCGCAAATTTCTGAGTTAGCCAACCAACCTGGGGAGTTTCAAATTAGAATATTAGTTGCAAGTAGTTAGAGAATAAATTGTATCAAGATAGTACAATGCATACTTACAAATTCCTTGCAAGTAGTTAGAGAATAATGATCACTTGTTGAGCTATTGTAAAATTCCCAAACTGCCTCATCTGGGTAACCGACCAGCAAGCTGAAGTGATCAATGTGATGCAGCAAAAACACTAATGTTTTACTTTCCTTCATATCCATCACATTTGTACCATTCAGACCAAAGGCAAGGGGCTCCGTTTGACGGTGTCCTTCTTTCCACATACTCTGTATAATTTGGTAATAAGATATATTATTGTAAAATTCAAGCTTTCGTAGTTTATAAATCGCTATCATATACAATTAACTTACACAAATGCTTGGATCCGCAAGATATGCAGTGTCACACATGTCTCTTAAACAAGCAAACCAATAGTAGATAATATTTGTGTCCAGCCATTTGCCTTCTTCCAAGGCATCATGCAATACGTTACTATCTACCAGCGTGCAAATCACATCCAATTCCTGTTTCCTGTAGAAATATAAATAGAAGATTTTTCATAACTCATAAATATAATACAAAAGCACTAACATAAGGCAATGGAAGCTCACCTGAATTTATAATAATCCTTAAACCCATTGAGTAGCTCACTGTCCTGACTATCAAAATGGCACTCGGTGTGATGAATTGTGTGAGAATAACCATCAAATTTCTGAGGAACCTTCCTCGTACGCGGCAACCGCTTAATTCTCCACACCAAAGACTTTATATCCCTTTTTGATGGTGAAAGAATTATCGCCTGAGATATCCCCGCATGTGCAGGTGTGGAGAGGATTTCACACAGTTCCGGCTGATTTGTGATGGTACATTTAGGGGATAACACATCCCTAATTGGAGGAAGCTCGTGGGATGAGAATTGTGGACTACATAATGACAATGGTGGCCGGGTCTCATCTATCATTATATTTATTGGGGAAAGCGATTTTCGAGAACTTGGCTCTTTACGGACAGCCTTTCGGATTCGCTTTGGCGTACGATCCTATAAATGATACAAATATTTCTCAAAGAGTGGTGAAATGGTCTAATGCAGAAAAAAAAAAAAAAAACAATGCATACTTACAAATTTGATATACCTGTTCCATGTCCGAGTCCGAAGAAGAGCTATTACATTTTTCCATGCTGAAGTTCTCGAAAGTAGCAGCGAAAGCACCCCTGAAAGTTTCAATCTTCTTGTGCAGCTTGCTAGCAAATTCTTCAAGACTAATTTTCTTTCGGACAGCCCTATCTAATGATCTCTTCAATGTGTCAAGAAACATGTTAACCTGCACAAATTCATGAAGGCATTTAGGGAAAATTGTCCTTACAGGCATAATATAAAAAATGGATATTAGAAAGGAATAGGGATATACATGATCATTTGATGGTCTAGCTCCCTGCGATGTTTCAGCTTCTTGTTGAGGAACATCCGATTTAGCTTTCCTCTCGTCTTCTGAAATGGGTTCTCGCCTATAGTGGCCTATACGCATCTGCGTGTTGGGGATATACCACTTGAAATATTCATCTGTATGACTTGAGGACGCATCCTTCTGTCCTTGTAATATCGCATCTACTCTTGCCTCCCACATAGAAGATACTTCAGGCGGAATATGTGTATAGTCCTTAGATATCCTTTCAACCTTTTCCACCCTTAGTAGAGGCATCCGAAAAGCTGGAGGTACCACTTGACTCAGCCCAAATTGCTTCATGACACGATTAGAGTTATGGTACTCCATGATCCAATAATGAATCAAGATTGTATTTGACATGAACAATCGTCGATCAACTTCTGGTACATACTGAGTAAATTTCTTCACATAAGTAGCATATGGCATCCAAGCAAACTGCAACAAATAAAAATGAAACTTAATAGAAGGAATAAAGTGTTAGTAGTTATTGTTTGCAAATCAACAACTTAACATGTTCATTCATGATAGATAAATTACCGAGTCTGATGTCATACTGTTCAATTGATGACGGACATATTTTATAGTAGTCAGAGCTTTATATCCATCCAACCTTGCCTCCCATGTTTTGAACAGTGGAAACTTAATGTCTTTCTTCCAACTATCCTTTGGGGTAGGACACCGACCAATGGACATGCGAGAGTAGGCCCATATCTACCACGCACATTATGCACATAATCAATATCATGAGTATAGTTTTAAATAAGACAACACATTGCACAAGGTTAAGAGTTATTGTAGTATACTTGTAAAAGCTGCAGTGGTCCAGTTAGGGTCTTGAAGTGGACGGTGGAAGACTTTTTTTTATTTTTGTCCTTCCCATCAAGTGTAGCTAAGTCTTCTCCACTCTCATTTCTATCAGCTGTCCACTTTACAGCCTTTGCCAGCATTCTGTACAGGTTAGCAAGACATGCCGGCCCCCAGGCATATGGCCTGAACTTTCTAAATAGTTCGAGTAGGTAAGCTGGTCCTCTAGTGCCCGATCCGTTCATAAAAATCTGTCCAGCTACCAAATGAAACAAAAAGGCCCTTGTGTTGCAAATCTCGACTTCTTTTGACAATTTTACATTCTTCTCCGGAGGCAAGAAATTTTCCTCTATCCACTTTAATTTTATACAAAGCCCTTGTGTGTCCACCTCTGGCTGCGGTGAAATTTTAAGAAGATCTTCACATAAACTAACCACCTTCTCACTTGGATGAGTCCATCCAACAACTGGTTCACCTTCGATCGGTAAACCATATATGTAGGCCACGTCTTCCAAAGTAACTGTGGCCTCCCCGAAAGGAAAATGAAATGTATTTGTCTCGGGTCTCCACCTTTCTATAAGACCTGTTACTAATGCATGGTCTATTCTCATCTCATCTATCTCTGCAAGATGATGCAAACCAGTCCGCCTCACATAACCCAATTGTGTCTTGTTCAATTTCCATATTGACTTTTTTGGGTTAGAAGTGATACATCTATAGCGCCCTAGTTCCTATCAACACCAATAATGTGAAAGAGAAAGATAACGAATAAGGACAAATACTATATTTAATCACGTATCAATATAATGAGATAAAGATTCATGATATACCACTCCGTGTGAGATCCCTTCAGATATATGATTCTGTTGTTCATATAGAAGGATATTTTCAGTTCCCTTAGGTCTTTTTTCTTCCATCTGCATGTATGAATCATCAATTATATAGTACATGATAATGAACCAAGTCTTCTAAAAGCAGTTCATCATTGTGTTGCATATGGCACAAAATACAAATATTGCTCTATGTACTTTAGAGGAGCTTCTGATGTTTTGAACACACATACAAATATTGCTCTACCTTTCTTCTCTCATCTGAAAAATTCCTTAGACTAGAAAGAAATAATGTTGTTGCTCATGGAAAAGCCTATCGACAAGCATATAACCAAGCATTGAAAAACAAAAATCAATATTATAACCAAGCATTGAAAAGCATATAACCAAGCATTGAAAAACATAGCACTAGCAGAGCATCTGTTTATTGTGTAATGTGTAAGTGGTGTTAGCCAAACCAACCACATGGCCCACTTAACCTATCAAACTTCCAATCATGATAGATTATAATCTTTCCTCTGTATCTATCTCCGTCATGTAATTAGACCTCTTTCTTGTAGGATCTTGATGAGATCTCTCTATACAATCCCTGTTAGGTAAGATCTCATCAGCCTTAAATATTATACTATAAATATACCATCAATACAAGATTCCTATATATGTTGGGTCATAGAATCTTGTCATTGTATCAGAGCTTTTGATCCCACTAGCTCTCGATGTTTTTTTTTTTCTATCAAATCATTCAGCATATGAACTAATGGATAGGTCTGTGTGCCGTCAACCTGTTGGCTTTGCTACAAATCTATGAAGTTTTCAGACCTTCTGTTCTTTGTAGAACCATGTGGATCTGCTAAATGTGATGTTTTTCCGGTGTGTGGTGGAAGTGCAAAATGAAAATCCATACTCTGATTGGTCCAAGGGCCCTTGAGGTTTATTAGCTAACCTTGATTTGCCAAAGGATTCTGACCTAATATGGCGAGGTGCATGCAGCGACGATGGATCACTGTTTTCTTCTTCCTCTGACGTTCTGGAACGAGTTTCGTAATCAGACCAGGATGCAACACCCTGCTGCCTCTGTTCTACTCTATCTCCGGCGAGATGGAACCGGCTGCAAGAACCGTTGTCCGGCAACGTGAGGCGCAACCAGAGAATCCCGTTCTCTTCTTCAATCGATAACCCAGATGAGAAGAAGCCGAATGAGAAGAAGAATCGAGAACCCAGAAGATGGAACCCTTGATTCTGCAAGGAAAACCCAGAAGAGAAGAAGTCGAATGAAAAAGGGGGAAAAGGAGAAAACGTTGAATGGGAAAACGGGGGAAAAGGGCAAAAGGTTTGTTTCTTTTAAGGGATATGAGCAGGGATATCCCCACTTAAAAAAAAAGTTAAAAAAAATACCCAACAGGGCCTTTGGGACTAATGTGGTCTTTATGAGAAGTTGATGGTGCTTTTAGCTTTTAAGAAGTCTTGAAGGATTTTTTTGGTAAAATCCTCTTTTTTTATTTCTTTAAATTTTTGCTTATGAATGGTGATATCCCCGCTCTCCCACAAACAACGATACTGCCGTTTGTTTCTTTTTCTTCTTCCTGTTTTCCTCTCTTTTCTTTCCCTTTTTGCATACCGTGAGTTTCCAAAGAGACCCAAAGTTCACATATACATGGAGAAGAATACTGGAGGCTGACTCAAGCTGTTAGAATGGCATGTTAGATTGTGGTTTGATAAATAATAGAGCGCTAAACAGCGGCAGTGGAGAAGCATGGAACTCAAATGTAAATCCTTGAGGCCACCATTATGTACAAATAGGGCTACCAAGTAAGTAATTCTGATTTGATGATCCGGGCAAATAGGAAAACTCTCAACCGCATCATTTTAAAGTTATACAAAAGAGATCAACCATCGAAGACAAGTCACGAAATGTGATATTAATGGCCATTTTGTAGGGTTTCAGACATGATGAGCGGTCATAATTGTGGTCAAGCCCTCGTCCTTACATAAAACCATTGTTGTGTCATTTTCATCACCAATTAATTTTAGAATAAGTAGTAGTTAAAAATGAGGTGTAAGATCCTATAATCCCACCCAACTTTGAGAATCTATAATGGGCACTAAATCAAGGTTATGGTTATCTTCAGTCCCATCTTTCACACCCATCTCATTGTTCTCTTCTACAGCTAGCCCTCGTTCCCCTTCCCAGTTCCCACCTTATCTATGATTTGCATGCATCAAATGGGCCCAAGATGGTTGGCCACTTGGAACGATAGAGACAAATGAAGTCCATCTGTATTCCAAGAGAACCTTCCCAAGCTAGAAATCCATGACAGCACATTTGGTGACTTTGCACTGTTGACAAATGTGTGGAAGTACGAGACAATGTGATCCCATTCATGCCAGTCTTGTGACATTTGTTACATTGATATGATATTGTCCACTTTGGGCCTAAGCCCTCATGGATTTGTTCTTGGGTTCTACCCAAAAGGCCTCATACCAATGGAGTATTTAGTCCAACTTATATGCCCATGATCTTTCCCAATTCTAGCCGATGTGGGACTTTGGTTGCACATCCCCAACAATCCTCCCCTCAAACAAAGGACTATATCTCTTTGGATATTTTTACAATCCTCCCCTCAAACAAAGGACTATATCTCTTTGGATATTTTTACTGGGCCTCCCCTCAAACGATCATCCATCCGTCCGCTCCATCGAGAAGAGCCAACTCGAGAGCTTGGCCACGGATCCACCAATCGTGAGTACTGCGCTTTTCCTGCGCATCACTAGGCCCACCACCTTTTGTTTGGTGGTCTGAGGATTCTCCGGGCTAAGTCTGGGCTCTGATACCACTTGTTAGGACAATGGACCACTACAAACTCCACATTGATATGATATTGTCCACTTTGGGCCTAAGCCCTCATGGATTTGTTCTTGGGTTCTACCCAAAAGGCCTCATACCAATGGAGTATTTAGTCCAACTTATATGCCCATGATCTTTCTCAATTTTAACCGATGTGGAACTTTGGTTGCACATCCCCAACAACATTACCATCCGAGGATGCATGGTGCTTCGCAGAAAAGATGCTGAATGTGGAGATCTTAAATGAAAAGTATCAAATCAATCAAAAGGTGGAGAAAAACGAAAGAAGAAAGAAAATGAAAAAAAACAGGGGGAGACCCTTTGGACCTTTGGTGTCAATATTTCCTCCGCCGTAAATCCTGACGTGTGTTCTGAATCTACATCCACAGCGACATGGCTGATGCAGCGGCGACCATAGTTGCTGCCATGGAAGTCCGATTTACTATATGAAGTTGATTTGGACGAGGGCCCATAGATGATGAAGGAGATTAGATGAAGCTGTAGGCATTAGTTTGAGTGAAATAGAAACATGTAATTAAATGGGCAAGATTCATGTCCGGTGGTGTTGAGGATGATGGGTTGATGAGATATGGAATGGTGAGATGGAGAGGAAAAATCTAAAGGGAGAAGAAGCCACATCAACTCTAAAGTGAGCTCCACAACTGTGACGAGGGTCGATTTTTGCACGAAGAAGATACGAGAGCACATGTGAGTTTAAACTTTCAAATGTTAGGTCCGTTTGTGACTTTACTGGATTAGATTAGTAAAAAATAAAATAAAATCTCTATTTTTCAGATAAGGGTCATATCAATAATATTTTATTTTAAAATTTCCTCTATATTTAAAAAAATAATTAAAAAAATAACCTCCTTTCTCACTAATAAAAGATAAAAAAACAAAACACTATTTTCCTATGTAAAAAAATTCAAAAAATTTTCATACTAAATAAATAAAAATAAAATTTCATTATATTTTACTTTCACTTTCTACACTTTATTTCACTTGTAAAATTACCAAATGGCCCTTACTGTTTTGTCTTTTTTTTTTAAGAGAAAGTGTAATGTTACCGGTTACCACGAGTACCGTAATAAGCTATCGTAACGGTGACGTCATCTTAACGTGCCACCTGGCCCCGCCCTATTACGTTCCATAAAAATCACTGTCGTACTCTTTGTCTCTCTCCTTCTTCTCTCATTCACGTACTTGGACTTCAGTCTCTCTCTCTCTCTCTCTCTCTCTCATATGCAGCCACCTCTCCTCCTCTAAAACCCTATAAAACCCTAAGATTCTCCAAAATGCCTATCTTCTCCTCCCTCATTCCGCCATGGCCAGATCTCTCCTCCTCCTCATCCTCCTCGTCCTCTCTGTCTCCGCCTCCGTCTCCGGCCACGGCGGCTCCGACGACGACGCCGGAGCAGAAGCTCCGTCCACGAAAGCTCCAGATCTGAGATCGAGATCGCTCATCCTCGTGAAGATCTGGTGCCTCATCCTCGTCTTCATCGGAACCTTCGCCGGAGGTGTGTCGCCGTACTTCCTGAAGTGGAACGAGGCGTTTCTGGTGGTCGGGACGCAGTTCGCCGGCGGAGTGTTCCTCGGCACGGCTCTGATGCATTTCCTGAGCGATTCCAACGAGAAGTTCGGAGATCTGACGGAGAAGGCATACCCGTTCGCATTCATGCTCGCTAGCGCCGGCTACTTGATGACGATGCTGGCGGATTGCGCGATTTCGCATGTCTACAGGAATCGCAATAAGCCGATTAGTGCCGCTGGAGAAGTGGAAGGTGGAGGTATATAAAATCTCTGTATTTCTGACTAGTGTGTGATTTTTTTTAAAAAATTTTGTGATAGGATTATGAATTAGATGTGAGTTTTTTTTATAGATTGTTCTATGTTTTGGAATTTTGAGGTGTCTTTGCTGAAATTTGTTTGATATTATGAAGTTCTTGAGATGTTTGTAATTAGTTTGGGATCTCTGTTGAAAAGCTTGGTTTGTCATATGGTGATGAATTTAGGGATGAGGGTCAAATTGCTATGAGTGCAAATTCAAGGGTTAGAGTGTGTGCGTGCGTGTGTTTTGATTGGATCATAGGTGGGTTCTTATTGTAGAACATAGGGTGTCCCTTTTTATTTTTGCCTTTGCCTACTTGCGAATTATTATTATTTCGAGTTCTGCGTGTTTGGATGGTTTCCAATGATTTTTATGTCAACTAGATTGAATGATGCTTGAATTTCATAGTATTTTGGTGAAATTTGTTTGATATTAAGCAATCATTGGAGAGTTCTGAAATTAATTTGGTCCAAGTGGATGCCATTTCACTTATTTTCAACCCTAACTTACTGTCAAGATTGGTTCGGGTCCAAATGAAAGAATTCTGCCTGCTCCATAGGAACATGCAAATGTCTGATAGTTTAGCCTTAACTTGTGTAAGTCTTTGATAATTTGTATTGATGAATTAATTAGGTACCAATTTAGGAAATATTTTAATATGTGCATGCTGCATTCTTGCAATATTCTGAGTACAACCCAATTCACCCATCCACTTCATCTCATTTCTTTAAAATTATTGGTGAAATCAGGTCTGCTGTCCATTTTTAACTTCTTTTTATTTTAACCTTTTTTATTTTATTTTATTACAGGTGATGCTCAACATGGCAGAAATGGCATTAATGGAGGAGACTCACAATCAGGTTGTCAGGTGAAATGTTTGCAGCCATTGGAAATCTATTGTGCTTATGCTTTTTCTCCCTTCTGTTTTTTTTGTTGATACGAATGCAAGACTTGAGATGAAATTGGAAGATAAACAAAGTTTTATAAATATTTGTAGAATATTTTACCTATTTTACTTGAAGACTGACTCAAGGTGACAAAAACTGTGCGATGAAAATCTAACTGTACATATTTGTACACAAACATAAATCAAATGCATTAGAATCTAGAGTTATAGAAAAAAATTTTAAATGCTTCTGAAGTTTAATAACTTTATCTTTGTTAGTCTAAAGTATGATAATAAAGATAACTAGATGTTTCCTTTTTCTGTCTGTGGTGTCAACATGTGTCCTCGTGTCCACTTCTTACTGATATATCAGAATGTTTTTTTCAACTATTATCGCATTCATGAGACACATTTCCTAAGTTTTTTTCAACCTTTATGGCATTCATGATACATGTGGAAAGAATGAATCTGAATTCTCGACAAGCATCTTATAATTCTTGCTAATGTTTTAAATATCGCAATAGTTTGATGTCAAATTCGAGCAAGTATTCATCAACTGTGACACAATTTAACAGATAATATCATAATATTATGTTTTTAGAGAAAGCATAGGTTCGTAGTTCATTGGTTTTTAGTTTTTATTTATTATTTTATTTTTTCAAAAATTATTAATTTTACTCTCAAGTATACTTTTCCGATATTATCCACATAAAAACCCAAAATCTGAAACTATTCTGATATTATATCCTGTCCTGCCTTTGGTTATCTTGATATCAATATTTGTTACAATTTTTACAATCATGATAAATTAGACCTGTGATTTACCCAAACTATTAAACATTTAATTATGGGAAATTTATTTATAACCACATGTATTTTTTGAAATTACAAACAATCGCTGTTATTTTTATTACAAATAACCATTTCTATTCATCTCAAAATCTCAATGAAACCACCTTGACTTGCAATCAAAGGCTAATTTTGACCCGTTGTCTCCATATTTTATTGCAATAGAATGTTAATTTTGTTAGATCTAACCTGGTTCTAATTAACTGAGGGTGTTAATCATGACCAGCGACTCAGATTGAGTGACCTTTTGGTGTTATCATCCTGAAGTTAATTTGGATGAAGCTAGATTGAAACCTTCATCATTTTAAGGGCAAAACACAGTGGATATCATCACTCGATCAGAAACCGGCCTTTCATAAATAAAGGTGATTTGTTTCTGATCAATTGGCAAATAAGATAATTAGCTGATTTTTCCCATTAAATAAATGTGTTTATTTGTAAAAAAAAAAAGCAGCAGATGGTTATATGTGACTGGTTATATGTAAATTTCCTGTAATTTATTGATCAGTTAAATTGATGAGTACTTTGGTTAGCAGAACTCTGTTGTCTTTTTAGATGGCATTGACCTTATAGTTGGAGACTCTAAAACTGCAAGTAGGTGTTTAATTTAAGAAGTATTTAGCGTGGAAAGTGTCACGGCCCCGGATTTCAGGCCCATCGAATTCCACATCGTGACGTAGATGTATCTGACAATCATATATTTCAGAAAATGCGCTAGTAAAAATTTCCATAAAAGATGTCAGAAACTCCCTTAGTTAGCTAGGACAATCATTAATCATCAATAATCATAATTAATTAACTACTAAACATAATTAGTCGGGTCGGGATCTTATTGAAAGTATTATTTTGAATATGATCATGTTAGAGACCTTTGTGGCTGCCCATGTTAATTTTCTTGTCCAAAATTTTGGAGGACCAAACTGATTGGAATTTACTTATAAAGCAAGGGTTATATGTACATTATGTCCGATGTTGTCTCTTCTTTGCATCTTCCATTTTTATTTTTTGCTCTGTTTATCCTTTTCCTTCTAATAGAATTTCTCATGTAGAAGAAAAAGACCTTCTACTTTAAGAAATATCTTTGCTGAAGTTTGGTTTTTGTGTTTATGCCCCCAACAGGTCAATGAAGGAATGGAAGTTCAGTTTGCATGGTCATCAACTCATGCTGTTGCCAGCTCGCTTGGTGATAGTGTTTTGTTGATTGTTGCTCTATGTTTTCACTCTGTCTTTGAAGGCATTGCAATTGGAGTTGCAGGTAAAATGCGTAAATACTGAATGCATAAATATGAGTTTCGTTACCGATAAAAAAAAATAGCATAAATATGAAGACAGCTTTTCTGATATGATAGCAATTAAGATAAAAAAGAAACCAGAGGTGTATGTGGACGTAGATCATGTGGACTGATGCTCTAAAGTCTAAAGAACAAAAAAAAAAAAAAAAGAAGAAAAGAAAAGAAAAGAGAGATCCTTTTATATTTTATAATTAACAGAGTTGTAGTACTGTAAATCCTGCTCCGGAGTGGCTGTTTTCATAACAATAGAAGTGTTTGGTCTGTGTGGTGCAGCCCTTATCTTTAGCTATTTAAAATGCTGTACCATGGTGAACCACATGCTACAAACCTGTCGTATGTATCATTCTGTGAATACTCTCAATCACATGATTTAAAATATAAGTTTTTTTTTTATCCTATTCTAGCCTCCTAAGCTAAACCTATCTAACTTTTTTTTTTTCAAGTGTGACTGACAACCTAAAGAAAAAGAAGAAAAAAAAAAAAAAAAAACAGGCTTCAAACCTAGCTGCTCTGCACTCTTTGGAGTAACTTTGATTTCCCTTGCCAGCTGATCTGGCAGATGGAGAATGGACTATTGCAAGTTATAACCAGTGGTTTGCATCAAATGGGTGCCATTGGAATGATTAGTATCATTGGTTGAAGGAAAGTTTTTGGTGCGATTTCCAATCCAGATGCACTATTTCTTTTCCTTTTTTTTTATATTAGATACATGTACAATTTATTATGCCCAAGCAAATCTTTTCATCTCCTGGACCTGCGGCACACAATTCAGAACCTCTTTTATTTTTTTTTAAATAAAAGAAATTGCTACAGTATATTAGTTAGTTATGGACCTTTTGAAACTGATGAACTTTTCTCTTGGTTGTGCTTTGGAATGCGTGCACTTGTGCAGAGACTACTGGAGATGCTTGGAGAGTCCTGTGGACTGTAAGTTTACACAAACTCTTTGCTGCAATTGCAATGGGAATAGCACTCTTGCGAATGATTCCCGAGCGACCCCTCTTGTCATGTATTGCTTATGCTTTTGCCTTTGCCATATCTAGTCCCATTGGTGTGGTTATAGGAATTGTTATAGATGCCACAACACAGGGTGATGTCGCAGACTGGATCTATGCCATCTCGATGGGCCTTGCATGTGGGGTTTTCATATATGTTTCAATAAACCATCTGCTCTCCAAGGGGTTCATCCCACAACTGCCTGCTGCAGTCAACTCTCCATTTTACAAGTTTTTGGCTGCGACACTGGGAGTTGGTGTCATCGCAGTTGTGATGATCTGGGACTGATGCAACTTATATGCTGAAAGGATTGCCTGAAACCCTGGCAATTTGTATTCACATCTCTTCCTGATGTTTGCATTCTCAATCAGGTTCGTTCATCAGATATCTATCATCCTTATGCTCCCTGCCAGAGTGTAAAACAGTTTTCTTCTATTTTTATATTTTTTTTTCATTTTTCAGGTATAACCGTGTAAGTATGGAAACAAGAAATTCTTGAACACGTGTGTATCTGTAATCCAATCTTGTGTTAGATTGTTCATGAGGATTTCTTACAAAGAATTGCAGTAAAACTTGAAAAAAGCATCACAATTTTTGCACCATTTCAATGCCAGAGGAGATGTGAAAAAAGAGTGGATGCCTGGAGAATGGCATGATAATCGACTATCATTTGAACAGGAGACATGTAGGATTACAGAGCTGTCATCAGCATGCACCACGTTGAATCAAGCGATCACGTGATCCATCCCATCTTATCATGAATTTCCACTTGGACAATTGAAGATAGAGAAAATGGGGTTGAAGAAAACTCATATCCATAGTTCAAATTTTGTATTGTGGAAAGTTTTCTTCACCTGGTTTTTAACCTCGGGATGCCTGAAATTTGGAAGAAGTTACCCCATGGATGAACTATCTTCTTAGTTTGACAAGTTACGGTCACCGCTCCTCTCAGATTTATTTTGAGCAATTCTCATCTAACTTTTGAGTGAAGGAGAGCTGCTTTATTTCTCGAGGGGTGAAGAACACACTTTTTTAGTGAAATTGATTTATAAATTATAAAAGAGTATGGCATAATCTTTATCATAGTCGTCATCATTCATCATCAAAGTCTCACCCCTACTATGTTAAGAGTTGGATGCATAAATTCCGTTTCACCATCCCGGTCTATCCTTGGCCAAATTCTTTGATAGATTTCACTTTTTTATATCTATTATGATTATCTTCTTTCACGTCTTCTTTGTACATCATTTTTTCTTGAGGGATCATCAATCTACATGGAGGCTTTTTCACCGGTACTGTAGTTGGCTTGCATTGGACACATTCATATAATCTTAAATGTGTTTTTCATTTTTTTTTTATTTTTAATTTTTATATCACCTATTGATGCCTATCAATGTTTTTTTAGTACCCATAGGCTGGGACTTAAAAAGCCCACTCAAGTGGAAAGTGGTCTTTATGTGTTCAGAATCTTTATTATTTATTTTTCGTTCACATGAATATCTTTGCCGTTTTGTTTGGGCCAAGTGACTAACCCTTCTCAAAATGTGGGTACTATTGCTGGGCAATCGGTTATAGGTTTGAAGGGAGTCTATCCTTGCCAAACCTGAGCAAGTGGGTAACAATCACAGTTGCCAACCAACTGAGCAATCCCTTCTTGTCGATGCTACCCCTTACTATTCCTTGATGCGCTCAATTTTTTAAAAGATTTCTTTAGCTTTACACATCCATCTCAAAATTCTTATTTCTATTACAAGTTTTTTCTTTGGCATATATTACTACCTAATAAGCCAACGCATTTTTCTCTATAGGGTATACTGTCATCTTATAAAAAAATTCCCTTAAATTTTACAAGTATGCGCCGGTGATAAAGCATTTAAGAAGCAAGTCTCCACTTCAATCATTCCGCTCTTATTTTATGTTTGACATCCGTAATCTTCCCATGCTTTATTAATTATAGAGCCAAATATCAAAAGGACTCTTTATGGCATCTCTTGAGCTTTAATTCATAATTGGGGGAGTTCACCCCTTCGTACATTTCCACTAATGTTGCAATTCTCCATCATTATATGAGTTATTTTAAAACCCTTGAATTCTAAAGCATCATCGTCGTCGTCTTTTAAGTTTCGTATCACGCTTTCTCTTAATTCATCCACCAATACTATATTCATTCAACCTAATTAGATGTGATTCTATTCGCTTGTAGTTTGGGTAGGACAAAAAACTAAAGAACAGTCACTTGAAGAGGTAAATAAAGTTATCAGAACCGGTAAACCCAAGCTTACATTTAATCTAGGTTGCCTTGCAATGTTGGATACGCATAACTTCAATGCAAGAATTTCTACCAAAAAAAATAATAATAAAAACTTGAATGCAAGAAACTCTAGTAACAGTTCATGTGTTTCACAAGATGAACTCATGGCCTTTGAGTATTTCTGTAGAGACCAATTTCAGTACAAACAATCTGAATGAAGGTTAAACTTAAATCCATAAGGATTCAAATGACCCCTAAGAACTGAACATCCATATCTGACGTTGGACTCTAACTTCAGTTGAATTCAGATATGGATCCCAATCTAGGTTAGTTTTTAAAAATTGCAACGTTAATAGGTTCATAATCAGCCATTTATTACAAAAGGTTTTTGATTATTAACCCAATGGTATGAGTATTCATAAGCCTGGTCAAGCGAGGGTGAAGCTTGTCGAAGAGCAATTCATTTGCTGGGGCTAATATTTAGGCAGGTGTCCAGTCTATTTAACTTTAGCTGAATATCATTTAATATCCTCACTTGTATATTTAAAAAATTGATTGCAAAACGCGTTTTATCTAATTGTACTAATGTACATCACATCATATTTCAGATCCAGATCCCGAATTCGATCCTTTTTTTTTTTTTTTTTTTTCTAACAAGCTGCTGGATCTGGATACCGCAAATGGGTTCCCTTTTGGATCCAGATCTGCTGGATCCATGATGGCTCTGTCTGCCGAATCAGACCCGTTTGCATCCCTATTTTAGATTGATAGGCTGGATCCAGGGAAATTTAGTGCCTTGAGAACCCAGGAACGCCCAACGCTAGACCCAGATCAGCCCCAACAAGACACTATTTTGCAAATGGTCTGAAGCTGGGCAATCTTCCAGGCCCACAGGCTGCATTTGAGCACGAACATTAGACTCAATAACTAAAGTGTTGGGGCCTTGAACTAGTGCTAACCCTGCCCAGCCTATCAAATGAACTGCCCCAGTAAGCGCAAAAGCTATGTCAAATGTTTGAAATCTAAAATAGATGATTCCTTATTTGGTACAAGGAAATAGAAACAAAAGAATGAAAGTACTCTTCCAATGTAAACATTATTATTGTATCCAATAATGACCATTTCATACAGTTCTGAAGAGGCTCAGATTCAAAATGAGAAGAAACAGAATCCTCAAGTTTATGAGCTCTTCTCCACTTGAGTTAGCTTCAGGTAGTTTTTCCTTTTCTTTTGCCATGAATTGAAATTCTCAATGTAAAAAAGAAGGAAGAACAGGCCTAATGTTACCACAGATTTTCTAATACGCACATTGGATCCGATTCCTTCGAAGATCGGTCCTCACAAATACATATATCAGATGGCATCTAAAAACATGAACTAACAGCTTTAGATTTCCATATGAAAGATCTTCTCAGCACAAACACCAATGATGATAGGTCCTGTCAAGTCACCAACAGCACAACCTGTGGCAAAATAGTGTAATCAATATGAATAATCTGGGTTAGGAGTCGTCACATATTTACTCCATTTCCTCTTTAATAGTAGTTTTAAAAAGGGAATCCTCAGCCGCACTAAACAACATTGACACCAATTCATCGAGGAAAAAGAATTTGCACCAAACATGAATTTTGAGCTTCCATAGAAAACCTTTTCCGAAGTATTTAAAAACTATGGAATTTGCTGATGTGGCAATTTCATCTTTCCATGGAAATTGCTTGTACAAAAACATGCCCAAGGCCAGTAGGTGTTCCTCTTCCTGCTTTCAGCAGTGGATGGAATGCACTTCACCCAAACTAACAGGATATTCTTGCACTCAATTGAAGGCCAGTAGGTGTTCCTCTTCCTGCTTTCAGCAGTGGATGGAATGCACTCCACCCAAACTGATAGGATATTCTTGCAGTCAATTAAAGGCAGCAAGAGAACGGGAAAGGCCTCTGACCAGTGCTAACTCCATTTGAAAGAAAAAGAACAGTATCAAGGTGGGCCTTATAGTCTCTGTTCTACACCAGCGTCGAAGTAACAGCAAATAAAAGAAACAACCTGGGTATATCACTTTCCAAAAACCAGTAAAGTGGAAATGATTCAAACAAATGTAAGGTCATTTTGCTCAGCTGCTTGTCACATTATGAGAGCACCATCAGATTTCAGGTAATGGCAAGTGCACTTGACCAATGAAAAATGTAGTAAAAGTGGTTTCACTACATTTCTCAAAAAACAGGTGAGAAAGAGAGTGTGACATGTGAAAGCAAAATGCTTGAGCTCAATGGGGCTGAGGTAACTGAATAATTAATTCAATTACAAATGACATAGGAGTAGCATTACAAAATGTAACAATGAAACAAGCATTTCCAAAGTAGCTTTTTTCCAGTGAAAGGCATAAATAAAGCATTTCCAAAGTAGCCTGTTTCCAGTGTGAGGCATAAATACCATAGTTGTCCCAGCTCTCAATACGGTTTTACCAAAAAAGAATATGAGAGAGAGAGAGAGAGAGAAGAGATGGACATATGCACAAACTCATACAAAATTCAAACAATTCCATAATTGTATGTAGCTGTAGCTCAGCTAGTTAAGGACACCGGTGTGTGTGTGAATGCGTGCAAGTGCAATTGTTCAAGGAGCACAAACGAAAAAAATAGTTCCATACTTAAAAAAGAAAAAGAAAAAGAAAAACTGAAATCAACTTTGGACAGGAGAAAAAATTATTAATGTTTAATTTTTCTAGTACATGTCTTAATTTCTGCTTTTCACATGTTGTGATTGTTTTTTTTCTTACAGAATACAATTAATTTTAAAGGTTTTCTTCTGTGGACCTGCGCACTGCGGACTTGCACACTACGCATTGCACATTGGTGCCATTTGTCATTCGTGACACGGGGCCCGGTGAAATTCGGAGGGGGGGGGGGGGGGGGGGGGGTGGTCCCGCCTTTGATATAGTTCAGATGAGCGCTCCCGCAGAAGCACGTGTGCAGGAGAAAATTTCTTATTTTAAAATTTAAAAAAAATGGTAATCAAAGGTTGCAAGAGGAGCCCTGTAAGATTCCAATATTTGATGAAATATGAAATGGCAGATTCACTTTAAGCTAATTTCATAAGGAAGAAGAGGATTGAATCAGTTTAGAAAACCAAAGTGGATAGTGTTAGGAAAAGGGGGGAGATTTATGATTTTTCTGTTCCTATGAACTGCTGTCATTTTCTGTAAATTATATAAACTCAGATGGGTATTTCTGTATTTTCCAAAAATTGGATAAATTAAATATATAACCTGCACAAGGCACTGTTTAAGTGCAACTTGCGCAAGGTTCTTTCAGGTGTGAAATATGGTATCAGAGCCCTAGGGTTTATCCACCAACTCAATGATGCGGGATAGACCTCAAAGGCCACATGTGTAGGGCCCTAAGAAGCACGGACACGGACACGACACGACACGACACGGACACGCCGACACGGCATTTCTCAAAAAAGTAGGACACGGACACGTTCGGGACACGTTAATAATTAATAATAATAATAATATATCTAATCATATACTAAAAGATACTATCATTTTAACTTTGTAATCAATTTAGCAATCAAATAAATAAAAATTCAAGTACCACTGTACCAACTAACAAAATATCAAATTTTTTCTCTTTTCTTCTTCCCTTTTTTTCTTTCGCTGGACGGACGAATGTTATTAGGGCAGCAAAAGGATGGCCCCTTTGCTTTAAGTTATGACCTTTTACAAACAGCCCCATTTTCTTTTCATTTTTTACTCTAATTTTATTATTTTTTTCCCAATTAGAAGTGTCCGGAACGTGTCCCCAACGTGTCCGAAATATTAAAGATAAAAAACTAATCAGGACATTCTTTTGGGCGTGTCCGACACGTGTCGGACACCGACACTCTGGCCCCGGAGAAGTGTCTGTGCTTCCTAGGTAGGGCCCAAGTTAATTTAGGATTTTTTTTATTATATGTCATTAGTTTCCTAATTTTATGTAAAGAGTTGTAATTAAGATAGGTTTGCTTAGTCTCCTATTTTTATTAGTTTTCTTAGGGCCTAAGTTATGTTTTCCTATTTATATGACATTGTAGAGAAGAAATTCTCAGAGTTGAATAATAAAATTGGGTTTTCTCATTGAGGTGCGTCCTCGTTATTGTCTATGTGGAGACGTGCTGAAATGTCCGCAAACACGTGCTTCAGCACTATATTGTGCTTCGGCACTTTCTACGCAAGTCCTAACCCTAGGGCCTGCATCAGTTTGGTATCAAAGCCGAACAATCCCCGTGATCAGTTAGTGTGATTACTCCTTTCCGTCCATTCCATTGTCACCATCCACCCATCAATCCACCAATACTTGACCAAATACCCAAAGGCACCATCTACAGAAAATCCCCAAATCGCAACTGCTATATCCCGAACCAAACCAAAACCCTAAAGCCTCTAGAACCCTGCCGAACCTATTCCATCATCCATACTGAAACCCAAAAAAAAAAAAATATCGAAAACCACATAACCAGAGTGCCGAATCTCACCAGAACCCTCCTAGCCAAATCGCCCCCACCCCTCAATCCCAAATCATCATCCATCATTCGTTCCCACATCATCATCCATCCCCCACCAACACCGTCCTTCCCTGCTAAATCCCATCATAAAATCCTACCAGAGACCCATTCCCATCCTTCTGTCAAATCTCAGATCCCCAAATCCACCTTCGTTTCCAAACACAAGAGAACCTAGAACCCCGATCTCCATAGTTGAACCCCCAACCATCCCCAAACCTAGACGCTCAGGTCTCAATACCCTATGTCGTAACAAAAAAAAAAAAGGAAAAAGAAAAGGGAAGGTAAAGGAAAGAGAAGGCATACCGTGCCCTGACGCCAACTCCATCAACCCTACCTGGTAGCCGAGCTTCGGCACCACCACCGCCTGCTGCTAGCCTCCACGCCACCTTCAGCCATCACCACTGCATCGTCACACACAACAGTCATCATTGAGCCCAACATCTCGCCGAGTTTGCCAGAGCCGTTCTCCAGAGCCATAGCGCCAACGTTCTTTGCTTGCCATCGTCTCCCCATTCTCTTTGTTTCGAGTTCTTCGACGAACAAAACAGCGAAGAGGTTCAAACTATTGCTTTTGCCCTTTTCTTCTGTAGTTGCACCGGAATTGAAGACAAAGGCACGTGCTTCAAATTATTTGCAAGTGCCACTTCTTCCTTAGTCAGGTCCAGATCGGGTTGATCCAACCCGCCAACTAAAAGAAGAATAGTGTCGAGTCCAGGTCAGTTTGGGTTGACCTGACCCATTAGAACAAAATCCCAAAGCAGCAAAACGCTAGCTGATTGCTGCTGACATCACGGCCACATCAGCTAATCAAGGGCAGAAAATTATTGTTGCGACATCCGAAGCAATGTGTCAAACCTACATCGAATTGGAGGAGAAGATTGACTACAATTTTCAAGGCATACATAGAAGTTGCAGATTGACCAATGGATCGGATTTTTGTCCTATTGATCTTCGACCCAGGAGGATATTTACCCAACTCAAGGTCGAGTTCTTTCAAGGGATTGTAAGTTGTGACAACTAATAACTACTAAACCCTAGAATATCTATGCGCACTTACTCTATGGTAGAGTCATTGAACCACACAATGTGGTAAGAAAAACCTTCCAACCCTCTCAATTTCCAGATTTTTTCTTTTTTTATTATCGGGGAGAGATGTTTCAGTGGATCTTGGAACCTAAATCCTAGATATTCCCAAACTAGGTGGTTTCTCTTAAAATAGTTGTCGGAGGCCTAGTCACTTATTCAGGGATATATAGTTGTAAACAGCTGATGCAGTCCTAGGATTAGGATGCAAGTGCTAGGGCACAATTAGGGTTCCCAGGGAACAATCACACGAGGAAGAAACAGTCTTCAACGATAAATCTTCTCTTAATTCAATTCTCTCTATGAGATTACCAATCTCTACAATGTCATATTTATAGGAAAAGATACTTAAGGCCTAAGAAAACAACCAAACTAGGAAACCAAATAATAATTAGAAACTAATCCTAATTATACTCTTACTAAAATAAAACTAATTAAAATTAGAATTTCATGGGTCCCACATGTGGCCCACGAGTCTTGTTGCAATAATATGGTATTGCTACTGCATCATTCTCCCCAGGTTGGAAAAGAGTTCGACCTCGAACTCGGCTCTTCTTCTTGATGTTACTTCGGTAGATAGTGTGCACGTGAAGCGCATCCTTGGTGAGACGAGAACTTGACCCTTGCTTCGGTGGCATCGGCTTCATAGGACGGAGTGTGACTTTCTTGGTACCATGCATGAATGTGTATGTGTTGTCGCGCATGCTATTAGTTCCATTCTTGTCATACATCCACGGACGACCCAATAAGATATTACAACTATCCATGGGTACCACATTACACCAAACTGTATCTGTATAATTTGTACCAATGGAAAAGGTAACTGGACATGCATATCGGACTTGCACTTCATCACCTGTCATTAACCATCTAGCAAAATAAGGACGATGATGCTTCCGAACTTTCAGTTGTAAGCGATCCACAAAAGCTTGGGAGATAATATTCTGACAGCTGCCGCCATCAATGACTACCGTGCATTCCTGAGCATTGACTGTTCCTTTGGAGCGGAAAATATTTTCTCGCAACCACTTCGTCGCAGTAGTTGAAGGAGCATCGGTAATGACCATGAGAGATTCACCGTCAACTGCAGTGTAAATCTCTAATTCTTCTGTCTCAGCTGCAACCTCAGTTTCTTTAGGATCATCTGGGACATCCTTCTCGTCACATTCATTTTCAATCAAGTGGATACGTTTGGGACATTCCCTTGCACGATGCCCTTGTTGGTGACAATTAAAGCATGTGATCCTATTTTGACCTTCGGGCTTGGTGAATTCTTTCTCCGATGAATTACTCAGTTTAGAACCTGCAAGTGAAGAATTCTTCTGCATAACCCATTTAGAGGCATTAAGTTTTCTGGCTTGATGATGTGCAATTCCTTCAGCTTTGATAGCATGCTGAACGATCTCATCAACATTCTCAAAATGCTGAAATGTGAGGATATCTTGTATGTCAAGTGTCAGCCCATTAAAGTATCTATCAACTAATACATCCTCATCTTCAGTCAAACCACAACGAGCTTGCATGGTCATAAATTCCTCAGAATACTCAACAACTGTCTTAGATCCTTGTTTCAAGTATTGAAAACGTGAACGCAGATCTCTAGAGTAATTGACAGGCAAAAATTTTTGCTTTAACAAAATTTTCATCTCGGCCCACGTGTCAACAGGGACAATTTGCTGGTATCTTCTCTTCTTTTGCAACTCGGCCCACCATATCGCAGCATAATTGCGAAATCGAGTTGCTACCAGTGTAATCTTATGACCATCCGTCATAGGTTTATGTGCAAAAATATTTTCAACGCACACTAACCAATCCAAAAATTCATCTGGGTTCAATTTCCCATCATATTCGGGAATCACAAGTTTAATACCCAAATCACGATCAACGTTGACTACATGTGGGTCTCGTTGATTTCGATGAGGTCCTCCATCATCGCGATGATTATCATCACGCCGATTAGTTTCCAAATTGGTTAATCGGGTTTCAATCCTTTCCAGAGTCGCTTGCATTTGAACTTGCATTTGAACCATCGTTGCGGATATTTGATTAACCGTTACCGATAATTGCGCAACGGTTCCCCTCAAATCATCATCATTATGAGAGGAAGACTCCGTGTCAACCTGTTTCTTTGGAGGCATTTTTGTTTAATGCAAATTGAAAATTTCTGACTGACCTGATGTGTAGATCTGCACTCCACGATCACGCTGGCGAAAACGGATCGGAAATCGGACCGCGGATGGCTGTAATAGTGCAAAAACAAGATCCAACGGTTGATATTGGTCAAATCGGCTGCTGACTGAGTTCTACTGATGGTACTGGGCCTCTTGTGTGAATGGGTCAGGATCACAGAAATCAACTTGAACTAGGCCTGGGATGGACTGGGCCCAAATGCAGATGTCACTAATTAGCCAATCAAACTGTTTGAAGCAATGGGCTGTAAGTACACCTGGGTCGGAACGGACCTGGTCCAGAATCTACTTGGCCCGTATCTGGAAATTGAAGCCCAACGAAAAGATGGGCTTATCTCAAACGAGGCCCCGTGCTGAAGCTTCAACTTGCGTGTCTGGAAAGGGAGAAAAAGGGCTGAAGAACCCTTTTTTGCTTCTGCTTCAACGAAGATAGAAGGAGGAGATCGGAGAGAGTTGAAGAGGAGGAGCCCAGAGAAGACGCTGGCGCTGCTACTGCTTGATGTTGATGGTTGACGATGGAGAGGGAAAGACTTCTTCGTTACACGTCAACAACAACCGATGCCGACTGTGAAGGAGATGGGCGACGAGGATGCACTTGCTGCTGGACGATCTTGGTGCACGGTATGCTTCGCTTCCCTTCTTCTTCCTTTCTTTCTGCCCTTTTTTTTTTTTGTTTTTTTTTTTTTGGTTGGGATCTGGCCGAAGAAGGAGAGGGTTCTGGTGGTTTTTTTTTTTTTCGTCGGTGCAGGATGAGTAGGGAGGCTCGGCTAGGGTGGGTGGGTTGTTGGATTGGGGGTTGGGTTCTGCTGGAGCGTGCGAGGAGTTGGGGGGTTGGTTGTAGGGGACTGATGAAGGGATGCAATTTGGGAAGTGGTTTGGGTTTCGGTGTCTCTGGGCTGGTTTGGGAATTCCGGTGGAATGGGGCTCGGGTTGTGAAAGATGATGGCAGGCGGTGGATTTGGGGTTTCGGCGGTGGGTGAATGGTCACAGGGGACCTGCGGAAGGGGGTACGATGGATCTGGGTAGTGGGTGGGTTCGACAGGGAGTAGTATGGGTTACGGGAGTTGGAGGAAGAAGGAGGGGTCTGGGACTGTTTGGCGAGATGGGTAAGGTGTTTTTTTTTTTTTTTTTTTGACGGGAGGAAGGTAGCAGGGATGGGAATAGGGGTAACACGCCAACGATCGGGGATCGTTGGGCTCTGATACCAATTGATGCAGTCCTAGGATTAGGATGCAAGTGCTAGGGCACAATTAGGGTTCCCAGGGAACAATCACACGAGGAAGAAACAGTCTTCAACGATAAATCTTCTCTTAATTCAATTCTCTCTATGAGATTACCAATCTCTACAATGTCATATTTATAGGAAAAGATACTTAAGGCCTAAGAAAACAACCAAACTAGGAAACCAAATAATAATTAGAAACTAATCCTAATTATACTCTTACTAAAATAAAACTAATTAAAATTAGAATTTCATGGGTCCCACATGTGGCCCACGAGTCTTGTTGCAATAATATGGTATTGCTACTGCATCAACAGCCTAGATACAGATCAGATCAGTTAGATCTATGCTGCTCTAAATTTGATTTCAGGACCAGGCCTGGATACAAACTGAAGCAATGAAAATGAGGCTCCAAAACACTGTGAGAGGATGACTTTTTGGTCATCAGGTCAAGCTGATCATCGGCTCATACAATACACAGGGAGCAAACATATTGAACATGAATTGGACCAGGATATCTTTGATCTAAACGGATTATTGATCAGATCTCAAGGAGGAAAGAGGGATAAACCCAGATACAGGTTAAGGTCCTCTGAGTCCTTGGGTCAACATGTTCCATTGAAAAATTTGGATCTAATTCTAAAAATAACAGCCAGGTGCTCGGGTGAACCTGAACCATTAAAAAAATAAGATCTGAGTTGGACAAGGTCATGTTTCTGGGTTTGCCTGATACATTGGCAATCCTAAATAGGCCAGATGAATTGAAGTGATGTAGAAGAGGTAGGAAATTATTTAATGGTATTCATTCATGTTATCTCCTGGTTGAAGGTGATGTGCTAGTGGAACACCCCCAGGGCTTTGGATATTCTCAGCTGTGTTTTTGCTAAGGTGTCCTTTAAGAGGACTTTTGTATCACACTTTGAGTCATAGTGGCTGTCAATTCTTTTTTTCCCCCTAATATTTAATATGGAAGATAAGAAATTAACTTCAAGTGAAAGTTGGTGACTTGGTGCTTACCAATCCACTGCCCAGTTGAAGGACGGAAGAGACAGGCACCAATTCCAGCTCCAATAGATGCAAAAACCAAGGATGCAGAACACCTAACAGTCGCACTGGATACCTTTTTCTTAAAAAGCTGAAGCTTTTCTGCTCTATCAACCTCTTCTTCATCTTCAGACTCATTAGAAAACAATCTGTAGATCTCAATTCCAACTTGGATGAGCCATGATGCAACTACTCCTAACAAATGTCCTGCCAAAACAAGGAAGAGACAAAAAAGCAGTGAGAGATCCACAATTTTCAACAAAATGACAGGCTTTTGTGGGAAATATTGAAGCAATAATTATTTTAACCTCTGAAAGTTGTTTTGCTGACACTATAGAAGAAGACTAAAGTTGGCAACCCCCTGTCAGCTTTGCGCATGGCCGATTTAGGAACATCTGCACATGTAAAGTTGATTTTTTAGCTGTTTGATAAAAAGAGAGAAATAAAAGATCTTATCATCTGCCCAGCCACATGTACATGCAGGGCCCCTTTTTGGTCATCCAGACAAAATATGGTGACTGGGTGATACTCTAAAAACCTCCCTACTAATCCTTACCATCTTATTTTACCTCTGCTCAATGTGGACAACTTTTCATAATTGCCTATTTGAAAACTATAATAACATACCCAGGATCATCCAGTAGTAGTGTAGTGAAAGCAGTGTACATCAATTTGTGATGATACCAACAAGATGAGCTTAGATTAGGTTCCAATAACATCGCCGATACAAAGATTTCTTTGTTGAGTATTACCAAAAATATACCCACGCTTCAAAACATAGTGTCAGACCCCATTATAGCCAGAACCAGAAAAATTATGTAGTGGCCAATTAGCAGGCCAAATCCTTTATATCAGTATGTTATGTCCCTAGTTGATTAAAAAAAATCTAGGAAAAAATATTCAAGGCCTCTTTTACAAAAGTATATACTATGATATTACATATATCATATATACTTTATCGGCATATATATAATATAATAAGCATAATATAATGTCTCGGACTGTAATTTTTGCATAAGAGTGACTGCTAAAACTGTTATGTAACGGGTGAAAGTAGGAACCATTAAATAATGTCCATTATTTTAAATGATGATTACACCCTCACAGAATTTAATAATTTAATAGTAAAAAGAAGTAAGATTCATATTATCTTTGCAGTGTTGACCTATTTAATGTAATAGTTGATAATTTCCTGCCAGCATTAAGCTGTTGCCCTTCTTTGTAGCAAACCTTGAGATTAATGGTCTCCAGTAACAATAGATCACATTCAAGTCGGTGGCGGAGCTGGGATATTCTTTTAGAGTGGGGTGGGGGGGGGATCGATGGGAGCCTGGATTTTTTTTATAGAGGGGATCAATAGTATTTTTATATTTGTTGGTTTTTAACTTATCATTTAAAAATAAATTTATTTATTTTTTACAGAGTTTTTTTTTTTTTTTTTTTTTTTTTTTTTTTTTTTTTTTTTTTTTTTTTTTTTACAAATATCTAAAGAAAAAATTCTAAATTTGAAAATATCTCAAAATTTTCAAAGATATAATTTTTCAAAACTTTGAGGACAAGTAAAAAACAAAATAATAGGCTCACCATAATGAATACAAACCACTCATAATAATCCTTTGCTCCTTGTTTAAGGAGTGTGAGTTCTTTTTTTTTTTTTTTTATGGGTAACTGATAAATATATTAAATAAGGGAAAAAGAGTACAATATGGAAAACCATATATCTTCCCCAACGAAGGAAAACAAAGAAGGTATAAAAAGATTATACCGACACCAAAACAAAATAAAAACAACGGCACAACTAAAAGACAGCCACCAAATCTGATAATCCATCCACCCCTTGTTTTGCCAAGGAGTCCGCAAAACCACTCGCCAACTGCCACATATGTTGAAAAGTCACACCAAGGGAAGACAAGATAACTTTGATCTTGTGAAAGTAAAATTGAAACCTCCATGGGAACTTGCCCCCCAACACCCAAGAAATATGAGTGAGTTGTATCTCACTCTAATCAAAGTAGGGCCTATATCGGATTTTTGATCACATGTAAACTAATCCACCCATAATTAATTAATGAAAATTTGTTGATTGGTTACTTGTGATTGTTTAATGGGCCACGATACCTATAGTAGACATGGATGGTTAAAAATCCGCTAATTAGTTGTGATCATTCGATGGGCCGCGATGCCTGTGGCAGGCATAGATGGTTGAGAGCACACTAATGATAGCCATTAACCGATGCCATAAAAAGGTGAACACTCAAGTATCTAAGCTGCTTAGAATAAATGTTTTCTTCTTAAGTGGACTCTCCCCGAATTTTACTCCAATAGGAGTTAGTCTCACAATAAGATTGAGCACATAATATTTTTAAATGAAAATATAGTGGGATCAACTCCTATTTGAATCCAAAGGATAGCCAAAAATGCCAAAATCCAACTAGTTGTAAAGAAAGGCTTGTCTCAAAGTGTCGTGAAGGAGAAACCTCTCTCGGAGACTTCCATTGTGGAGATTAAAGGTCTCCTTAAAACTTGAAGAATGATTTACTTACTTTCTGGGAGCAAGCAAAATACAGCCCTTGATTAAAATGGAATGGATATGGAGACAAGGCAAAAGCTGTAGAACGTTTTCTGATCTAGGGTTTTCATGCAATTTCAAAATACTCTGGGGCCACAATGTAATAATCACATAATAGTGTCCTTTTTTTTGTAAGTTAGTCATATAAATATTACAAATGTCTAAAACCCAAATTTTTAGATTAGAAAATCACTTTTTGTATTTTTTTGTAATATTACACTTGTCTAAAACCCTCATTTTTAGATGAGAAAATCACTTTCTCATCTGGTTCTTGTCCTTTGTTCTCTCATCTCCAATCCTACAACACAATCTTAAATTAGCCTATGTGGTGTCAAGCATCTCAATCTTGGGCAGTTGATCCTATAGGGCAAAAGTCACCAAGACAATTGTTGTTGTTTGCAGTCCTACTGTTTATGGTTTGCAAGGGGGTTTCCATGGCTTCAATCTCTGTTTAGAGTTTTTTTTTTTTTTTTTCTCCAATTTCTTGGACAAGTAAGGAGCAGTTTATGGGAGGTTGAACAAGGAAAATCTTAGAAAATCATTTTGGTTTTTGCGAGTATTGCAGTCTATCTACATAATTTGATCCATGTTTCTGGTTAAAGAAGGTTGTCTCACTCCAATAAAAGCTTCTGAATCAAGTTTTGAAGCACTCCATGATGATCTAAAAGTTGTGTGATGATTTCTCCTATAGATGGTACAAACACCTAGTATTATGCCTGTGCATGTTTTCAAGAACAGTCGTCTACAGTCAATTTATTTATTTTATTTAAAAACCTACTGATTTCACTCTTTTGAGGTTGAGATAAAGGTTGTAGAACCCCTTGACTTTGATATTTGAGAGTGGCATACATAGTGCGTGTATGCTGTGTAGTTGCCATTTGGGAATTGGGAAGTATTAAGAAAATGACAGCTGCTACCTACACACTACAAATATCTATCCACACACTACATTTAAAAATAAAAATAAAAAAATAAAAAAGTTCCTAAACTACCCCCTTCCCTCTCCTTCCCTCTCCCTGCCGGCCGGCCACCCCCTCCACCCGACCTCGCCACCCGCCGCCTATTCCTTCTCCCTCCTCCTCTCCTTCTCCTTCTCCTTCTCTTTCCCTCTCCTTGCTAAACCCTAAACCCTACTCGTCCCCGGCTGCCGCCCGAGCCACCATCTCCCCCTCCTTCTCCCTTTCTCGCCAACCTCATTCATCTCTCATTCCTAGTCATTTGTGATTTTTGAGTAATGGACAAGCAAATGGTGGTCGAAGATTTCAATAGCGACAAGCAAATGGAGAAGCAAATGCTATGGATGTTTTTGCCATTTTGTTTCGGCGAGTTTGTTCTGGCGACGCAGGGCCGAACAAATCGAGTTTGTTCGGCCATTGAAGATGAAGGCTCGGCGAATTTGATTCGTTCGGCCACACAGGGCCGAACAAACTCGATTTGTTCGGCCTCGTGTGGCCGAACAAAATTGTATCGCCGAACAAACTCGATTTGAGCCTGAAACAAAATGGCTAAAACACACTAGAAATGTTGAGCTTCCTTTGGCCATTGAGAAGGAGAGGAAGAGAGGAAGGGGAGAGGGTGGGCGGGCGGTGGTCGGCGACGAGCAGGGAGAGGGAAATAGAGAGGGAGAAGGAGAGGAAGAGGGAGAAGGAGAGAGTATGGGTGGGCAGCGACGGGTGGGGTTTAGGGTTTAGCAGGGAGGGATAGAGAGGGAGAAGGAGAGGAGAGGAAGGGGAAAGGGTGGGTGGGTCACGGCTGCCGGCGACGAGCAGGGAGAGAGAGGGAAGGAGAGGGCAAGGGGTAGTTTAGGGATTTTTTTATTTTGTTATTTAAAAAAAAAAAAAATGAAGTGTGTAGAGAGTCATTTGTAGTGTGTAGGTAGCCACTCTCTAAGAAAATAATTTTCCATTTTCTGCTTGTTGTCTCTTTATAAATGGTCCTAACAGCATCCTACAATTCTTGCGAACAAAGGGGAAGTTGGTGGTAATAAAGTCCAAAGGATAACTACTATCGATTTCAATGGTGAGATTTATTTGGAATAGTCCGATCAGAAAGAAAAACACATATGTGTGGTTAAAGGAGATGAAATATGTAAATGTGACGATACCAAAATCTAACAAGGGTGACAAGGGCTACAATGACTGGGTTACAGAAGATCAGATGCCAATGGCTTCATTAGTAATTCAAATGAGTAAGTCCTTATTTCGTACCTTCATTTTGGAAGCATTTTTTTTTTCTTTGAATGGTTACTTTCATTAAAAAGAGCAATCAATACAAAAGAAAAGTACTGAAAGCAAAAGAAAACTAAACAGGAAAAGCAAAAAAAAAACCCTAAAAGTAGCGAACTAAGGCCCTGTCAAAGAGAAGGCCACCTCTTTCCAATGATACACAATTTGATCTAAGGAGAATCCCATAAAAGAAGGGAGAATAGACACCCAAAAAGCTACTAAAAACTTCGATTTCTTCACCAGTCTGGTCTCATTAAGTCCAATTCCTTCATAACATCTTGACTTTCCTTCCAAATCGTCCAGATCAACGCTAAAAATGGCAATCGCCACATTACTTTGCCTCTAGGGTCCCTAATTGGGACCTTCCAAGCTTGGAAAAGCTCGGGGAGAGAATGAGGAAGGGCCCAGCAGCAACCAAACCCTCCTACTATAGCCATCTAGATAGTCTGAGTTGATTTACAATTTAGTAAGAGATGGTCCACGGATTCTTCGTCCCTCAAGCACATAGGGCATCCATTCACTATCTTCATCCCTCTCCTCCTCAAAAGGTCCATAGTAGGGATCCTTTTCCTAAGAGCAAGCCACCCGAATACAAGCACCCTAGGTGGAGCTTTCATCTTCCAAATGCCATACACCCCGCGCTCCTATCCCTGGGATTGTTTAGGATTGTCTTAAAGAAAGAAGACACTGAAAATGATCCATTCTTAGAGGTAATCCACACCCTAGCATCTGCTCTGCTGTTTTGACTGGTTAAACTGTTCAGGGAATTAAGGAGAGCAATGAACTGGGATTCTTCGTTGTCCTTCAGGTTTCTTCTAAAAGTGGGACACCAAACCATCTGGCCTCCAACAGTGCTCATATAAGAGCTAACCGTTGCTTCCTTGTCTTGTGCACACCTAAATAGGTCTAGGAATTGAGCACACAACGCCCTCTCACCTACCCACCTATCTTTCCAAAAAAAGGATCCTCTCCCTCGATCAAATTTGGTACCTGATGTTCTCCATGAAAAGTCTCTTAATCGAGAGGATTCCTTTCCATATAGCAGATGAATTCCAAGGGGGATCCTGAACATCCCACCCATGCCTTGGTAGGTTGTAACTTTCTAGCACCTGTCTCCAAAGGCCTTGTGAACCGTCTTCAATCCTCCACAACCATTTGCCCAGAAGGGCTTGATTCATCTTCTTTAGGGGTCTAATTCCCAGGCCTCTTTCTTCCTTCGGCTTACATATGGAGTCCCAATCTACCAAGTGAAGCTTCTTCTGCCATAAGAACTCTCTCTACAGCCTTTCGAGCCTCTTTATAATTGAGGTCGGGCATCTAAAGATGGAGAAGTAATAGACTGGCAAGTTGGAAAGAACAGATTTGATGAGGGTTACCCTTCCTCCTATAGATAGGTAATTTGCTTTCCATCAACTTCATTTTGGAAGCACTTGTCCTTAACTCTGGTACAATATTATTGCGGCTTATTCCTAGAAAGAAAATATTGCCCAAGCTTATAAACTACACAACTGGTCATCGGAGAGTATAAGCAACAACGGTAAGCCCTTGGGAATTATTATGCACAAGGATCAAACTAGCAGTTGTGGTGGGCATAGTGGCTGGTTGTCAATACATTACATAGCGCACTGGCAATACATAGCGGTAGCAACGTAGTGGTGTTAATCGACAAAGTCGTCAAAAGATTTCGAAAAAATATTCAAAAAATCAAGAATATTAAAAAATGCTAGAATTTGATATATTTTTTTTCCTTATAGTAACTAAGATAGCGGATGTAGTGGGGTTCCTTCAAGGCATATAAGTTTTGTATCACTGAATTATTATAAAATAACATTATTGATCTATTTTTTCACAAGTATTCATGTTGGTTAGCTATACTAAGTTAGAAACTATTATGCATTTCTAAATTCATAATTCAAATAAGCAATTTAGCACAACTGTACATAGCATAGGATATATAAATTATAAAGTAATGCTTAAATAAAGTTTAAAGTTCAAACAACTAACAAATTAACTTTTCATCCAAACAAACAATATACTTTTGTTGAGAGTTGAGAAAAGAATACCTCTACCAATGACAAAGGGGGTATCTACCAGGATATACCTAGAGGAGCCCTTGAGAGGAACTCCATGTAATGGCTTCAATTCGGCAAGATCTTGTTTTTTATTTATTTATTTGTGTTCATTTAAGCATAGAAGGATAGAAGAGTTGCTTAGAAATGTTGCTGGGAGAGAAGAAGAGAAGAAAGAAGCCCTATTATGTGTTTTAAAACATTAAAGAAAATAGTTATCAAAATGGGGTCATTGCTTTAGTGCAATGGTAAAAGTCACAATTGCTATGCGTTATAACGCAAGTTCGAGACCTGCAAGCAGCCACTTTGTGCAAAATTGACAAAGGTTAGGTCTGTCTTCAGCCTGGAGCCCCCCAGGACCTTACTTCGGCGGGACCGCACTGGGTGATGACCTTTAGTTGTCAATAGTTCTCAAAATCTTACGATTCGTATCGCGAATTCTGATTTGTATCTTGAATCCTAAGGAAAACGATTCGTATCTATGCAACGAATCCTATTTACAGATGAATCTTATGATTCATGTGTGAATCTTATGATTCAATACTCGTTTCATCAAATCTTACGATTCAAGCGATTTGGCTGAGTGAGAATAGCTATAACCAATAAGTTAATATTAACAATCTTTCAGCATTTTTTTCTTTATTCTTTCTTTCTTCCAGTGTTTTTACTTTTAAAAGGTTATTTAGTAGTTAACGAATCCTTTTAAGAATTTTTGCAGCTTTGTGGAGGTTTAAGAAATGAATAAAAGTGTATGGAGCTTGTCTATATCTTCTTTGTTTTTTTAAATTTTTTCTGGGTTTTTTTTCTTGATGAACACTTACACAACTTCAAGAGATATCCTACTGTGTTAAGATTGATAGTTTGGATTTTATTTTTACTTTTATATTTTGATTTAAAGATAACATAAAATAAATATATATTGATACCTTAAACTTATTTAACTATTTGCACATATCATTTATTATATATTAATATATGTCATGATGTTCTTGATATAATTGTATAATAGACTTATTTGTCATTCTTTTCTTTTTTTTTTGTGAATAGTTACTTTCAATAAAAAGCAAGCAATACAAGAGGAATATACTAACAAGCTGAAACAAGAAAGAGAACCTAGAAAAGAAAAGGAAAGGTCCTTAATATAAGACTAATTTGGCCCTACAAAAGAAAAGACCAGCTCCTTCCAATGCAACATTATCTAGTCAATAGAGTAACCTCTAAAGGACGGCCTAATGGACACCCAAAGCGCAACTAAGAATTTGACTTTCTTGACCAAGCAGCTAGCACTAGTCGCAACCCCTTCGAAGCATCTAAAATTCCGTTCCTGCCAAATTGTCCAAAGGATTGCAAGAAAGGTCAAGCTCCACAACTCCTTTGATGCAGGACAAAATCAAATCTAACCTAATATGGTATGATGAGATCAGATTTAGAACTAAAATTAATATGAACTTTATACACACCATTCATATTGGTAAATATTGCAATCTAATGGGAAATTCGGTAATTGATCCTAAAACAGGTTTGCAGTCCTGCAGTAAAGGTCCCTCTCAACTGAATGGGTAGGATCCCAATGGAAGATAGAACTCCCAAAATGCTTAGGGAAGGCCCAATTGTGCATAACTGATATTTCCTGTATTTCTTGTGATTATCTGGGCAGGGGCTGGGTGAGATGGATTAATGGAAAAAACTTGGGGTCGAGATCCAGCGACAAGGGTCGCAGATCTGATGATTAGGATCTTAAATGGAGATTTAGGGTTAGTGCAGGGAGATAGCTCGTAAGAAAAGAAATAAAGAAAGAGAAGATGATACCTTTGATTGGGCTCTCACCAAACTCCGATCCGGAGGCGTTACGTCCTTTGAGCAAGGGGAACCCAAGAGACTCACAGAGAAGAAGAGGGAAAATCCATTCCTTTCATTATTCTCAAAGTTCATTACAAGATAGCATAGCATAAGGAAGAAAGAAACCAAGACAGTCTGTTAATATTAGCCCTAAGTGATGACATCATCTCATAATAAAAAAAAGTAAAAGAAACAATAAGAAACGAACGAGAGGGAGGGAAGAGTTGTGCGCACGAATCCCAAGGCCATTTTCTCTTAAGTGGTGGCCCCCCTTATTCTTTATTCTCTTCTTTAATGAAGATGGGCCCCTTTTTATGACTTATTATTCATTAAATAACTTGGGCCCCTCTCAACTTTAAAAATCCTTTTATTTCAACCCATGTGGCACTTCCCAAGGTGGGGCCTTCTATGTGATTGCACACATGGGGCCTTCTCTCCTTCAAATGGTAGATCCATCAAAATCCAACCGTCGGATATCATCGTAATGGTAATCCAATGGTGGATTTATGCCATCTTGGCGAGAAAAGTCATGATACACATCATCCATCCACATCATAGCTTGATCCGCCACCCTACGCTTCCTCCTTTGGTAGACCTTGAATGAATTGGGGGAATTAGGCATGATGTTCCCATCAATTCCCCTCGCCTGAGAAAATCTCACCTCTGGTGAGATAAAACTATCATACCGCTCTAGGAGGTCCGGATTGAGACGCTGCAACTCATCATGTGTGATCCATGTGCTGTCATGCTGCGGATAGTGCTTCCACTTGACAAGGAATTTTTGAATGCCTCCTTGTCTGGTAGAGACCAATTGGTCATCCAATATGTCTTCCGCAATTTCTTTCTTATGAGCTTTAGGAGGGGGAGGTGGGGTAGGTTGTGGGAATTGGCTTTGGGAAAAGGATGGATCAAAGTCTTTGGGTGCATGAGTTGGAGAGGCATTATGAGACGGGTGGGCAGAAGGTGTTGAAGACCCTCGAAAAGGAGCAAGATCCTCTACATTGAAAGTAGAGCTGATTCCCATATCAGATGGAAGGTCTAAAACATATGCATTGGAACCCAACCTCTTCAAGATTTTGAATGGACCAGTACTACGGGCCTGCAATTTCTTGGCAATTCCTTGTGGGAACCGCTCAGGACTTACACGGACCATAACTTCATCTCCCACTTGAAACTCAATGTACCGACGGTGTGAATCAGCAGATGATTTGTAATATTCATTTTGCTTATTAATTCTTTGTCTGATCTCATTATGCAATGCATGAATGTGATGGATGAATGCATCAGTTGACTCAGATGGACGATGAATGGATGACATGGGGATGAGATCTACAGGCATCCTAGGTTTATAACCAGTGACACCTTCAAAAGGACTCATGCCTATGGATCTATTTACCGAAATGTTATATGCAAACTCCGCAATGGGTAACACAGACTCCCATGAACGGACATGCTCACCAACTAGACACCTCAGAAGGTTACCCAAACTCCTGTTCACTACCTCCGTTTGACCATCGGTCTGTGGATGGTAGGCAGATGAAAATTGCAATCTTGTTCCCAAAACTTTCCACAACGTCTTCCAAAAGTAACTAGTGAACTTGATATCCCGATCAGACACAATTGTTTTTGGGACACCATGAAGACTAACAATTCGCTCCATAAAAATTTTCGCAACATGTGAAGCATCAGATGTTTTGGAGCAAGGGATGAAGTGGGCCATCTTAGAAAAACGGTCCACGACAACAAGTATGGAATCATGTTGTTTGTTGGTCTTCGGAAGCCCAAGCACAAAATCCATACTGATGTCTTGCAGGGGGCATGAGGCACTGGCAATGGAGTGTACAACCCCGTGTTCTGTTTGCGCTGTTTCGCCAGTTGGCAAGTGCGACAGCGTTCAATGATACGCGCGACGTCTCGCTTGAGACTTGGCCAGTAGAAACGATCCTCCACAAGAAGAATGGTTTTGTCACGACCAAAGTGGCCGCCTACTCCACCAGCGTGGAGCTCCCAGATGAGAAACTCTCTCATGGAGGTACGGGGGATGCAAATCTGATTTCCTCGAAAGATATAGCCATCTTTCAATGTGAATCTATCAATGCTCCGCAGAGGATTATCAGAAAGAGATGCAAACAGGTCCCCAAAGTTTGGGCATGATGGATAATCATCTCTCAAACGATCAAACACAGTGACTTCCACATTCATGGAGTGGATTAAATGGACTCTGCGACTTAACGCATCAGCTGGTTTGTTCTCCACTCCTGCCTTGTGTTTCAAAACGAAAGTGTACTCTTGCAATAGTTCGACCCATTTCGCATGTTCCCCTTTTAGCTTGGATTGGGAATTCAAGTACCGCAATGCCTCATGATCCGAGTACAAAACAACTCTTGCGGTAACAGGTAATGTCGCCAATGTTTCAACGACTGAACTATTGCATAGAACTTTCTTTCGTAGTTGGAATATTTCTTCCGTTTAGCCTCATTCAGTTTCTCACTAAAATAAGCAACGGGGTGTCCCTCTTGACTCAAAACACCTCCTATTCCAACGCCAGATGCGTCGCATGCTACTTCAAAAACCTTAGAAAAGTCAGGCAATCGCATGACAGGAGCTTCTGTCATTCTGGTTTTGATTTCCTGAAAGGCTTTTGTAGCAGCCGGGCTCCAATTAAACTCTCCCTTTTTCATACAATCTGTAATTGGAGCCATGATGGTACTGAATCCCTTGATGAAACGACGATAAAACGTGGCTAGACCATGGAAACTACGTACCTCATGAATGTTGGATGGAGTCTTCCATTCAACAATCGCACGCACCTTTTCAGGATCAGCGGACATACCTGCCGCAGAGACTACGAAACCTAAGAAGACGACACGATCTACTATGAATGTGCATTTCTTAAGGTTTGCGTACAGTTGCTCCTTTCGCAAAGTACCACAAACTTGCCACAAGTGGTTGAGATGTTGTTCCTTAGTATTACTATAGATGAGAATGTTATCGAAGTAAACTACTAAGAATTTTCCAATGAATGGCCTCAATACTTGTGTCATGATGCGCATGAAGGTACTTGACGCGTTGGACAACCCGAATGGCATCACTAGCCATTCATACAACCCATCCTTTGTCTTAAAAGCGGTTTTCCATTCGTCCCCAGGACGAATTCGAATCTGATGGTAGCCACTCTTAAGATCTATCTTAGAAAAGATAGTGGCACCAGCCATCATGTCAAGCATATCATCTAACCTGGGTATCGGAAACCGATACTTGACAGTGATCTTGTTGATCGCTCGACTGTCCACGCACATCCTCCAAGTTCCATCTTTCTTTGGAGTCAAAAGTGCGGGAACGGCACAAGGGCTTAGGCTTTCCCTAATGAAGCCCTTGTTGAGGAGTTCATCCACCTGCCTTTTCATTTCTGTGTGTTCCGATGGGTTCATTCGGTAATGAGGCAGATTAGGCAGTGTCGCTCCTGGGACAAGGTCAATTGCGTGTTGGATGTCACGCATGGGTGGGAGTTCATTTGGTAACTCGTCAGGAAAGACATCCTGAAACTCCCTCAAGACAGGTTCCACCTCATGTGAAATACTAGTAGGTGGCTCTTTAGGAACTTCCGTAGTCACTACGGCATAAACAATGGGGTCTTCCTTGGAGCCCTTGCTAGTCCTTTCTTCCAAATCAGCCTGGAACTCACTAGCACTCAAATTGTGTAAGCTTTTTGTCTTAGAACTTGAGGCACTAGTGTTGGCTTTCTCATCATTCTCCTTCTTGCCAATTTTATCTTTAGGGGGTAATGGATGCAACTTCACCTTTTTATCTTTGAAATTAAAGACACAGATGTTGGTACGTCCAAAGTTGGTGACATCCAAATCGTAGATCCAAGGTCTCCCTAAGATAATATGCCCCACGTCCATGGGGATCACATCACACCACAACTGGTCCTGATAAGTGGACATGTTAATTGGGACTAGGCAACGCTGAGTGACGGGAATAGATGTAGAATCTACTCAGGACACACGATAAGGCTTGGGATGGGGAACTGGGGTCAAGCCTAAATGAGACAAATTGTTGGCAGAAACTACATTGGTACAACTTCCACTGTCAATGATGACCTTACAGCTCTTATCATTGCATTTGACGTAGGTATGAAAGATGGAAGTCCTACGCCAGTCCTCATTTTCTTGGAGGGTCAATGCACATCTCACTGCCATCACACGAGGTGGATCACCTTCCGTTTTGCTCGGTGCATTTTCATCTCCATGACATGAGGGGGCAAATCTAAGAAAGGATACCCGATCCTCCGAGTCATCACAATCATCATCACTAGGCACAAAATCCGGGATGTAGTCATCTACTATTGGATCACCTTCACCCTCCACATCCTCGATGCAAAGGTTTCGAGTGGGGCAATCACGGGCGATATGCCCAAATCCGTGACAACGGTGACAGGTAACTGAATTACTCCATTTAGAGCTGTCACCAGCGATTCCTTTGCCTTTATTGTCCTTGATGACAGGCGGTAAATTCGCAAGGGTCTTGGGAGGTTGACCTCCAAAATTTGATTTACCGCTCAAAGAATAAGGCTTAGAATCCGTTCCGCGGTAATCACTACGCCTAGCCTGTTTACTTTTCATGGCAGACTCAAGGTTTTGCACTACTTCATAAATTTCCTCTAGGCTAGTTGTTTTAACAGTGATTAGTTTCCGCTAGAACTCTTGACGAAGACCCGTCCTAAATTTGGAAATTCTAGCAGGAAGGTCTTCTTGGACCCTACATCGAAGGTTAAGTTCCTCGAACTTATTGATGTAGTCAGTCACAGACATACTACCCTGTCGGAGGTTAGACCTTTGATCTAAAAGTCTATCATGGTAAGACTGGGGTAGGTATTTAACCCGCAAGTGCTCCTTCATCTCATCCCATGTACCAATGGGTTCCTCTCGATGCTGATGTAACCTATGCTCAACGTCCGACCAATACAACCGGGCTTGACTTACCAGTTTCATTTTGGCAAATTGAATTCTCCTCTCCTCAGACATGTCATACCACTCAAAGTAGTGGTCCATGTCCGATTCCCAATCGGAATAGGCTCTCGGGTCAATGCGACCATCAAAAGTTGGTGCTTCTATCTTAACACTCTTCACGGCCTGCTCATCAGCATTCCGTTCTCTACCACGAGCCCTACGGTCATACCGAGCCGCGGATTCGAGGTCAGAATCATCATTGCGCTCATTACCCCGGTTCCTCTCATGGTTCCTGTTACGATTACAGCGATGTGCCATATCACCGTGTTGGGTCCTCTCAATGTTCTCAAGACGAGTCTTGAGTTCCTCAGTTTGGGCTTGTGACTGTTGCAGAAAGCTATCCAGTCGGGCATCGGTGTCCTCCTTATTTTTGGCCAAGATTTCTTGGATACTTCTAGACAACTATTCTTGGATACTCTTAGACAACTGCTCAAGATTCATTTTGAGATGTTCTGGTTGAATGTCCTTACCACTTCTCGTGGGCATGCAAATGCGAAAGAAAGACTATGAAGGCTATCCTAATGATGCAGTGCAATAAAATGTATGACGATGCAGTGCAATAAAATGTATGATGACCCAACTTGGGCGACACTATTTTTTTTTTTTTATGACTCCCTAAGCAATCCTAAGCTCTGATACCAAGATTGATGCAGGACAAAATCAAATCTAACCTAATATGGTATGATGAGATCAGATTTAGAACTAAAATTAATATGAACTTTAAACACACCATTCATATTGGTAAATATTGCAATCTAATGGGAAATTCGGTAATTGATCCTAAAACAGGTTTGCAGTCCTGCAGTAAAGGTCCCTCTCAACTGAATGGGTAGGATCCCAATGGAAGATAGAACTCCCAAAATGCTTAGGGAAGGCCCAATTATGCATAACTGATATTTCCTGTATTTCTTGTGATTATCTGGGCAGGGGCTGGGTGAGATGGATTAATGGAAAAAACTTGGGGTCGAGATCCAGCGACAAGGGTCGCAGATCTGATGATTAGGATCTTAAATGGAGATTTAGGGTTAGTGCAGGGAGATAGCTCGTAAGAAAAGAAATAAAGAAAAAGAAGAGGATACCTTTGATTGGGCTCTCACCAAACTCCGATCCGGAGGCGTTACGTCCTTTGAGCAAGGGGAACCCAAGAGACTCACAGAGAAGAAGAGGGAAAATCCATTCCTTTCATTAATCTCAAAGTTCATTACAAGATAGCATAGCATAAGGAAGAAAGAAACCAAGACAGTCTGTTAATATTAGCCCTAAGTGATGACATCATCACATAATAAAAAAAAGTAAAAGAAACAATAAGAAACGAACGAGAGGGAGGGAAGAGTTGTGCGCACGAATCCCAAGGCCATTTTCTCTTAAGTGGTGGCCCCCCCTATTCTTTATTCTCTTCTTTAATGAAGATGGGCCCCTTTTTATGACTTATTATTCATTAAATAACTTGGGCCCCTCTCAACTTTAAAAATCCTTTTATTTCAACCCATGTGGCACTTCCCAAGGAGGGGCCTTCTATGTGATTGCACACATGGGGCCTTCTCTCCTTCAAATGGTAGATCCATCAAAATCCAACCGTCGGATATCATCGTAATGGTAATCCAACGGTGGATTTATGCCATCTTGGCGAGAAAAGTCATGATACACATCATCCATCCACATCATAGCTTGATCCGCCACCCTATGCTTCCTCCTTTGGTAGACCTTGAATGAATTGGGGGAATTAGGCATGATGTCCCCATCATCCTTCCCTCTAGGGGCTCCAGTTGGGGCCTTCCAAGCCTAGAAGTGCTCTAGGAGGGAATTTGGGAAGACCCAACAACAATCAAACCACTTAACCACTGAACTCCAACTATACTAAGCAGTTTTGGATTTGTCATTGTATTTATACTACTATAAATGACAATTTTGATGGTTATGAATAACTACTTTTTTCTTTTAGTTTTTAATTATTTTTCATTTTTATTAGAAAAATAAAAAATCCTACAATTCAAGATACGATTCACGATTCGATTCGATTCATAAGTATGAACGATTAGCAATACGATTCCGATTTTCAAAACTATTCTCACTCCATAGCAGTCTATTGCCGCCTGTAGCGGCTGTTGCTAACTTGAGTGGCACTAAATAGAATTTAGCATAGCGGCCAAGACTACTACACCCAATATAGCGGGCGCTATGTACCTATTTTGATCCATGATTATGCAGGCCTTTGAGGACTATGGGAGGAATTGAGTAAGATTGTAGCTATGAGGGCTAGGAAACCTGCAATCATCAACTCAATTCTAAGCAAGCACAAGAACCTGTCTATCAGTTATAATTCCGAACCAACCTGTCGTGATGTGATGGGAGAAACTGGATTATGCTTCTATAGTTATATCATAGTTAGATGGCTACGCATGTGATGCGTAAATGGTCACAAACAAACATGATGATGTGTAGAGAGAGAGATAAATTCGCAGGACTTCAAGTTTCTTTGCACGCCTTTTCCTACTATTATCCATTACTATACAAAACCATTCCTGTTTCTCTGTAACTTATTATCTTCAGGAGGTCTGACATTACATTAAGAGTCGTCGTTCATCCAATTTATTTTATAGAACTAGATAATGCTTCAATCATACATATAAAAACCTCTTACTGTTTCACATTATTTAAGCCAAGTACCTTTAAGAAGCTTCCATGCCATCCTATGTGAAGCATAATGGACAGCAAGTCTTTCCAGTATCCTTCTGGTTGTTACAATTGAAGTCTGAAACATCGAAACAGAAACGCTTCAGCAACTGGCATTAAGAAAAGATATAATCAAAATCAGCAATGACCTTGTATCAGAGAGGTTTACATTTCTCTGACGTGATTCAAGTGGCCCGTCATTTCAGAAACCCTTCTGAGCTTCACCACATTTTGTCACAATAACTATTAGAGACTTTTAAGTCCCATTTCTTGTCAATGAGGAAAACCAATTTTCATGCAGCTCATTTGTGGGAGCTGGAAACTCATGCGTTGACTTAAAACGAAAAACAACACAAAAAGGAACCAATTTTTTGTTCATCATATGAACATGCTTAACGTGCTAACGGCTGAAAAATAAAAACAACCAAAAAAGGAAAACCATTCGTTGAACAAGGATTATGTAACTGTTTTACCAGATTGCATTTGCATGAACCAAAATGGCAATTGGTTTGAATAATTTGGCAGAAAGAATGGTTATCAATTCCACTGTGCTCTTTGTGTCATGCATGAAACCAAAATCACATTAGCTGGACTGTAACTTCTCTGAATTCTCAACCTCCAAATAATCAGAAATCTATACTGGTAATGATATGAGCAACAAAGATAGAAAACAGTGTCCTAGCTAATGCGACTTCCAATTTTCTCCACCCATCCACAATGCTTGCAGTAAGTAGCACACCCAAACAAACTATATAGTTCCTAAAACAGCATACACAATAAATTGATAAAAGATTCACCTCACGTATTATTTGCTTCACCGACTTTTTGAAAGGAACTACCAAATCTACAGGCTCCCTCTCTTCTGGAGCATCTTGTAAGAAATCTTCATCATCATCATCTTCCAAATGCGTGCGAGGCTCCAAAAGAGGCAAGTAAAACAATAAGAAGGACCTCAAGGATGTGAGTGCAAGAGACTTCAATCCAAAAGCTGAGAACATAGGTTTTAGCTGTATAGGGTATTCTTTAGTGCTATATTTGAGAGAATTATGTTGAAAAATATTTTCAGAAGCACTGTGCAAGTTTGAAATATAATCCTCGCTCCATGCTGGGCTAGCATCACAAAAGGCAATCGAAGTTCCACCATCACTGAGGCAAAAGAGATAAGAGTCAATGAAAATTTTTGTCAACATGAATGGATATCCACACAGATGGAAATGGAAAAACATGTTTAGGTGTATGTGTGAAACTGATTAACAAATCATTTAAAAGGGTCATAAAAATGGTTGTTGAATAACAGGCTACAAAACTGTGTCCTATGAAAGAGCAGGAGTGAAGGCACATTTTAAGTGTTGCATAATGCCACAATCCTTTGCACTTTCCCCATATAGTGATAATAAAAGTTGAACTAAAACATTGTAAGTAATCCCTTACACTTTCAGCATCATCGGATGATAAGCGCTAACATGACCATGGATCGAAATAGCGACCACTACACTTTACTAAATGGTATTTAGCACCGCTCTCATCTGTAACGGCCGCTACGGAGTGAGACTGACTGCTACTTTTCAAAAAAAATAATTAAATGCATAATAAGGCTTATTTCTTTTTTTCTTCTTCTCTCCAAATAACATTTTACGCAGTTCTTCTACCCATCTATGCTTAAAAGAGCACAAAAAAAAAAAAAAAAAAAAAAAAAAAACACATGATCTCGCTGAATTGAAATCGATACAGAGAGTTCCTCTCAAGGGTTTTTCTCTAGGTATATCTAGGTAGACACACCCTTGGTAGTGGCTTTGTTTTCTCTGTACTAAAAAAATAAATTATTTTTTTTTTATGAAAGTTAATTCGTTATTTGCTTTGAACTTTAAACTTTCTTTAAGCATTATTTTATAATTTATATATCCTTTGTTATGTACAGTTGTACTAAATTACTTATTTGAATTATGAATTTAGAAATGCATAATAGAATCCAACTTAATGTAACTAACGAACATGAATACATGGAAAAAATAGATTAATATTGTTTTTTTTTTTTTCTAATCATTCAACGATACAAAACTTCTATTGCACTAAAGGGATTGCTACCCCCCCCCCCCCCCCCCCCCAATTTTTTTTATAGGAAAAAAGGCATCAAATTCTAACATTTTCCAATGGATTTTTTAAATATTTATTAAAAAGAAATTGACAACTTTTTCGATCCACACCACTACGCTGCTACATATCGGCCGCTACGTAGTGTATTGGCCACCGGCCGCAGCGCCACTGCAACTACTATTTTGATCCTTAAACACGACGCAACCAGATTGGCAAAAGGGTCCGCCCAAACATAAGCAAGCACCTTTAAGTAACACAATCACTCAAGGGTTTGACCCAAAGAGAAGAAGAGATTTTATTGATATTAATAAGATTACAACCAAGTGGGGCGTGAATTACATATATATAGATAAGGGATTGGACGTCCCCTTCATCCCTTTTGCTTCTCCTACTTTTAAGGTGCTCCCTGACTTATTAGCATCATCAAGAATTTCGTTTTAGACCCCATTTTGGTTTGGCCTCCAAACTGAAATGTTTCAGCCAATTTATATTTTTGGTGAAACAATTAGGAGTTACATTTTGGAAAATATAAAAAAATAAAAATATATTTATGTAGAAAGATAAAACTAATATTCAAATTTAAAACTATGAATTGATACTTTCAGTTTATTCTACTAAATCAACTCATAATATGACATGTTTTATAAACAATTAAACATACAAATAATGTTGTCAACATAATGAACTAATGTCATCATTATAGCCAGCAATCATTGTCTATCCAAGCCCAGGCACATTTTGGGCCCAGTCTTCATATCTTACTTAGGCCATGTTTGGTATCTCTACTCTTTTTCTGACAGACCCAGTAAAAGTAAAGCCATAAAAAAAAGAGCCATATAAAGAAGAGGTCAAAGCTCTATTTTTCAACTGCATACTTTTTGAGCATTTGGATTTTAGAGGATTTGCCTCTAAATGTCTAAAACGGACAGAAGCCAGAATGTTGTGCCAAACGCTCTTATTTTCATAACCTCTGTCCGCTTTAGACATTTAGACAAGTAGAGGCTGGAAATAGAGGTGCCAAACATGGGCTTAGTCAAAGCCACCTGTACATAATTAGTTTGTAAAACAGATTTTTAGGCTCTAGATAAGATCAGAGAATTATACTTGCATGTAATCAGGGCATTCAGCCCCGTTATAATGGAAGAACAGTCGACCCTAATGGGCACTGTGTTTTAAACATTAAAACATTATTACTGCATTCAATTTCCATCTCTCTAAATGTCATGGTATCAGAGCAAGGTCGATCATCTGTGATTTTCTCCTAAGTCATCTTCCAAACATTGGAAGCCAGTCTATGATCATCTGTGATCATTCTCTTCAGCCAGATCATCTCTGATCCTCCCTGATCATCTCAGATCAGACGTGGCCCACCTGTGATCATCACCAACTCATCAGCGGAATATTACCATCTTGGTCGCCTGGAGCTTCTTGGATTTATGAAGAATTTTTCCTGATTTATCGATCGGTAGGTTTTCTACCATTTTTTGTGAAAATTCATTCTTCTCCATTAGTTTTCATCTCGGCCGTCCACAATCCTGGATCTGGATTTGATCTTCATGCGACCACTTCCAGTAGTTGCATAAAACTACTCTCTTTTCATCCCCACACTCTGATATGTGTCCAGATCACCAAGTGGGGCCCACGTTTGGATTTACCCACTACCGACAGGGACGTTTTCATCCTTGTGCACTGTGGCTGTGCTCTGCTGCTTGCGATTGATGCTGCTGTCCTTTTTCTATCTACTGATGATGGCTACTGTTGATTCCTGCTGTTTATTGGTGATTCCTACTGGATTTTTGCTGTTTTTTGTCTACTGCTGCTGCATTGCTCCTGTGGTTGTTTTTTTTTTATATTGGTGATTGCTACGATTTATGCTTTTGTGCCCTGTTTATCCCGTGGCTTCTGGGAAATGGTCTAGACATCTTTATTCATCTTTGGACATCTTTGGCTACTGGTTGCTATCTGATTGTGTTATTAATAATTGTGACTGTGGTCTAATTCGTCTACAATTGGACTACAACAGTGCTGCTGCCCAATACCCACAATTTTACAAAACTTGGTTTTCTCTAAACATAGAGGATCTACACCTTGTTTTCCTTGACAGTATCTTCGCAGAACTGATTTGTGTGTACTTCTTACTAGTCTTTAGTAATGGAAAAACATGAGATAGCCCTGATTCGCTTTAATGAACAAATTATACCTCATGGGCCTTCCAATTTCAAATTTACTTGGAAGGAAAAGAACTATGGACACACATTGATGGATCCGAACCTCAACCTGAGGAAGATGATGAGAAGATTTTAGCTTGGAAAACAAAGGATGCTAAAATCAAGACCTGGTTGTTGGGCTCTGTTGAGTCTCATTTTATTCTCAACCTAAAACCCTGCAAAAAGCTCGTGAAATGTGGGACTATCTTCAGAAAGTTTATCAACAAGGCAATGCTGCTCGCCAGTTTCAATTGGAACTTGAAATATCTCAATTCACTCAAGGCACCCAGTCTATTCAGGAGTATTACAATGGCTTTCGCCGACTGTGGTCCTAATATGATGAGATTAAGTTTGCCATGGTATTTGCAGCACTTCTACCGGAATTACTTCCATTACAGCAAAGTAGTCATCGGGATCAGCTTCTCATGAAACTTTGTCTGGAATTTGAGACAGTTAGATCGAACTTGATGAGCAGGGCTACTCTTCCCAGCTTGGATGACTGCCTTCAGGAACTTCTACGGGAGAAACAGCGTCTAGCTACTAAAACTACCTGGAACAATAGAGATATGCTGAGGCTCCATTTGCCTATGTTGCTACAACGAGACAACCTCCTCGGGACATCAATAAAGCTCAGTGCCATAACTGCAAAAAATATGATCACTATGCAAATCAATGCGAGGCAAAAATTTACAGATATTGTAACGCCACTAGTCATGTTATTGATGAATGTCGGAAGAAGGCTCGCAATTCTACTTCCCGCAATTATGTGCAGTCAGGCCCTGGTACTTCCACCGTGTCATCAGCTCCTACAGCTTACACAGTGACCACTCCACCACATGCATCCTCTGACTTGCGTGGTTCTCTGCAGTATGATTCATCCTCACAGCCTGGTTCCTCATCACAATCTGCGTCTCCAGCTCCTCTCACCCCTAAGATGGTTAACCAAATGATCATCAATGCCTTGGCATCCATGAACATCGCAAGGTACTGATTCCTCTCTTTCCAATACATGGTACTTAGATTCTGGTGCAAGTAACCATATGACCTCTTCACCCATAACATTACAAAATGTCATTCCTTACACTGATCATCTCACTGTTCAAGTTGCCAACGGAAATCATCTCCCCATCACCTCTGTTGGTGATACCCCTGGCCCCTTACCCTTAACCAATGTTTTAATTTCTCCTCATCTTGCTACCAATTTGGTTTCTGTGTGTCAACTTGTTGAAAATAATTGCAATGTCTCCTTTTCTTCTTCTGGCTGTGTTGTGCAGGACCAGGAGTCGGGGAAAGTGATCGTGAGGGGGCCTAAGCGTGGCAGACTTTTTTCCTTACCAATGTCTTCCGTTATTGAGAATAAGACTTTACATCAGTTATTTTGTTTTTTCATTCAGAATAATTCTCGTTTGTGGCATAATAGACTTAGTCATCCGAATGCTTCTACAATGTCTACTTTATTTCAATCTAGATTAATAAATAAACCTGTTGATTCTGCTTCTTTTGAATGTGATGTTTGTAAATTAGGAAAGAGTAAAACTTTACCCTTTCTAAACTCTAACACACGGAGCACTGCATGTTTTGACTTAATTCACAGTGATGTTTGGGGCATTTCTCCGACCCTTTCACATAGTCATTTCAAGTACTTTGTCACCTTTATTGATGACTACAGCAGATTTACTTAGATTTATTTATTACATTCGAAGTCTGATGTTCTTAATGCATTTAAATTTTTTGTTAACTATGTTGAAAACCAATTCTCTAAATGCATTAAAACTTTGCGCTCCGACTCAGGGGGGAGTATGTTTCCAAGGATTTTCAATACTTTTTAAACATTAAAGGAATCATTTCTCAACGTACCTGTCCGTATACTCCACAACAAAATGGAGTCACGGAACGGAAAAACAAACATCTTCTTGATGTAACTAGAACTCTTCTGATTGAATCATCCGTTCCCCCTCGTTTTTGGACTGAAGCTCTCACCACGGCTGTCTATCTCATTAACCGCCTTCCATCACCTACCATTGCTCATTTAACACCTTATTTTAAATTGTTTGATCATCATCATGTGTTTGATCACCTACGTACCTTCGGCTGTGTTTGCTTCGTTCATCTACCTCCTACAGAAAGAACAAAACTAACAGCACAATCTCGCACGTGTGCTTTTTTGGGTTATGCCACTAATCAAAAAGGTTTTGTTTGTTATGATCCCATTGGTCGTCGTCTCAGGTTTCTCGAAATGTTATTTTGTTTGAAAATCAATATTTCTTCCAAACTCACATGGACTGTCCTCATCCCTCTTCACCATCTCTCTTACCAGGTTTTTCAGGTCAAACCTCTGTTACTAGGTTTAATCCTGCTTTTGTATACCACCGACGGGAGAAACCTCCCACTGCAGATGGCCCTCCCCCTGATCCTCCACCGACAAATGGTTCCACGCCTACTCTTGCCTTACGTAGCTCTTCCAGATATTCTAGACCGCCTGAGCGGTATGGATTTACCCATACTTCTTTGATGACCACTCTATCTTCTATCTCTATCCCAAGTTCTTATTTGCAGGCTGTCCAACAAGATTGCTGGAACCAGGCCATGAAGGAGGAATTAGATGCATTGGATCTGAATCACACATGGGATATTGTGGTGTACTTCAGCGGTTAAGTCCATTGGTTGCAAATGGATCTACTCGATCAAACTTAAATCTGATGGGTCCTGGATAGACACAAAGCTAGACTTGGGGCACTCAGAAACAGATAGGAGTATGGCATTGACTACGAGGAGACGTTTGCACCTGTGGCAAAGATGACATCTGTTAGGTTACTTCTCGCCATTGCTGCATCTCAGTCTTGGTCATTATACCAAATGGATGTCAAAAATGCATTTCTCCATGGGGATTTGCAAGAAGAAGCCTATATGTGTATACCACAAGGCGTCCCCTCTCCCTCCAAGAGGTCTGTCTATCAGCTGCGAAAATCACTTTATGATCTAAAGCAAGCTCCTCGAGCATGGTTCGAAACCTTCAGGGGTCGCTTATGCGAAAGTGGCTTTACTCAGAGCCCTTATGATCCATCTGTCTTTCTATGCCACACATCTACAGGGGTTACTGTGCTTCTCGAGTATGGTGACGATATTATTATCACTGGCACGGATGATGGTATGATCAAATCTCTCCAAAATTCCCTCCGAAATTACTTTCATATGAAGGATTTGGGTCCTTTGCATTATTTCTTAGACTTAGAGGTGCATCAATCTCCCAAAGGTCTCTTTGCTAATCAACACAAATACACATCAGACCTTATCGAGTTGGCTGATGTCCATGATTCTTCACCGATTGATACACCTGTCGAGGTAAATCTCAAGCTGAGTAAAGATGATGGCGACCTTCTTCTTGATCCTCATACATACTGGCGCCTGGTGGGAAGTCTTGTCTAACTCACCATCACTAGACCTGACATATCCTATGTTGTTAATCTTGTGAGCCAGTTCATGACCGCTCCTAGACACCTTTATTTGACAGCTGTGAAGAGCATTATCCGCTATTTGCTAAGAACTGTCCCTCGTGATTTATATTATCCAAAGGATAATCCTCTTCATCTAACTGCTTATGCGGATGCTGACTGGGCAGGCTGTCAAGGCACGCGTCGTTCTACTACTGGTAGGTGCATGTACCTTGGTAATTCACTCATTTCTTGGAAATGCAAGAAACAAGAACGTGTGTCCAGATCTTCCACGGAAGCTGAATATAGGGCGATGTCTTCTGCTTGTTCTGAAGTCTTATGGCTACGGAGCCTTCTTTCGGAACTTGGGTTCACTCAAACCTCTCCTACTCCATTGCATCCGATAATACTGGGGCTATCCGAATCACTGAAAATCCCGTCTTCCATGAACGTACTAAACATATTGAAGTTGACTGTCACTTTATTCGGGATGAATATAAGCGGGATGTCATTAGTCTACCTCATGTCCCTACAGAGTTTCAGTTTGCAGATATCTTCACAAAGGGACTTCCTCGGCCTCGACATCAATTTCTTGTTTCCAAATTGCTGCTTTATGACTCCCCAGAATCAATTTGAGGGGGGGTGTCAATCCAAGCCCAGGCCCATTTTGGGCCCAGTCTTCATATCTTAGTCAAAGCCACCTGTACATAATTAGTTTGTAAAACAGATTTTTAGGCTCTAAATAAGATCAGAGAATTATACTTGCATGTAATCAGGGCATTCAGCCCCTTTATAATGGAAGAACAGTCGACCCTAATGGGCACTGTGTTTTAAACATTAAAACATTATTGCTGTATTCAATTTCCATCTCTCTAAATGTCAATCATAAGATTTAACCACCATAAGTTTTAGGGAAAATTACACTTTACCACCCTCAACTATCACCCTTTTTCACTTTACCCCCTAAACTTTAAAAAGTATCAATTGACCCCCTAAACTAATCCAATTGCACAGCCGTTACCCCCTGAGACCAAAATCTAACGGAATAGCCAAAATCTAACGGAATAGAGGCCAAAACCCATGCAGATCCAAGCCCACGCCCGTCCGTGGCTCATCACCACCAGCCCAAGCCCGTCCGTGGCCCAGAACCCATTCGATCTCCATCTCCGTGCTCGTTTCCTCTCCAGATCTCCATCTCTCTCCCCTTCATCACCGCCACCATCCCACGGATCCCAGATCCCTCATCTCCATCTCACGACGTCCATCTCCTCCATCACACGCAGAATCTCCATCCAGAACCCACCTCTTGTGACCCATCATCCTCCATCTGCCGCACCACCATCGCCCTCCATCCTCTTCATCTGCTCTCGTCTCCCACGCACGCAGCCGGACTCCGGAACCAGATCTACGCCCACTTCTTCTTCCTCGCCTGAAGCCACTCCACGCGCAGAGCTTCTCTCCGCCAGCGTCTTCCTCATGTGGATCGCGTCCCCCCTCGCCGCCGGGCTCCGAACCAGGTAGGAGCCTCCCCACCTCTCTTTGCATTGCATCTCCCACACCAGCAACTCTCCCCTTTCTTTCTTCTCTCTTCCTCTCCTTCTTTCTTCTTCTTTCCTTTTCTTTCTTCTCTTCCTCTTCTTCTCACCACCTGCACACTCTGTATGCGCCCTCTCTGTTATCTTCCGCCTCCCTCTCTCTTCTTCTTTCTTGATCTCCTTCTTTCCTTTCTATTCTTTCTTTCTCTTCTCTCTTCCTCCTGCAACCTACACCCACCTGCACAGCCAAAACCCATCACTGCCCTTCTTCTTCTCCCTTTCAAAGCACTCACCCCCTGCTGTACACCCTCCTCGTCACCTCCACTGCGCATCCCTTCCCACCTTCTTCTTCTTTCTTCTCTTCTCACTTCTCTTCTTTCTTTATCTCCTTCCTCTTCCTCCTTTTCCTCCTTTTCTTGTTCCCCATCTTCTCTTCTCCCTGCCACCGTACCCACCTGCACGCCCCATCTTCTTTTTCTCTTTTTCTTTCTTTCTCTTCTTCCTCCCTCTCCTCTGCTGCGCACCACACTCACCAACACGCCCCTCACCTGCTGCACCCCACTTGTGCGTCATCCCATTGTACACCCACTCTGCTGCACTCCACCTCTCACTCCCCACTGCCCTCGTGGAAGGGAAGGTGCATGGGCTGTGTGTAATGGAGATGTAGGTGGGCTGGGAAGAGAAAGAGAAGGAAAAAGAGAGAGGGTCGTGCGATCACCTGCTGCACCCCACTTGTGCGTCATCCCATTGTACACCCACTCTGCTGCACTCCACCTCTCACTCCCCACTGCCCTCGTGGAAGGGAAGGTGCATGGGCTGTGTGTAATGGAGATGTAGGTGGGCTGGGAAGAGAAGAGAAGGAAAAAGAGAGAGGGTCGTGCGAGTGGGGCGCATTGAAGATGGGGAAGAAGAAGATGGAGGAGAAGAGAAAGAAAGAAAGAAAACAAGGAGATGGGGCATCCGCGTGCAGGTGGGTGCACAGGTGTGGGGTGCTGGTGGAGAAAGGAAGAGGAAGAGAAGAGGGGTGGGTGCACAAGTGTGGGGTGCTGGTGGAGAAAAGAAGAGGAAGAGAAGAGGGAAAGAGAAAAGGAGATGGGTCCCAAGGGGTGTAGGACGTGTGTGCAGTGAAGAAGAGAAGGGAGAGAGAAGAAGGTGGGTGAAAGTGGGTGCAACAGGGAGAGTGCGTGTGTGCTGTGGAAAGGGAAGAAAGAAAGAAGGGAAAAATAAAAGAAAAGAGAGTGGGTGATGCAGGGATGAGGAAGAAGGGAAAGAAAGAAAAGAAAAAAAGGAGAGAAGAAGGTGGGGGCGTACAGGGGAGAAGAGAAGGGGAAAGAAAAGAGAGAGAAAAAAAGAAGGAAGAAGAAAGAAGAAAAGGTGGGGCGTGCAGGGGGGATGGTTTGTGCGTGAGGATGTAGGGATGAATGCAGGGGGAGATGCAGGGATGAGTGCAGGGGGAGCTGGAGGAGAAGGGAGTACCCTGTTCCGGAGTCAGGCGGTGCTGCAAGGGCTGTGATGAGCAGGGTGCTGCGTGTGGGATCTTCTGCGCAGTGCTGAAGGTGGAGAGATCGCTGGGAGATGGGATGCAGGTGGAGTGGAGGGCATTGGGCTCGTGGACTCTCCTCTCCCATGCAGGTGATGGCCCACGGGCGGGCGTGGGCTCGGATCCGTCTATTTTAACGATTTTGGCCTCAGGGGGTAACGGCCGTGCAATTGGATTAGTTTAGGGGGTCAATTGATACTTTTTAAAGTTTAGGGGGTAAAGTGAAAAAGGGGTGATAGTTTAGGGTGGTAAAGTGTAATTTTCCCTAAGTTTTATGAAAACATTCATCGCAATTCGCAACCATAAAGTTTAAATACATCCTTCACAAATCACAAGTCACAACCGTAAAAGTTTAATAATAAAAAAAGTTCAGTTCTCCCAAACCCCGGTGGGTTGGCCGGTTGGTCCAAGTGGACAAGCAGGCTGGGAGGGAAAGGAAGAAGAGAAAAAAGAGGGCATTGAAGGCTTGGATCTAGTTAGCAACAAGCCTATCATTCAGTGTGTCTGGTTGTAATGACAATTCCAAAGAGCCATATGGATCATCGGAGACAAATCAATTGTTGAAGTGGTTTCACGAGAAGATCCATACGTTGAAGTCTCTCACAAAATTAGAAAAAGCAACATTTAAAGGTTCAAGGATGGATCATACTTCAAAAGAACTAGAAGACGAGAGGAGCAAATTTCTTTCTTTGGACAATGTTGATTAGAAGATTCAAGAGACAAAGAAAGAAGAGAAAAAAAAGGATATTTAAGGCTTGGATACCAACTTTTGATTATCAAGTTGATCTTCTTCCTCTCTGCATGTCTTTAAAACTTTACTTGATCTTTTACTCCAACTAGAAGTAGACTTGAGGCATCGCTTCTTTTGATGGCCGAATGTTGCTTGGATGTTTGATTGAACCATTGGATGTTCCATTGTAGAATGTGCACTATCGAATCACAACTTTAACTATCCGTCGTTCATCCCCAACGATAAAGTTTATGTGGGGGGCTTCAATGGGAGGACCTATTGGTGAAGTGGGGGCATGAATCACATATATATATAGAGTCGTTCCCTTCTTCCCTTAACTTGATTCAAATTCATAAATCTTATCCGACAAGAAAAGAAACTAAAGCTCTTAATTTTAAGATGCTTGACTTATTAGGACTCCTACTCTAAATACTTGTTGAAACAATCCAAATCAAACAAAAGTCCTAGTTGACTCAATTCCCACAGCCAGCAACTTGTCCTATTAGGCCTGCCGGCTGGACCCAATGGAGTATGGTTGACTGATTGGTCATGGCTCTTGAGTTGCAACATAAACTAGTTAAACTAGTGCATTTTGGCAAAAGAGGGAGTTACCCATTCTTCTATGTTCTTTGTGCACTCTCTGTTTTCTTAATGCAGGGCTTTGGGTGCTTCCCCTTCTATAGGATTTGCGTGGTCTCAATGGCCATCTAGTATATTTCTCTTGTACCTATGTGCTGCTTTAACAAAATTTTGTCAACAATTTTCATTTATTTAAAAAAAAGAGCTAAATTAATGCTTTTTTTAATTTCTTACATGGTTCCAATCAGGAAGCTAGCATTGAAAATTTCAAGAATTATTACATAAGAGGGAGAAAGAGCTTCCACGAAGGTCAGGAAGTTCGCCATATTTCTCATTAAAGATACTAGGGAAGTTCATCATATGTAGAATCAAATAACAAACACCAGGGGTAGTGGGGTACTATCCTCTATCATGCCGTACTCATGTTTCCCATCATGCATTGTACTGTCTCCTTACATATTTTATATTTAGTTGATCAAATTAGCTCAACCATGCTTATCCCCCAAAGAACCATATCAAATGGGCTTCTTATGTACTTGTTGAATTTGAGTTTTCTATTCAATGAGATGGTCTCTTAGAGGGGAGACAGAAACTCTTCAATCAAATCTTCCCTCTCTTTGATTGTTTATCTTCTTTCCATTTCAAGTTCTTGGACTTGTTCCCTAAGATCTAACATGATAGAAGAGTGGAATGCCTTAAAATTCTATGAATACTCAGTTATCAATCTGCAAAACCTTTTGGTACATCAGGCTGACATATAATGAAGGAAGGAAATTTCCCATGAGCGTAATCAGGTAGAAATCCTTCTGTGATTGTTACATGTATGTCTTGGTCTTAAGCTTACATTCCTTTACTCAATTTCACCATCCCATCTCGTGTACACCCACAAAAAGACCTTACTTTAAAGGCTCTTAGATAAAGAGGAATTTTGGTCATCACTTGCCTGGAGTTCATTAGAAGAGCTCTTCAAGCCGGACCAGATTGATGGGATGAGGCTCTTCCGATGAGGAGGAGGAGGAAGAGGAGCCGAGGAGGACAGTGACAATGATACATCACTATTTATCACTGCTCTGAAAGTTGCAACAAACGCATCCAAATGAAAGCGAAACGAAATAAAGAAACAGAAAAGGGTTATTTCACAAACAAATAAAGAGTGAGTTTGGATGGATATCAAGCCAAAGAGGATGAGTTTTTTTAGAAGAGCAGACAGTTTCAGAGTTTTGGTAAGCGGATGCAGACAGTTCCTAGTGATCCAAAAACTGGGAGTGACAATGGGTGGGACACAAACTTTTTGTTCCTTCCCTACCCTAAACACTTGTCAGAACCTATTGGCAACAGAGATTTTATGTTAGCAAATATTTCTTATCCTATAAGATGGGGTCCTAATTATCCCAATTCGAGCTTTAGAATATACTGATGCATACCTACATAAAAATAAGGGCAATTAGGATAAAGTTAATCATTATGCAATCACATAAGGACAAAGACTAGATTGTATTGGCAAATTAATCACAAAAAGGGACTACAATAGGTTTGAGGGGGCCAAAAGAAAACAACCAATGCTTAATAGGGAAATGAATCCAATATGAAATAAATCAAAATAAGTTCCTTAATTTAAAACAATACCCAAATCCATCAAACTGTTGTTATAATCAATCCAGCACTTTGCTTTGGGACACATCCCAGAATTCCCACTATTCACCAATCTAGCAAATTCTCAACATAACAACCAATGGAAACAAAATCACATAGAAATAATCAAGAAACCAAACAACCCCAGAAAAAAGGAAAGTAGAAAGGGATTCAATCAACGCACCCAAACAAAAATCTGGAGGGAAAAGGCCTTCCTGCTGCAACAGAAGCAGCGGCAGCCGTCGCTGCAATGGTCGCCGAGAACAACCCATATGAATGGAAGGCTTGGCCTGAAACGCTCGGATTTTTCTTGAGAAGATCCAACAAGAGGGCAATTCCTGCCATTCTTCAGAGCACCCAGATCCTCAAAAGCTCTCAGAGAAATCCCCTTCGATTATGTGTTGGTGCAGTTTCCATGAAAGAGACTGTATTGGGAGCATTTGAAATGGGTGTTTCTAATGAGAGAGAGAAATAGTTTTAATAGGATCTTGGAGAAGAGGAAATCGGATTGGAGGAGAAACAGAATAGTGTATGTAGCCTTGAAGGTGGAGAGAGAAATAGGTGCTTTATTAGGTCAGTGGAGTGTGATTGTTGGGTTGGGTGGGCCTTGTCATTTTGATCTGATCATTTTAATGTATTTTGTTTTCTCATGCATGCATAGTTCATGGATGTTGTCGGCTATTATCAAAAGATCATTAAATATATAATTAAATATAAACCTAAGTTTTGGTGTGATCATTTTAGAATCATCTTTAGGATAGCTGCCGGCATCCAACGGACTTAGATTTTTTTTTTTTTCAAGACCGCATCAATCAAGGATGAGGTGGGGAATTAAAAGATTTATAGGGGACTACCCATATATGAAATTTCAAATAAATCTTTCCAACCCAACTCCTTGATCTATGGCCCTCTCAAAGTTGACCAGTGTTAAATTACATGATTTTGATCCAACGCTAGAGTCCATTCTGATTAGTGTAAATCCTATGTCATCTGTGACATAAAGGGGAGAGGGGTTAGTATGCCGGGTTTAGATTAATCATGTGGGGCCCTAGATGGGTCCTACGGGCGAACACCATTGGATTGAAATGATGCTTTCCAAAAATCATTAAACTTGAGATCCATGGTTGGATAAGTGTCAATCCCATCAACTTTAATAATTGGACTTATCCATGGCCCCTCAGGTCTAATAGTTTTAGAATGCATCATTTTTTAGGATTTTAATCCAACGGTAACAATTAGATGAGTGTCAAATTCAGGCATGTGCTAATTCATTGGTGTAGGCTGGGACTGATCATAAGGAGGTCACACGTGACTAAAAATAGGGGGTTCGCATAATATCTCTCAACTAAGCACAAGCTCATTTAAGCAATTTGTGCATAGCCTTATGGGGACCACTTGAGGTCACATCAATTTATAAGATGGGGTTCGAAAGATCTGGATGTAACCCACCTAATTGTAAGATTTCATGTTCATCAGATCATCCAAACCCCCTCATTTGTTGTCTTCAAGTTTTAGGAGACAACTATTTTATTTTTAATTTCAATCCAATGATGAGCCCCCTTTTTTTTTGTTCGTTCGTTGGTGCCATATCTCGAACCCATGACCTAATAGTCTAAACCATAGGTTTCAACCATCTTTACAAGACAGAGATTGGCACGATGAGCCCCCTTTAGATCAGTGTAAAGAACACCGGAATCCATTAAACATATGCAGAAGATGCTCCATCTTGGCCTCCAAGTGATAGAAATAAAATTGTATAATTTGGCCGATCTATAATCTCTTAATTGGATCCCGCAACTCTAATGCTATCATGCTACACACTTAATAGTAGCGATGATTTGATTCAATTTAAATAAAATTACAGTTCATCAAAAGTATGCCACTTTGGCGGGGACTCAGCATATCAAAATTGTAAATCTTAATTGACACATATGTCATTAAACAGCTTACCAGTAAATTTAAGTAAGAAAAATCAATACTCAATGGATGGGGCGAAATAGACAATCACCATATGTTTAAATCCTTTGTTCGGGCCATTAATACCATGTTCATAGACACCCAATGATGTATTTTAAACAAAACTACATCACAATACACTAATATAGATCAACTTTAGTTGGGCTATTAAACCCTAGTCTAATAAATATGATAAACTATTATTCTTAACATTGATCTACCTTTATTTAAATGCCCATTCAACCCTTTCAGGGCACATATTAGAATCTAAATAGGTGCTATCATTGGCTTATATATTAAATTTATGATCAACGATTGCAACTGAAAAGGTCTACCTAAGCGAAATTTTTTTTATTTAATTATACCCTAATTTTGAACCGCCGGATGAGTGATACTAGCAATGGGCCTGTTTGGATGTACAAGAAAGTCATATTTTATAGAATATAATATTTCATTTAAAAAAAAAAGAATCTCTTTCGTTTGGTAACTTAAGAAAAAAATTCATTTCTTACAAAAAAATTCAATATTTTATCTTACAGCTCTCCCATGTAGAAAACTTATTATAATATAATTTTTTTTTCAAATGAAGTTTATAAAGCGGTAAAGTAAAGAACTTCATCAAATCTATCATGATGTACTTATTTACAAGTATGGTAAAGTAAATTAAAGGTAACTATCACATCGCGGTAAAGGTGAGGTAGTAAAGTAAAGGTGAGATAAAGTATATGGTGAAGTAAAGTGAGACAGAGTGTTAGAGTATTTTTATTTTGCTTTACTTTACTTTATTACACTTTACCGTAAGTGTTTACATGTATGGTAAAGTAAAGTAAAGGTAAATGTCACATCACGGTAAAGGTGAGGTAAAGTAAAGATTAAAGTATTATATGGTGAAGTAAAGTGGGACAGAGTGGTGAAATAGTTTATTTTTTTCTTAACTTTACATTATCACACTTTACCGTAGTTTATAAGGTAAATAAAAGGTGACTTGTGATAAAGTTTCTGGTAAAAAAGTAGCGGCTAACTAGACTTTACTTTACTACACTAATTTTTCATTTGAAAACGGTGAAGGGATAATATGTCACATCTAGGTTAATACATGTTTGTTTATATGTGTGGTAAAGTAAAATAAATATTGATGTCACATCATGGTAAAAAGATGATGTAAAATAATGTAAGATGAAGTATGTGGTGAAATAAGTAGGAGAGAAAGAGTTGTCCTTTGTTATTGACTTTACTTTACTACACTTTACCTAGTTTTCTATAATAAAGAAAGGTAGCTTATGGTAAAAATACTGGCAGCTTTAACTTTACTTTACCACACTACTTTTTTATCAATATATGGAAGTTTGTATATACATTAAGTATTTAATAAAAGATTTATTCTAATAATGAAACTTTACTAGATCAATAACATTAACTTCTTGTTATTTTTGGGTTTTTTTTTTTTAATGTATATCAAAATCATAGTACCTTCAAATAACTTAATTCAAAATCTGTAATAATTTTCAAAAATTGCCAAACAGCCAAATATTACAAGATTTCTTAATATTATACTATTATATTCTATACTAATTTATTCTTGTAATATTTAAATATATAAATATTGTATTCTGTAAACATCTAAACGAGCCTTAAGAGTGGATGGGTACAATTAACTGACCGCGGCATAGTTGGGACAAGGCTTTGATGATGATGAGTTTGTGAGTATAACGGATCAAAAAATCGAGTTTGAATGTATCCACAATCATCAAAATAGTTTTAACTATTAATATCTGTTGATCTGGTCAACCTGGACTGTTGATCTGGTCAACCTGGACGCTGACTGTTGTCTTCCACATGAGCCTGTTTGGGTTAGGCCTGGTTTGGGTTAGGTCTGATATGACCTAAAACTCTATCATCGACTCTCTTTTTTTTGGCTATGTTGGGCTATTGGTCTTGAAGTGGTACTTTAAGCTGAGAACTCAGGGATGAACATGCTGCTGGCCTGTCATACTTTTATGGGTCAAGTTCAGTCATGGGTTAGGTCGGGTCAAGTCATACCTGCTGCAGAACCAACAGCAGTTCTAAACGGGCTTGCTTTTAATGGACCTAGCCAAAACTTTTATTTTCTGCTTGAATGAGCCCAGACCTGGCCCAAGACATGAACTCCTCTTTCCACGGTTTAACTTAACTATATGCATTAAAAAAACAAGGTGGTTCGTCTCTTCAGAGACATCTGATAACATTGGAATGATACAGAAACGATAAGGTGGGTCGTGTGATGAAAGTGAAGTGGACCTGCCTCTTCAATGATAGAGTTTTCAACCAAAAGAAACAAGGCAAAAAAAAAAAAAAAAAACCAACAGAGCTCAGGCTCACCATAGTCCTAATGCTCTAAATTTGTTCCATCTTCCACATGTGATTGAAGATAAGAAAACCCATTAACTCTTTTTTTTTAATACTCTCTTTACTCTTTATCCATTTTTGCCTAGGGGTGTTTATGGACCGGGCTAACCCTAGACCTCGCAGTGAGAACTGAGATGTCATGCCTAGGGGTATTCATGGGCCGGGCTAAGGCATATAAAGGCCCGGACCGGCTTTAGAAACATTGGCCTAGGCCCGGCCCAACCCTGACACAGGCCTTAAAAGTTAGGGCCGAGCCCGCCCATTTAATCAAGCAGGCCGGGCCAAACCAGGCTTTTTATCACTTTTGTGGGGATGTTATTAATTTTTTGGAATAGTTAAATTAAATCTCATGCATTCCTTATGCAGGCCAAGCTTGGGACTTTCGATCACTTAATTCAAGCCCGTCCCAATTATTAAACGGACCCTAATTAAATATCGAAGCCCGGCACAAAACGGGCTTGCCCGCCCATGAGCACCCCTAGTCATTCATACCACTCAGCTAACACACCGATCTCTTTGCCCCTGGCAGTTGTCACTGTAATTCATGTCCAACCTTTTGGTCCCTCCACCCAATCTAGTATAAGCTTTTAACTGAATTGCAAGTTAATGAAATATCCTCTTGAAAGGTAACAATTCGGCCCCCTCTCCCTATCTCTTTCCCCTGAAAATCTAAGGTAGATTTTCTATGAAATAAAATGTATAGATTTTTACGAAAAAAAATTATAAAGAAATCACTAATTAGCAATTAAGGATAAAAACTTAAATTTATGCCCAAAAAAATGATAATTGAAGATGTAGGATTTTTTTTTGACAAAATTGGCCATTGATACATCACTCCGGGTAACTTTTTTTCTTAAAATAAAAATAAAAAAAATGCTCGAGTAGGTTCAAAATCCACAAACCTATTTGAAAGCATACATCTTCAAAATGCCATCCCTCATATTTCATCATCCTATACCGTCTCCTTCTCAAGATAGGGAAGATGGCATAAGAGGAAGGGAGAAAAAGAAAATGAGTGGTGCTATTGGCACGGCGAATTTTTCTCTCCTCGCTGCAGTAGAAGATAAAAATTTTTTTTCCTAGACTACCCATCCTCCCTCTCTTCCCTTCCTCCTTCTCCCTCCTCCTCCCTCCTTCCTTCCTCCCTCCCTCCACCCTATTCCCTTTTCTGCACCCACCCCAGTCGCTGGCGGGGAGGGAGCCCCGGCTGGCTGGCCGGTCTCCCTCCCCCTCTCCCTCTTTCTTCCTCCCTCCCCTTCTCTTCTCCCTTCCTCTTCTTCCCTCTCCTTCCCTCCCCTACTCTTCTTCTCCCTCCCCCTCCCCCTCCCAGTCCCCTCTTCTTCCCTCTCTCCCTCCCTCTCCCTGCTGCAGCCCGATCTCCCTCCCCGCTGGTGACTGGGAGGGGGGGGGGGGGGGGATGGGGAAGAAGAGTAGGGGAGGGAAGGAGAGGGAGGGAGAGAGGGAGAAGAGGGAGAGAGGAAGAAAGAGGGAGAGTGGGAGGGAGGCCAGCCGGCCGGGGCTCCCTCCCCGCCGGAGACTGGGGGGGGGGGGGGATGAGGGAGGGTGGAGGGTGGGAGAGGAAGGGAAGATGAGGGAGGAGGAAGAGGGAGAAGGAGGAGGAGGGAGAAAGGGGGAGGGGTAGTTTAGGAAAGGTTTTTTTTTTCGCGGTGGGAAGAGTAAATTTCATGGTGCTAATAGAGCTCCCCAAAGAAAATTTCCTAATACCCATAGCTGACTTAACCATTGGAGGGACCTCGGTCGGACCACCCTGGAGCTGGCCCTGGGCCCCAGGAAGCCGCCACTTTAGGCCCCCAATTTTTGTCCATTTTTTGGGGCCCCAAATTTCTTTAGCCCATATAATATATAGGTCTGTAAAAAAATAAAAAAAGGCTGCCTAAGACATGAGAAAGGGCCCGATTTCTAAACAACACATTATAAAAGGGCTCTAAATTAATGATTTTGTGTTATATTTAAAAGTAAAGAAATGGAAAAGTAAAGAAATGGAAAAAAGAGTATGAAACTCTAAAAATTGGAAAAGATTATGTCGGCTATTATAGAGTAGTTTTGGATGCTGATTCACTTTGGACTTCGGAGATCAAATACGCCCCTTCTCTCTCTCTCTCTCTCTCTCTCTCTCTCTCTCTCTCTCTCTCTCTCTCTCTCTCTCTCTCCTTATTCACAATCAAAACTAGGTCTCCTTATTCCCAATTAAAATTGGGTTTTTGGATTGCAAAACCGTTTTCGACTTTCCGTTTATGTGTTTCACCGTTTTCTGTCGACGAACCGGAAGAGAATCAGGTGATTGAACATTCTCTCCTTTCCAAGTTTCAAAGAATATTTTAAAAATGAGCCATTATTTCTTTTATCTGTTCTTTTAATCTTCTTGACTTTTAAGGGGACAAGACTATTGATTAATATATTTTTTTGTTATATAAAAATTTGTTGTATAAATAAACTCAATATAAAAATAAAAGGATAAGAAAATGTACCACTAAGTTTAACCACAATATCAATTGAATCAAATGATCTTTCGCTTATTATGAAGAAAAAAAATTAGTTGAATCATCATATTATGAAAATACAAATAATTTGTAGATGGGTTATGTTTGAAAAATTTGTTGATTGTTGTTTATTTGATTTAATGATTTACAGATGCTCTTATGGTGTTGATTGAGTTATTGATGCTGGCCTAGCACTCTATTGTTTCGCAACCTCGGTGATTTTACCTGAATTTGAAGCTTTTGAATTTGGATTGATCGTTGGTTCTTGAGTTCTGCATTAGATTGTTTCATAGAATCATGCATCATAGAAAGTGCCTCTCAGGGTCTGAAAAAAGAAAAAGAAAGACGAAAAGTTGATGCACTTATTCAATCTCAATCAGGAGCTCTTGATAAGTTTGTTGTTGCTAAGAAATAAACAGATGATTCAGTTACAGTTGAAAACTTTGAGGATGAAAATTTTATAGATTCAGTAAATGAAGAGCATGAAGAGACACTTGATGAGAAAATTAATCGGTGGATTAATGAAAATGACAATGAGAATAATGGTAGTCAACATGAAGACCAAAATGTAGAATTTCAGCCTTTAAATGTTGATGATCCGAGTAATTGAGATAAGATGGATCAGAATTTACGATACTTTTTTAGTAGAAAGGGGTCCTAAAAGAACAGTTGACGATACCAATTATCCTATAGATGATCTTAATAGACACTTCTCTTCCACACACTACATCAGGTATTTATCCAATGGAGAGAAACATGATAGAAAGTGGCTTGTATATTCAGATGTTTTGGATAAAGTATTTTATTTTTGTTGTAAGTTGTTTAAGGAAGAGGGGAACAAGACTTTATTGGCTAATGATGGACTTGGAGATTGGAGAAATATTGGTAAAAGATTAAAAAGTCATGAAAGTAGTAATGAGCATCTCATGTGCATGAGTTAATGGATTGAATTAGATATGAGATTGCACAAGAATGAAACTATTGATAAAAGCGTGCAATAACAAATCAATAGAGAGAAAGAACATTGAAAAATGGTGTTGCGAAGGATAATGACTGTGGTGAAAACACTTGCAAAAAATAATTTAGCTTTTCGTGGGGACAATGAGAAGATTTATCAAGAGTGGAATGAAATTTTTTTAAGCATAATTGAAATGATTGCCGAATTTGATCCAACAATGCAAGAGCACATTCAGTGAATTGAAAGTGGTGAGGTTCATTACCATTATCTTAGCCACAAAATTCAAAATGAATTGATACAATTGTTAGCATGTAAGATTAAGAATGCAATCAATATTGCAAGAATTAAAGAAGCAAAATATTTCTCGATTATACTTGATTGTACTCCGGATGTAAGCCATGAAGAACAAATGTCTCTTGTGATTCGTTGTGTGGATGTTTCAACAAGTCCAATAAAGGTGGAAGAATTGTTTTTAGAATTTTTAATGGTGGAAGATACAACGGGGTTAGGGCTATTCAGTGTACTTCAAGAAGCGTTGAGTACTCTTGAACTTGATTTTAATAATATAAGAGGACAATGATATGACAATGGATCTAATATGAAAGGAAAACACAAGGGTGTACAAAATAGGATACTCAACATAAATCTTAGAGCATTCTATACACCTTGTGGTTGTCATAGTCTTAACCATGCACTTTGTGATATGGCTAACTCTTGTCCTAAGGCTACATCTTTCTTTGAAGTGGTACAACGAATATACTTGTTGTTTTCATCTTCGCCAAAGAGGTGGAAAGTGTTGAAAGATAATGTAGAAGGTCTCATGGTCAAGCCATTGTCGGAAACACGTTGGGAAAGTGGTAGGAAAGTGTTAAAGTTATAAGATACCGAGCCCTACAAATAAGAGATGCTTTAGTTGAATTGGCCCACACTACTGAAGATCCGAAAACAAAGAATGATGTGGAGTCTTTAGCAGAATATGGAATTGGCAGTTTGAGTTTTTAGTTGGCATGATTATTTGGCACAATCTATTATTTGTTGTTAATTCCGTTAGCAAGGTTTTTCAAAATGAAGACATGCACATAGATGTTGGTGTTGATCAGTTGAAAAGGGCTTATTGCATTTATTGAAAAGTATAGAGAAACTGGATTTGTAGAGGCCATGATTGAAGCTAAAGAGGTTGCAGCTAGAATGAATGTTGAGCCGGCATTTCAAGAAAAACGAATCATATATAGAAAGAAGCAATTTGACGAGAACAATAGTGAAGATGCGACACAGTCAGTTGAAGAATCTTTTAGAGTGAAGTATTTCTTATATATTGTAGATCAAGCTCTTTCATCACTTCAAAGCAGGTTCGAACAGTTTCAAGTACTATATGAGAAAACTTTTGGATTGTTGTTTGATTTGAATGATTTAAATGATACCAATGATGAAGCTTTGATGTCCAATTGTGCTAATCTTGAAACTTTTTTGAGACCTGGATCAGGTCGGGACCAACCCAGCCTGCCAGCCCAATTTGGAGGAAAGAATGATTCGAATGGAGCCTGAACAGCTGGCGAAAGGGGGAGAAAGGAGACCTGGATTGGGGGTGAGATGCCCCATGACCTTGTGGCACGTTCGTCACCTAGATATGGAAGGTGGGAGCATGTGCTAACAGGAACCTGGAATCCAGGGGGAGATGGCATAAGCAGAAGGGAGAAAAAAAAATTCCCTAATACCCATCGCTGACTTAAGCATCGGAGGGACCTCGGTCAGACCACCCATAATAATCCCTACAGGCCTAGGAGAGGAAGCTGGGTAAAATTTCCCTGTGGCGCCAGTCTCAGTGTGGTAGTGTAGTTTCGAATCTACAACCTCCGGGTGCAAACCGTGGTCCTAAGCCAACTGAGCTACCCCTCGAGGTTATTTATTGTACTTGATAGGTGAAGACATAGTTAGATTACTTCATTCACTCTCATGTGCAAAATACAAGATTCTCAATAAAGTGCCACATACTAAAACCATCTCCCCAACCGACTATTTTGAATTCAATTCAAAGTCCACGAATAAATTGAGGAGGATCGAGATCCAGGATATTATTGCAAGGTCACCTTTGGGTTGGCAATATTGTTATTGGGGGTTGGGACATTAATGAACAAGAGCTAGCTCCATATGGAGAACGATGGTTAAATAGAGGGGTAAGTTGTCAAAGGCACAGTCTACATCATTGTAGTCATGTTGGAATTGATGTTATAGGTTCTTCCAGGAACACCAATAGTGAATCCTCTATACAAGTAAAGGATGACACTTGCATATTGAAGTGGACTGGCACCAAAGAATAATATGATTTTGGAACACGAGTGAGATGAAACCATTTGGTCTCTTTCTTTTTCCTTTTCATGTGTGTTTTATTTTCAAGAAATGAAATGGATGAATTTTTTTTTTCGGGGTAAACGGATGAATGTTGTTGGAAGGTTGTATGTGGTATTTACAGATTCTCAAATATTGTAAGTTATACATTTGAGTTTAAGCAAGTATATATATGAATTTCAGTTTGGTAACTCTACTAATATAGTCAAGTAAAGTAAAGTTGATTTTGAAGAAAGAATAAAATATAAGTACGTTATGATAGTATTTTATTTTTAGTTATTTGTTATGAAATCTTTTTTACCTTTTTGTATTGAAAAGTTGAATTTTTTTTATATTTTAGTGGATAAATGTAGTTGCTTTTTGACTTTTTATATGAAAAAGATGAGGGAAGTTTTGAATAAAGTGCATTTTACTGACATCTTGTCTGAAAATGGAGACTGTACTTGACTTTGATTGTATTAGTAAAGTGCCAAAACGGGCACCAGGTCATGTCGCAATGGATGGATCATCAAATGGGCATGACAGGGAAGACGGGTGTCATTCTCAAAAAAAAAAAAAAAAAAAAAGAGGCATGTACCTGTCCTTCTCACAAAACCCATATCAAATTTGGTAACCACTCCTTTCCTTGTACTACCAAGATGTATAATGATTTCATCCTTCCCACGAACGTCCCTGCACCAAGGGTGGACCTTGGATTAGGGGGCTTAATATAAAAAAGATATTATGAGATGGGAACAATATAAATATATATATATATTAATTATCAGAATTTGCAGGGGGCTCTTTGAAAATTTTCAAATAGGGTGGGCTTCACCGCCGACCCTTGTACTTGGGTTTGTTTGTCTTTTCGACATGCAATTAATTATCTAAGTTTCTCCGTTCGTCTTTACTAGCTTGATAGAGAATCTTTTTTGACTTTTTGTGTAAAATGTAGATATTTTCTCGTCATTTAGTGGAGAAAATAGATTATTTTTTTTTACATTTTTTGAAATAAAATGAGAAAAATCTTGAATTTGTGTATTTTTGATATTACCTTCTAATCTTTTCTTATCTGGTAAATGGAGGCTTTACTTCACCTTCACTGGCATAGGATCCAGATCAAATTAAGGTTAGGTTTAAATCACCCAAATGATAATGACAGCAGCCCTTTTCATGGGAGAGCGACACATGGCGCATCCTCAAACTTTTTACAATTCTACGTTTCGAAATTACCCTTCTAATCTAATCTCACAAAACTAACTCAAATTCTCTAATACTCCATCACCTGAAATATCTCAATGTAATTCTAAGATATTCTTGACATAAGATACTTATCCCTTCCCTAAAATATAACATACAATAATAACTTCTCTTTAGTTACGTTCAATGGGCGGCCCCACGTATTATTAAACTAACAAAAAGAAAAAAAAAAGAATAAAGGCTCTTTGGTTACTGCTACACCCCATCCTGAATTAATGAAGATTAAGGCTAATTAATTGAGATATGCTAATTAAGCATGATTAATTGAGTTAATGTTGGTTAATGACCAAAAAGAGACAAACAAATCTCTAATGATTGAATTGAGCATAATGAAATGAATTTGAATGAAGTTAAGATCATTGAATTGAATTTAGGATTAAACAAGCAGGAACAGGGACTTCTTCGTAAATACGGATTTTTGCATATTTCGTCGAATACGGTAACTCTTGATACCATCGCGTGTATCTTAATTAATACGTTAACTTTCATAACATACACGATTAGTTTTGACTTGAGATTGGTCAAGTGAGCCCTCATTTGACTTAAAGTGAAAATGAGTGGAGAGAAGAGGACTTATGTGCAACAAGGGGTTTATAAGGGTTTGGAATGAACTCAATGAGTTCATTCACTCATTCCATCTCAAGAGCAAACCCTAGGCTCATTTTCTCTTCTCCTTCCATTGGTCTCCTTCAAGTGTGATCTTTTGAGAGTTGAAGTGGTTTTTGGAGGAGGGTTCATCTTCTTCCCCACCTTGTCTTCCATTTTTGGAGCTAGAGCTTGAGAAAGACCTTAAGATTTCTTTCCATTCAACTACAAGTGAGTAGTTAGTCTCTTTTATAGAACTTTCTAGTTCTATTGTATGGTTTAGAGATATTTCTAGCATCAATAGCTTTATGAAATGTCTCTTTTGCATGTTTTATAGAATTAGGGTTTGGTTAAAAGGGGTTTGATCTCAAATCAAGCTAAGAAAGAGGGGTTTTATCCAAAAAGCTTCAAGAGAGGCAAGTATATGTAGTTTTCATGTGATTGTGTTAATGTCTATGCATATTCCTTTATTAGAAGCTTCTATACAAATTTCATTATAGATTAGATTGGATTTGTTTGTGAATGAATGATGGATTGGAAGTGTTCATACGTATGTATATAAGTTGATAAATGAGAGAGGATAGGAGGTTCATGGTTGTGTGCAGGTATAGAATGGAAATGGAGGAAAAAGGAGAGAAAAAGGAGAGAAAAAGTGCAGCAGTTGCAGGTCTGGAACCCAGTTCCGGACCTGTCCGATCGATCGGCACTGGGGTTCGATCGATCGGACTGTCCCGGTTGGATTTCGGGGTTCGCTCAATTGTGATGCTTCCTATGAGCATAATCACTCTCTAAATTAGTTTTAGAGCTAATTATGATGTGATTAGAAGTTATTTGAATTAATGGACAATAGAAATAAACTTCAAGTGATTAAACCATAAGTTTAATAATGTATTGAATGTTCGATCGGTTATGGACTAAACCTCCATGAGTGATAATTACGGGGAGTACTCTAATGTACACATTATCTAAATGTGATGTCCATTAAGAATAGCACGTACATTAGATAACCAAGGGTTACACTTGAATATTGGTTGGTTGGAACTAAGAAAGAAATAAGTGGAATTGCTAATTATCCGAATTCCCTCATTGGCTTGTGACTATGTTCATATCGTAATTAGTATAGTTGAACTCTAGTGCAATGTCTAGGGTGACTTGTGCAATGTTTGGTCTTTTCAATTGCTTTGAATGGACTTAGTATATTGAATTGGATCTAGAAATGGATTAAAGGTATTGACTCTTGAGTATGACACTACATAATTATTTTATTAAAAATAAATTGTGAATGAACAAATGACTATTCCTACTGCAGTAGATGTATTGGGGCGTTCCGGAGTTCCGTGGTGATACCAGTTGTCCCTGGCCCGGGCACTGGTAGATCACACAACAATGAATGAAAACTGAAAGATCGTCATTGAAAGAATATGACTAAACAATTCATTCCATTTGGAAGATAATTCCTTCCTTTGAGGGAAGATGTGAAAAATGGGATGTAATGAAATGAATGCTATTGTAGTTGCCAATTTGTTTATGTCTATTGATTGATTCCAATGATATTATTGTGAAATGAATTGTCTAGAATTGTTAGAAATGAAGTTGAATGGATTTTATATATGTATTAACATTTGCTATCACAGAACTGTATATATATTGTTGATCCATCGTGTTCATTAGTGTTATTGATGGCATTACAGTCCTGTTTGCCCATACCGGCCCTACAGCGGCCCCAATGCCAACGAAGGAGACCGCTCAGGTTTCTCTAGGAGGACTGATTGAGTGGAACCAGCGGGATGTCATTTGACATGGATATCAGAGTGTGAGATGGACTGGAGATCCTTTTAGGGAATTCCTTTTGTGATGGTTTAGATTCTTTTTGAGGGAAATTATTTTGGAGAACTTGATTCATGGTCACCCTGCATAGTATTTGAATATGCAGTGGTTGACAAATATTACATGTATAAGAGCCTCACTTTTATATAGGACCGTACATTCATGAAAGGATGATGTTAAATATATATATATATATATATATGTTTCTGCAATTTGTGTATTTGACTGCAGGATGATTGAATGATTATCCCTTATGGATCCCGTTTTAACTTCGGTTAATTCGGGGTTTACAGGAGTAAGTATGGAACCACGACCCGGGGATTATCGGATCTCAGGCCCAGGTTGTGATAGTTACCAATTGAACCTAAGTACCGTCTTAGCCTAGCCACTCATTTATACCCACTCAAGCTTTTGCCCACCCACCTTCACTCATCCCATTACCCCTCAACATCCAACCCACCCAATGAAACCAACCCTCGATCTATGCAACCCACAAACTGAGCCCATCAATCTATATCTTATTGCTCCATCATTTTGACCTACTTCATCTACACGGCATTTATGTTTTTTTCCAATTTTTTTTCTTTAATAGCTTCATGGGTTTTTGAATTTTTTTATTTAATGATCTTGATCTATGATGAGTGTTAATATTGCATATTTTACCCCTCATTAGTCCGAATTTTATCGACGTCTCATTTACACGGAGATTTTATTCTTCTATCACATTAACCGATTATCGAAATATCATGCATAAACTCGATTATTTATATCGCATTTTTATGTACACTACAACAAAAAACACTATTGGTGACATGAAAAAATATCACCGAAGGCCCATTTTTTGTCACCTATTATCATTGGTGACACGAGATGGGGTGTCATTGTATCCATGACACTAAAAGTCAAGGGTGACAAAGTTTGTGCACTTGTCACGAAATGATGTCAACAGTGACAAAAACATGGTGTCACGGAAGAAAGATTTTCCATGACATAGTAGGGTGTCACCGAAAGCAATGGTGACAACAATGCGGGTGTCATAGAAAATAGATCTTCTGTGACAAGAATTGTCACTAAAAATATTTATCATGACAACCAAATGCGTGTCACCGATAATATTACAAGGTTGCAAACAAGGGTGACATACTCTTTTTGTCACAAAAAAACACAATCAAAATATGTGTGCCACCCAAATTATCATTTCGCACCTGCTTACAAAGTTTCAAATATTTGTATCTAGATATACCCATTAGCAAAACTTATACCACAAAGACGCAAAATATCATTCAAATCAAATATCCAACAAGTCAACATTCTATCATCCAAGTTCACAACCCTTCAAAATATTCATCATTCAACAATAAACACTTCAAAGTTAATAGTTTTAGCATAACTACAAAACATCCATACACGGTGTGTCGTGCCAAATTAATTACAAAAATAATTCAAAACAAGTAACTCCATCTTGGTCATCTTGGTTAACTGCCAAAAAGTCTTCAACTCCATCTTGGTCATCTCGGTTAACTGCCAAAACGTAACTCCATCTCAATAGTTACCTACCTGTATAAAATCGCAACAAAAAAAAATGTAATTATTTAACATGTTATGAAGCACACAACTCAAAATAAATTTATGAGAAAATAAAATATTTCTTCTTCCTTACAGGGGCCCTTTTAGAAAACTCTTTCCAGGCAATATAGGTGGGCATATTGAAAGTATATTTTGATGTTCAACATCTATAGAACTTTTTTATTGGTTACACCTTGCAAGGATTTGTTCGAACCTGATATCCCTATTTTAAAGTGTTTCTGTCATAGTGTCATCTTCTACATCTTTTAAGGGCACTTATGCAATTCTACAGAAACTATATGCACTTCAGGGGAAAAAAAAGAATCTCTTACATTTTCCTTGTTCTATAATCCTTAGGAACATGAATGAAATCATCAAAATCAAAGTCACAATAGTAAAAAGATATCACATACAATATAAACTAGGGTCATCATCAAGAAGCTCACAAAGGAAAGCTAATCAAGATGAAAAAGGATAGGAGATAAATTCCGTTCAATTTCAATCAGCTCAAAGATTATATTGAATTTCAATTTCAATCAACAAAAATATGCAGCTTATATTGAAGCATATTGCAAAAAATGAATAGATCATGATAAGTGCAACCATGTACAAGAATCCTAAGTGTACAGCAATTGAACTCATCGACAATAAAGTACATACTTATTCATTTCCAGCATTGTATTTTTTAATAGCTTTCTTGCCTTGAGTTCTAAGGACTATCCAAGTAAGGTTTCTTTTCATGGGTTTTATAGCAACAAAATCAAAATATATCAGCACCCTAATGACAAAGTAGCATCCAAGAAAAGAAAATGAATGAGGAAACATGGTGCTTACTTCATCTGTTATGGATTTCCACTTCTTTGCAACCTTTGTTAAAAAGAATCAAAGAGATTAACCACCATGAGTTTCATGACATTTGATAGCAATGTGAATGGAACTCATCAAAAGGAATGAATGGTGAATGTTAGAATGTCTTACAATTAAAACACTTTTTTAATCTGGTTAGCCTCCTTATATTCTTTGCTCAAGTCATCGCTGCCATCAATCACTCATTTAAGTGAAGGCATATTAATTGCTCATAAACCCATCATTTCAAATGACACGCATTTTAATTGCATGTAAGCCATAATTAAACAGTCTTTAAAATGCATTCATATAAATAGAAGTACGGAACTTTAATAAACAATTGATCAATTAAAATCCACCATCCCAAGTAAGGTTTGTTCTCTTGGGTTCTATAGTAATAAAATGAAAACATATCAGCAGCCTAATCACAAAGAGTAGCATCTAAGAAAAGAAAATGAATGAGGAAACATGGTGCTCACTTCATTTGTCATGGATTTCTACTTCTGAGCCCGTTCTTTGCAACCTTTTTTTTACAAATTAAAGAGAAGATTTAACCACCATGAGTTCCATGAAAATTGATAGCAACCTAAATGGAAACCATGAAAAGGAATGAATGACAAATGTTAGATGTCATAAAATTAAAACACTTTTTTAATCTGGATTGGCCTCCTTATAGTCTTTGCTCAAGTCATCCCTGTCATAAAGCACTCATTTAAGTGAAGGCATATAAATTGCACAAACCCATCAATTCAATCGAATCGACACAAATTTTAATTGCATATAATCCATAATTAAATAGTCTTTCAATTGCATTCATATAAATAGAAGTATGTCACTTTAATAAGCAATTGATCAATTAAATTCCATCATTTATATTGAGAAGAAAAAAAAAGAGAGAACAGAGAGGGAGTTGCATACGTGAAGAGAAAGAAGGCAGTTGGATCACGTTTAGACATGTTTAGATCATTCACCTTCATTTACTTTTTACCCTTCTTTGCCTTAGGCTTAGATGATATTGCCTCCTTCTTGACATTTAAAAATCAAACAAATAAGCAAAAGAGGGAGAACATAAGAATGAGATTGAAACCTTGAAATATGACAAAAAAAAAAAAAGTTTGTGAAGAAATGTGCCTTTATGCATATTTTTCTACTATTGTAACCTTTTCAACTATCTGAGTTGAGACTGAACCAAAAAGTGAAATGACTAGAAACACTAAAAGTCGTATAACATCACTATAAAGGAAGACACAAATGGAATAGAAGGAAGAGCTTGGAGTACTTAAGTTCATCTTAATAAAGGAATTGGGACTGCACGTAGGTGTGCATGTGAATGAGTCCCATAGGAACATTCTCATTACAAGCCTCACTACAAAAAGAAATAGAAGAAACTACTCCATTACCCCGAAAATCATAAGATATAGAACTCACTCCAACAACACTAAATAGTTTAATATAGAAATCTTAGGCTTCGTATAACCACAGGATATGGAATTAACTCCAAAAACACAAGATCTTGACAGTGACATTCAGGTTAGCTCACTACAGAACAAATAGAAAAATCCTAACCTATGCCTCAAAATCATAAGACATTGAATTTGCTAAAAAAAACCCATAACTTTTTAACTGGGATATTATAGGTTTCCTCCAAGGAGAAAACATAACACAAATACATTAATGCAGTTCATTTGTTCGACAAATTTACTGAGAGAGATACGGATAGATATATTTCTTACAAGTTGAGAGTTTGATAAACATTTCAAGGGGGGAGAATATAAAGAGGAAGTTCAGACATAAACACAGAAAAAAGGGAGGAAACGTCAATTAAAAAAAATGAGAAACAAATCAAAATGCAAAAGAATACCAGCTAGTAAAAGATCTTTCCATCATGTAGTTGTTACTAAAATGAAAAAATTAATTCATATTCAAATGTAGTATTTTTATTCATCTTTCAAAAAAAAATCTTGCATTATTGGGTCTGATTCATATAGTTTCATTTGATTCTGATCAAACCAGAAAGGGAAAAGCTTAATCCTTAAACAGATTGCTCTGCGGTTCTTAACAATTAAAAACCAATCATTTCTACCATCAATTTTATATTTGTATATCCAAATCCGCCGTAACAAAATTAAAATAACTAATTTAAATTCAATTAGGCATAAATTCCAACTGAGAACCTAATTAACCGTAACTGTTGAGACCATGTACATAAAAAAAATAACAAAATAGGAAGAAAATAAAAGGAACACAAATGCTTTATCTTTTGCTCTACCAGAATTTCCATTCAGTGAATATCAAATGTGCCTTCACAAAGCATTTAAAAAAAAGAACCTACAAAGTTTCATAAAGCATTCCCAAAGCATTTAATCATATCACAAAATCAATTTCCAAATTCGAAAACCAAATTAAGCTCTACACAGTTTTAGAACAGAGTGTAACAATATAATAGAACAATCATTCCTACTAATGCTTCATAAAGTACATATCAAATCAAACACTGCCCAAGAAAACTAAATCACAATAATAGTAATCATAATAATTCATATGATTTTATTTTGTCACAAACTCAAGTTCTAATTCCAAAAAACTAATTCAACCCTAAACAAATTTAAACAATTTAAACAGACAATATTTAATAACAGAACAAAGCACAGCAAAATAAAAAAAAAATGTAAAACCCCAACACTATACAATCAAAAGAGACATCCAGTGTCTATGATGGTTGCCGCATACCGTTTCCAGCGTCAACCTGGGCAAAGGAACAATCGAGCCTTCGCCGGAAAGTAACTTCCGAAACCACAATGGCAAGCTTGATATTTTCTTCCCCATCTTAGAGCTGAATTTATACTTCAAAGAACTGCAAAGAGAGATAGAAAAAAATCAGAATTAGGAGAATGAAACGGATAAGGGATATGGATTATAGGTGAGGGATTTGGGCGAGAAACCCAAAACTCCATATACTTCAAAGAATTGCAAAGAGAGATAGAAAAAAAAATCAGAATTAAGAGAATGAAATGGATTAGGGATAGGGATTATAGGTGAGGGATTTGGGTGAGAAACCCAAAAGTCCATATACTGCAAACACAGATAGAAGAAAAAAAACAGAATTAGGAGAATGAAATGGATTAGGGATAGGGATTATAGGTGAGGGATTTGAATGAGAAACCCAAAAGTCCATACACTAACCTCCTCAATGCCGTGGAGTTGAAACCCATGATCGTGAAAGAGAAGCCGCTGGAACAAAGAAGACGGTGGATGAGTTATGAGAGGAAGAATGACATCATAGAAGAAGTATCCAGACTTTCTCCTCTTGTGGGCTCCATGAGAGGAGATCGATGAGATTCAGGTTGAGGGAAAGAAAGAAATGAGTTAGGGAAAAGAGGAAAAGAGCTTGGAGAGGGAAAAGGGGCTGTGGAGGCGGGAGAGGGAAAAATTAGATCATCTGGTGACAAAATTTTTTGTCACCGAATCTATTAGATTTTTGGTGACAAAATTTTTTGTCACCGAATCTCTTCTTTATTTGGCACCTTGGCTAAAGCTTTTCCGTGACAAGTAAAAAAAATTTTTGTCACCTTTGTGTGCATTTCGTGTCAACATTGATTTTTTGTCACCAAAGGGTGTCACCAATAGTGTTTTTTGTTGTAGTGGTAATTTCTCTTGTGTAGGTGGACCCCACGACTACTCCAACTTTCTAGCTAGTGTCCCAAGGCATCAAGAAGAGATTTCAATAAAGAAGTTACATGAAGAAATCTTGGTGAGGTGTTGAAGAATTCCAAAATAAGAGGAGAATACTTTAAGGATAAAAGAAGTCATTTTCAAGCACAAAAGAGTGGTTGGTGTATTGGTTAGATCTTTCGTTGGTATGAAATCGGTTATGGGCTTAAATCCCAACAATTACTTATTTTTTTACCTTCAATCCATATGAAAGCAAATGAGTCAATCAAAAGCCTTCAAGTTGCAACCATTCAAATGGAAGCAATCCTTGTGAAATGAAACGTGTTTCTATAAATTGTAATGTATTTGTATAGTGAAAAAAAAAAGATCTTTTGGCAAGTTAGTCTTTTTGTAATTTTACTTTTACTTTTAGATTGTAATTAGGAGCTTATTTGTAACTAATCTAGAGAGTGTGTAATTGAAGATCATTAATGAATATTTGGAGCTCTTTCTTGATGTTCACTGGCTAAAGCTCTTGGATCAGGCTCTCCTTTTGAAGCTAGGTAGAGTGATTAGTTCAATTACATATATGTTTTAGTTTAAATTCCATACTTGTGCCTTGATTGATTAGTAGATTTTAGATCTAATTTTGCTAATCTCTCTCATTTTTCATGCTCCATCTTTACACTTGATGATTGTATATTCTCAATTGATATTGCTTTATAGTTTGATTAAGTTCTCTCACATAGCATGCTCTAGAGCCCCTATCTTTGATCTTTTGTAGCTTGATTTTGATGATTAATTGTTATGGTGGTTAGGATATGATCTAGGATCTTGGTTTTTGATTTCTTTTACTTTGATCTTCATCGTTATATCATCCAATCCAATTAGGCAAGAGATTGCTAATTGGATTGTAAATCTGAGAGTTGAATTAGAACATGCATTGATTAGATTAATTACATACTTAGTGAATTTTAGAATGCATAATCTCTTACTTTTATTGTTGTTAATTTGAATCCTTATTTGATTTGTTATTTTCACTCCCTAGATTATTAGATATACATTTCACACAACTTGTTTTAAAATTCACACATTTCACACCACATCTTCACCTTAAATCTTCATTTTCCACCACCATTCATCCACTAGTTTAGTGTAGTTTCTTAGATTAACTTTGATCTTATTAAATTCATATTTTAGATTGTTAATTAGTTGTTTACATTGCATAGTTTATTAGTTTTATTTTTTCACTTCATTTGTCTATATTAGCTATATCTTAGTTCAATTCTATTTAAATTGGATTCACTGCTTCTTTCATCCTCTCTCCATGGGATCGATAATCCGGATTCTTTAGTCCTTTACTACTTGATGACACCGTAGTCTTGTGGTTAAGCGTTGTACACCTTAAGTATTGATCAAGTTCTTGGCGCCGTTGCCGGGGACTTAGTTCTTGGATCTATAAGAGATTGAGTCCTCTTTTGTTCTTGAAATAGAAATGCCTTAGCTTCTATTTTCTATGCCATTGAGGATTTTCACACCCCTATTTTACAAATGGATGGTTACGATCAGATCGTGCTAGATAAAGACCCACCTCGATTCCACACCAACCCCTTACATTGTGATCGACATGCATCCAATTGGCCACACAAATGGGTCCTAAAATTTCCACACAAATGGTTAGTACGTTCCAAGCCACATAAATGGGTCCGGCCACTAAGAGATGGGAAACATTAAATGGGTCCTCCCACTGTGAGATGGGAAACATTAGTCTAAAACTCATTTTCTCTAACCCCGTCCAGACCTACCCAATTTAATTTGACTCTAGGCCACACAAATGGTATAATTAGTTTGACAGTGATTCCAGCCAAACTCACCTGAGTCACTCAACTCGATCGGCATGAGTTTTAACACTGAGGTGTCAGATGATTAAATGGGCCAATGTTTTTAATCCTTATACATCATGTGCACTTTCTATTTGATAATTGATGTGTCCTTTACATAGCATGTGCTGCAAGAAGATACTATGTAGCTTTCATTTTCATTTTTATCAAAGTTGTTTTTTATTTTATTTTTTGCTGTATCATTTTTCTTTGTTTTTTGGCCAATTTTCAGAAATTTGTCATTAGTCCAACTCATTGGATTTGATCATGTCTCAAAGTAGGAGCTTCACTGAAGGCAGTTTTATGACTACAGAATTTATTTTTCTTAGGTGATAGTCGTTCAATTATATCTCTTGAATTTTTATATTTTATTTTCATTGTTATCAATTCACCAGTGCAAACAGAGCATTTAATCATCCGTGCAGATCAAGATGACCCAATTACAAATAAATTCAAAGGCATAGAATTTAGAAAAGCTATTACTTCTCTTCAGGTTTTTACAGATAAGCTTTTTTTAATACATTTTTTTACTTGCTATTTTATATTTTTCCTTTGCATTTAGTTACTGCATTCTGTAGTAATATTTATCTCTCTTATAAACAAATCATTTGCTTTATTAGTTATATGATATACTCATTGATTAGAGTTTTTATATTGTTAATTAATTATATCATTTAGATTTAAATGAATTGAATTTATCTATTGAATGGGTCATTTGGAGAATTTCTTTCTTTTTTCATTTGTTTATAATTTGTCATTTTTAATTTGTTTTCTCTTGTTATATTTTGTTTTATTTGTCCTGAGATTTTATCCTTTTGCTATAGATTGGACTTTTTTGAAAATGAAGTGTATAGATTTTATACTTTTTTTGAAAGTTCCCATTATTATTTGCTTTACTTTTCATCTTCTAATCCATATTCAGCAATCCTCACCTGGAATCCTTTCATAGCATTCATGCTATAGTAATCTCTTTCTCCATAGAATATCCATGTCCTATGGATGAGAAGGCATAAATATATATGAGGTTTTCCAAAAGCTACCTACTACTTTTGAAATTTATATATAATTATCTTAAATAAAATTTATTTATTTACTTGATATTTATTTTTAAATTTAAATAAATTTATGGTTGGATGAATTTATTTCAAAAGCTTGCGTTGGATGCGGGCTCTGCTGAGATCCCAGATACACATGGAGGTGTGCAGGTGTACTGCAACACTTGAAAACCGCGTCACATCACGATGTCGCAATGCCGAGAGTTAACATTCACAGGTGTGTCCATTAAAGACGGTGACATTTCATAGTGCCAACAAACAAAGCATAAAGTATGATTAGGACGTCTCAGCTGCATGCAGATAATGTGTTTGACTATCCAGATGTTACTTGTGTGTGTGTTTGTGGAGGGCAAGGCTCCACGTCGCTGGAGCCTTATCTTATTATATGGTGCACCAGCCTGCCTCTCCAATCACAGTTGTACACGTATTTAGCAAATTTCTTTTTTTGCCAATACAACCTCTCTATCTTAATATATGCATTCTATTTTCAACATTGCCCCTTTTATTTTTATGGCATGTTGACAATTTATTTTTGTCAAGTAAAGTATCAAATTAAAAGTATTTATCATCATAATTCATCTATATTTTATTTTCTCTTTTTATTTCACTTTATTTTAAAAATAAAATATCAAACGGGACTTTAAAAGGGTGAATTTTTAAAGGAAAATGCTGGAAATAAAATGCATCTATTAAGGTTGAGAGATTGCCACAAAAATGAAGGAATGTTTTTTAAACACTTGTTAAATATACGTGGTTAGTTGCCAATGGGCAAGGGATATCGTTGCACCATAATATGAGGCAGTGAGCTGCAATGGAGCTTTGCCCATGTGTGAAATAACATATCGTGTTTCATTTTTGCATGAGTGAATTAGTATACTCAATGACTTAAGATGCCCCCCTTTGACCTTTTTATGGGGGTCCAAAGACGCCCTTAACCCCCAACCTACCTATGTATGGTCATGGAGGTCCGAATTATTATCATAACCACTTGATCAATGACTGACAAATTCTTGAAATGAGTGCAAGTTGATCCAATGGTTAGTTCGTTTGGATGGATGACAGAACTAGGATCGGTGACCATCGGGGGTCTCTATTTTGTGGTTCACTCGGATGGATCATAAGTTGGGCCCCTAGGTGTTTTGGCACCTGGCATAGAGAATTCCACTTTCCTTTAAGATGTGTTTAATTTTTTTTTTAAATTTCCAAAAATTCATGAAGATCTAAAATATGAACTAAATGTCTGTTTGGTACCTCTAAAGATAAGCTCTTATTTTTTGATTTAGGGCTTTTTTAAATATTAGAGTGCTTGGTAAACTTCTAATTGTATTTTCTAAATTAGTGCTTATTTATAATTAGAGGTTTTGCCTCTAAAAATAAGCTAAGGGTTTTTTTTTCTCAGTTTTAAATTTTTTTTTATCTAAAATGTACATTGAGGTGGTCATGCAAGATTCATGCATTGTGGATGAAAACAACCCCATGAATTCTTAAAATGGCACAAATGGCGGGTTCTACATTGTAATTTTTAAAAGGTAGGCCCTAATTTCCACAAATCAAAATAAGAGCATTTTTTTTATAATATTATCAAATGCTAATTGTATATCAGAACTAAGAAATTAGAGCTTTCATTATAGACTTTCATCTTATTAGCTCATATTGAATTTATTAGAGTTTCCAAACTGCCCCTAAATGTCTTATTAATGTTATCACTTCGTATCATAAATCGGAGAGCCTACAAAAATACAGAAAACTAGAACTATGAGTTGAGATCTTTTGGTCACTTTTCACAAATTAATTAAGACAACAAACTTAAAGGTTTTAGCATTTATTAGTTTAATAAAAAAAATTAATCCATTTGATAACAAATATGTGACCCATAGAATAAAAAAAAAGTGGTAGTTGGGATTTGTTTTAATCACCAATTGCTCAACCAAATGCGATTATCATGTGAAGGCTTGTATCGGTGCCTTTGTAAAAGTGGGAGATGTGCAATTGTTTCATACCTGTTTAGGCATGAATATTTTAGTGAGAACAACCTTATTTTCACACTATTTTTACACCTTACTTATGCATGACATATGCAAACGAGTGTAGACAAATATGATAATGGATAAAATTATACATGCGAATTATTTTCATATGTAAATGATTGCAAACAAATAACCTCCAAATTCATGAAAGCTACCAAAGGTTTTCGAACTCATCAAAGGTAAAGATAAATTGGTTTAATCCATTCATTTTAAGTTGGTAATTCAATTCCATACTTCAACCATAATCTTTGGTACCATATGTTGATATTTGATCAACATAATCTCAATCAGATTTGTACAAATATAAGATAGATCCAAAAGACACAACATATCTTTAACGTATACTAATTTTGCCGTAAATACTTAATCTCTACAAATCCTTGGACTACTTTGCTGAAATTGCGGATTTACTGCACTTTTCTTCTTTTTCATACCATGAAACCCTAGTTTTAGGTTTTTTTGGACTTTAGGTTTTCTTGGACAACTCCCTTTCGATCAGTGTCTTAATTGTATTAGATTTTAAAAAAAATTTAATAATCTTAAAACTAGCATTTTTTTTTGAAACCAGTAAAGATACTTCAAGGAGTCTTAAGATTTATAGAAACCCCAAAGCACTTATATGGTTCAAATGGGCCCACCCATATTGGGTGTGTGCTCATGTGGGCCACAAAGACCGACAAGTCTTACATGTGTATCACTCTTACATGTTTAACATACTCTTTGGCATTAATATCCAGTATCCACAGATCCTACAACAAGACAAGCAACGTATGATTCATGTCCCTACCCAAGTGCGATAGATGACAAAGTGATACTATCCGGGCCCGGTCGGTGTCAGTCACGGGCACGTCTGGCAAATTCACAGGAATCCACTATTTAGAGGTTTTCTTTGATCAGTTTAGAAACAAAGTATCCATGAAGAAGACTTGAGGGCAAAAATCCAACTTTGGTAACCAGAGGCTTTCAACCATCATTGCTTTGTGTCATCCAATGATAATAGGTTTTCTTACAATCTTCACCCCATAACAGCCTAAGGCACCTTGAAGAGTCTGAACGGTTTGGATTGTGTTAGTGGAGCCCACAAGAATAGAAAATTGATCTTTTAGGATTTGGACTTATTCACAAATATCTAAAATTTCATGGTGAATCAACGGCTGGATTCTAACCCTCTAGCCGTGTTTGGGCTTCTGGAAATGATTCACGGCTCAGATCATGATTTTGGAGCCCAAAAAAAGTAAGAAATTGAAAAAACCTGACTGCAAAACCATCTCGGTTTTTGTATTGTGGTAGCTTAACGGTATTAAGTAAGTGCTCATTTTCTAATTATTCGTGATGAATCACGTTGTGAAATTTGACTTCATAGCTATTTCTTGCCTCTTGTGAGAATTAACGGTTCAGATTTTGTAAAGGGCCCACAAAAATCCAAAAATCATGATCTAATTGGTCTGGATTTTTTTGCAAGTATCTCATAAACTATGAATAATCAGCTGCTGATATTTGATTATGGCCATTTTAGTCATTTAAAACCTGATTAATGATTTGGATCATGACTGTGGGACTCAAAAAAATAATTTTCCAACACAAAACCGGTTACCTCTAATCTTCCGCGCCCAAGTTATTGTTCCTCCGGTTTATTCCTCTTCGTTGATTTGCAGGGAAGAATTTTAGCATCTACTTTTCATAATACCATACCAAACATGAGATTTCCATTGAAAGAACCGAAAATGTACGAAAAGTCCCCTCCGTTACCATGCCAAACGTGCCCATAATGCTTTCTCCCATGTGATTTGGCAAAAGATTGTCCTTCCGTTACCATGCCAAGCGTGCCCATAATGCTTTCTCCCATGTGATTTGGCAAAAGATTGTCCTTTGCGATTGAGCTGTCAACCTCAACAACCAAGTTACTGCCGGCAACTTTTACCCAAAAAAACAAAAGTTACTGCTCCATAGTTCATAGTCCATAGTCCATAGTCCATAGTCCATACCATTTGACAACGCAAGGACAGATGCCTATGGACTTTCTTTTCCTTTATCTTCAATATCATATACTGGGAGCATCCGTGTGATGAGGCCGTGGGCCCGTGGCCTACTAGGCCTATTTTGTCAACCACACTTTCTTTTAATAATAATAACACTCTCTAAGAAACAAAATTTGCACCTCGGAGCATATTTGAAGAATTAATTGAAAAAGTAATATAAAGTAGAGTAAAAAACAAAAGTAATGATTAAGTAAAAGGAGAAGTAAACTAAAATTCTTGTTCTGTCGGGAGATAAAATAAAATAATTTAGAATGAGTTGAGAATTCTCTGAGTATTACAGGCTACTTTATTTGATTTTTATGTGATATAGTCATTTAATTGTTGGTTATCATTGATTTTACTTTACCAATTGTAAAACAAACATTATGGATAGGTTTTGGTTGTATTATTACAGGTTGGGGCCATATATTGAACCCATGACCTAATGATGTGAACCAAATGTTTAACCAGTAATCAAGACAGGGCTCCACCATGTTATAAATGCATGCATGTGTAAAATATGATTCTCTCTGTTATCTGGATGGTCCTCGTAGAAGAAACTTCTATGATGTCCATCCGATTGATAGGGATGGGTTTAATCCTATTAAGGGGGACTAATCCAGTATAATAATGACTAACCTCAAAATAACACAACACATTTCTATTATAATTGGAAGTTAAGATGGCAGGAAGGCTATAAATATCCAACACACTGCAATCCTCTTGAGCAACCTCCACACATACTCAATGAGCATCATCTTCTATAATTATCCAATGAATTTCCATTTCCCATCCCCTCCTCTCATCTTTGCCTTTCTTATCTTCTTGGTCATGGTCATCAAGATAGGATGGAGAAACAAAACCCAAAAACCAGTCCCAAAACTTCCTCCTGGGCCATGGAAGCTACCCATCATAGGAAACTTGCACCAGCTGCTAGGCCCACTACCACACCACACTCTTAGGGACTTGGCCAAAAAACATGGACCTCTTATGCACCTTAGACTTGGTGAGGTCTCTGCCATAGTAGTCTCTTCCCCAAAACTTGCCAAGGTGGTTATGATGACCCAAGATCTAAATTTTGCAGACAGACCATTGGCACTCTCTGCCGAAATCGTGGGCTATGGTGGCATCAATGTGACCTTTTCTCCCTACGGCCAACATTGGAGACAAATGCGTAAGACTTGCATGTTAGGGCTCTTAAGCTCAAAGCGTGTCAATTCATTTCAACTTATCAGGGAGGAAGAGGTATCCAATCTCATTCAATCCATATCTTCTGCTACTTCTAATTTGCCTATAAACCTCACCCAGAAGCTCTTTTCATGGAGTAACAACATAATTGCGCGGGCTACCTTCGGTAACAAAATCAAAGATCAAGAGCGATTTATATCGAGGTTGAGGAAGCTGATGAAATTGGCGGGTGGTTTAAGCATCGCCGATTGCTTCCCTTCGTCGCAACTAGCTCAGGTGATTACTGGGTTAAGGTTCCAATATGAGAGTGTCCGCAAAGAGTTCGATGAGATCTTTGATGATATCATCGAAGAACATAAGCAAGAAAGTATCAACATGGAGAATTCTGAGGGCAGGTGGGAGGAGGCAAATCTCTTGGATGTTATCTCGGCACTTCAGCAACAAGGGGACCTTGAGCCAATCACTAATGACTATGTCAAGGCCATCATACTTGTAAGTGCCTCTTGAACTTGAACTATATAAATCGCGAACCCCCTTCTGAGAAGATCATTTAGGACCTTTTTGTTTACATGCAATACATAAATACATATAGGAATTCATGGTTATGAGCTCCATCTTTATGATTGCCAAAGAGGGGAGGGATGAAGGAAAAACAGTGAGGGGTAAATGATATGGATTGGACCTTAATTTTTTTAGGATTTAAATTGCTAGGGTGATAGGCAGAAATACTTTCCATCTTACATTGATTAGATTTTTATAAAAGAAAAAAATTATTTGATGCTTGCATATATATTCACCTTTTTTCTTTACTTTTAACCACTTAGGAGATGAATTCTGTGCATTCTATACAAACAAGCAGCCCCTAACTATGCAAACAAGCAGCCCCTAACTGTTTTTTCACTTACATTGACCTTTCCATCTTACTACACTGTCCCTCCCATCCAAAGATTGGAAATGATGCATTTAAGTGAGCTCCATAGACTATAATTTGTGTTGGAGTTTTTTCTTTTTGCTCCAAATTGTCTAAAATAACACACAGAAATGAGTCAAATAAAAAAACACCCGGCGAGTCGAGGTATATATATTATACTTATGTTTGGATCTGTCCTACGAGTTGTATTTGAATTTAAAATTCTATTTGCAACATCTGAAACTTTGTGAATTAGTTTGTTTGTATGGAGTTGAATTCTTAGAAATTCATTGCAAAATGCTTTCTAATGGACGATAACTAAAGAGGTGAGTGGTAAACAATATAAGGTGGAGAGATAGACGGACTTTCCTACGGGACCATGACTTTCCTAGGATATAATCTATAGGGGGTATATTTTTTTTTTATTACATCCTCTTGATTAATGTTCCACTAGGAGAGATTATTTGAGGGTCATTTGTGAATAATCACCTTTGTTTCTTTAATTTTAACCACTTTTAGGGAAATATTTTTTAAAATTCCTGGGAAATGAACCAGAAGAAATATGAAATTGGGTAATATTCAGGTGAGAACTAGTTCTCACATATTATATGAGAACTTTTTTATTGGGCCCAATTGTGGGCACCATTTAGGGATGGGACCGGGGGGATGGAAAGATCTATGTGAGACCACACCAAGTATCAAGTTTGAACCCAAACCCATGTCCCTAACCCATTCATCCGTGGCCCACGTGTTTAATGACTTCATATTCAAAAAAATATTCAACTCTCGATCCAACGGTTCAGTCCATTTGGATGTGTGCCAATCCTTGTGATTATTGACTATTAGGGGGTTCCCTATTGGTTGCTAGGTTTGGATGAGTTGCTAGTTGGGCCCCGTAAAAAAGTTCTCATATAATAGGTGAGAACTAGTTCTCACTTGAATATTTCTCTATAAAATTTTTATTTATTTCCCAAACAGATCCTAATCCATCATTTTATATTATTGTAGCTATAATTGATGTTCCATTGTGTTTGAACAAGTAAAGTGAAAACTATAGGAAAGTATTCCCAGTGGTTGTTTTTAAACTTGAGGAATAGTCCAGTGCATTCACCGCTCACAGCTCCAATGCCAACTACACTGTTGGCTGTTGGATCTGGATCTGATCCAACGGTTCGGATGTGGGGTATGAGAGCTAGGAACATTGAAATCGACCAGATCTCTCTGTCTCTCTGTAAGCTCAGCTCAGGTCATGTAAGCACTAGTGCCCACAAATCTTATACCTTGAAGCCCTACTTCCCAATTGTGAAAATCCCAATGTGAAAATCTTGCCGCAGTTCCAGGAAAAACAAACAATTGATTTGATCATAAGTATATATATATATATATATATATTTATACTAGGATGATGAGTGCCTCTGGAATAGTAAAATTTCACAATGCCCCAATTTGATGGATCCTGGTTGTAAGTCTCAGGGACCAGATGGAACGCTCCACATTAATCCATCTAATTAATTTAGGTTTCTTTTGACAAGCAACTCAATTCAAATATTGTAAAGTCTAATGGTTAGGTTACTTATTTAAACACTTGAGAGGTCGTGAGTTCAAATCTCATAAACTATACCATCCTAAGTACCTATCAGTCCAATTCATTTCTTTAGGCCTTAACAAAAAAATAAAAAAATAAAATCATACAACTAAATTACAATGGGTGGAATTATCCAATGGTGTAAAAACATTAATTTGATGAGGAACATCAAGGGATTAGAGTTTGTGGACTGGGACTTAGCGTTTAGAAAATAAGGTTTTGGTTATAGGGATTTGGTTTGATTAGGTGGGTTTCAGATTAGGAATTCTTTTCTCCATCCATTGGATCTTGGTTGCAATTGGACTAAAAGAAAGAACCTATGTTTGGTTGGTGTCAGGTCTCAACAAGTGAGAAAGTAAAGTACCATTATTTTGTTCAACTGCTAAGAATTTTACTTCATAAAGTACAAGTGGTTATTTTATTGGTTTTTAACTTTTCATCTCACTTTAATTTATTTTACCCTATGAAACCAAACACAAATGAAGTTTACCTAAAAATATACTTTTCTTTCACACAATCATCAATTTTTTCACTTATTTGGCAATTACTTTATATTATTTCTTCCATAAACTATTTCAACATTGCCTAAAAGTAGGTAACTTTCCCTTTTATTTTCTAAAAGCATCGAATCAGATTACTACCTTGGTACACCAATTCACATGAACTGACCACTTAAAGACACTTCCTCTTGGGCCAACAAGCGATAATATCTGTACCTTTGGTGGTACCAAGTCACATGAACTAACCATATATGTAGCAGACATTGTTATTTCACTGGTAAATACTCACATGGGATCGATCCCATTGGCGCAATGCTATTGCCTAACACGGGTTGCCCTTTTTTTTTCTTCTTGGGGGTGGGTGGGTTTGTTGTGATTATTATTTCACTGGTAAATACGCAAAGCAAAGGACCAATCCCATTGACCCCGCACAAGATTAATATCATAAAAAAGGCATATTATTGGCTTCTTTTTATTTACTAGAATTTCTAACAGGAATTTAATGTGTTGTAATTTTTTTTAGATATGATGTGATGACTTTTCTCTTGGTATTTACAAATGCCATGTTCTTGAATTAAACGTGCTCGTGAAAATGGCAGCTATGAGGTTAGAAAAAAAAAATAAAATCTTATTTTCCCTTTTTTATAAAGACTGATGAGTTTACCTTAGATCACTATTGGATTAGTTCTACGTTATTTTAGGCTAGAGGTATGATGTGATTAAGGTTTCTTGTCATTGCGTGATTTAATTTCCTAATTTGAGCTAACATGATTGGCTATTCTTAATGAAATGACTGTTGGATAGATGTAGTCGATAAATTCCCACTCTCTCATACGCTTATTATAATGAGCAAGGCTCTCATATGCTCAAGCTTAGGAGAAAATTTCATAAGCACGCGCTTGTGGGTACCACCTTTGGTCCATCCAAATGGACCAAATACATGAACCCTCTAAATTGCACATGTCCACCAACTTTTGGTTAGATCCGAATTTACTGGACCGTTGGATTGATTATGTATCGATCCGAATGGACTATTGACCATTAAACTTTTGGGCCCATATGGAGATGATAGAAATCACGGTTGTGGCTGATTTTTTGCAGAGAGGAAGATCCTAGGGAGTCCTTGAAATCTAGCCCCACTCCCATCCCCATGTGGGTCCCCAAGTGGGCCCACCACACACTTGAGCTTACCTTATCCTAAGCTTAATCTTAGGAGAGCTGGCCCCATTTATAATTATGTGAATATTAAGTTAAAAACGAACTAGTGTTCTAAGCAATCATTTATTAAACAAAGGAATGAATTGTTTCTCCTTCTGTGTTTTGATTATCCAAACAATGACTGTAAATCATTCAAGCACTTCTTTGAAATGCTTTTCAAAAGTTTTAATTGTTAGACCGTGTGGACCCCACACATTTTATGCGCACTAAGCCTCAACGGATATATCACATAGTTAACCATAATCCTTTGATTTCCTCACGCAATTTGCATAATCGGAGGGCCACTTCCTTGGCTTGATGGGTAAATCCGTTCTCTAAGTGTAGTATGTGTTTGGATGATGAGATCCATGAACAAAACTGAAAAAAACACATAGAACAGAGATCTGGAGAAAAGCATCGTCTCCGATAGTGCGCGCGTCCAGTTCTTCCCAGGGGCATCAAAAACTAATTTTTGAAGCCATGAAAAGTGTTTTAATTTGCCGTTATTATGGTCGTGACGATAGCTAACTACTTGATTTTACTCGTATGGAGCTCAAGTTTTTCTCGATCAAAGCCTCTACAATAACATGTGAATCTCTTTAAATGAATTGGACCAAAGTTTATCCAGAGTTATGCATCATTGAGGTGACCATGTGTAGGAAATAAAGAAAAAATATCTTCTCTCAACATAATTACACTAACAATGCATATATACTACTCTGATCGTATAGTGAAATTCAGGACATTGCCCTATACATTGATAAGGAGGCATTGATATGAGTGAATTGAGTCACACAAAAGTCCACCCCACATGAGCTAAATCAAGTGCGAGATCTCATTAGCGCCATATTGACAGCAACTCATGATCTTTATCTAACTCAAATTATCTCGTGTTCTATCCCAGGATATGTTCATAGGGGGTACGGAGAGCACGTCCACTCTTATGGAATGGGTCATGGTTGAGCTGATGAGAAACCCAAGAATAATGGAAAAGGCACAGGCAGAGGTGCGACAAGCTTTTGGCAAAAAGGAAAAACCAGATTGGAGAGTCGCCAATGAACTAGAATACTCCAAATCGGTCTTAAAGGAGGCACTTCGATTGCACCCACCTGGACCTTTACTTGTGCCAAGAGAATGCAGGGAGAAATGTGAAATAGAAGGATATGAGATACCCATCAAAACAAGAATCATAATCAATGCATGGGCAATAGGGACAGACCCGCAACATTGGGATGATCCTGAGAGTTTCAAGCCAGAAAGGTTTTATGGAAATCCAATTGATTATAAGGGGACTGACTTTGAGTTTATCCCTTTTGGAGCTGGCAGGAGGGTGTGTCCTGGCATAACATTTGCACAAACTAATTCATTGCTGCTCCTTTCTCAACTTCTCTACTTTTTTGATTGGAAGCTCCCTAATGGCATGGAGCCACAGGATTTGGACATGACTGAAGAGTTTGGTCTGACTGTTCATAGAAGATCTGAACTTTACTTGCTTCCTATCCCTCATTTTCCAAGTAAGACAGTTTGAAGAAGTTGGATGGTAGAAAAAAATAGGATGTGTATGTTTAATTAGTAATGAAGCAAGAAGTAAGCAAGAAGTGATTAAGTGGTGGAATGTAGATGTTAATTTTGTGTTAAAATGGATATTTGTCTCAGTCTTTTATTATGTATTGTAAGCATAATAATCCTCAATCCACACACAGGAGGGTTTCCTTTGGTCTAGTTTAAATGACACAATATAATAAACGAAAGTAATTTGAGAATGTACAAGAGCTTACCTGACTCCATTGCTCTCTTCTTGACGTGATAGAAGCTCCTTGAAGTGGCAGAGACTTGGAACGCACGTGAGGGATTTACAATTCCTTTACCTTTTCCTATTCTTTTTCTTGCTTAGTGATGGAGGCCAAAAAAATTATCAATCAAAAAAGTTACCCCAAGGGTCCTTTTATAGGAGACTCCTACCCATCAAGGAATCATTAACCCCAACTACCATCTAACCATTTTAATCTTAGCCCATTATTAGTTTGTTGGCAAGTGAGCTATTTTTAACAAAATAATTGGGTCTCTTAAATGGGTAGATAAGTGGAAATGATTAAAATCCTTAATGGGTTTGTGCTCACATGGGTCACACCCATTTAACCCAACATGTATTTTGATTTGTTAGGCACTAGTTCATACACATTATGAAATTGATCATTTCATAATAGATGTCGGTTATGCGATAAAAATGAGCTATAACTCCTTTGGGGCTTACCTAAGGTCTCATTTTCTTCATTACGCTCACCACTCTCCTGATGAATTGGCATCATACATAGTTTGACTCATCCAAACTATATCTACCAATTGGTTTTACCTCAAAAACCTTTAATCTCTTTCTCACACTTGATTTTGATCAAGCCTTAATATCTATGACTTTGAAATCTTGTTGAGTAGATTTTGGCACCACCTCTTATCCATGTAAGTATTAGAAGATGCCGCAAGAATCTCAAGATATCGTTTACAGATTAAATGCAGAAATAGTGATGATCGAAGATCATACCTGCGAGATCTCTCTGATTTGACATCGGTAACACAGCAAATCGAAAATTTCAAGATCTTCTACTGTATTCCTCTATGCTAGAATCCGCACTAAGGAGTGAGCATCTTCTGCGAATTCTTTCTGCTCTCAAAAATAAGATTTCTCTTGTGTGTTTTACCTAGAGAGTAATAGCGCATATACATAGGCTACAATAGGGACCCTAAGAAATAAGGAATATGCTTCTTATGGAATCAGGAAACCCTAATTCGACCCAAATTAGAATCCTAGTTCCATATATTATAATTCAGTCCACTAGAGAATTATAATTGCACTCCTATCTTTATTCTCAAAATAATATTTCGAGCTTCTTATTATTAAATGCTTATTAATCTCCCCACATTAAGATTTCAGATATCCATCTATTCAATAATTACTGACATCTCCCACTTAATTAATCGATATCTTTATAATTCTTTGAGACCTTACGCTTAACTTATTTGATATGTCGGACACAAAGTCCACTTGCAGGGTTTGACATTATCAAAACTTATAAGCTTCATCAAGGGGATATCATCAATCCCTATCACGGGACGTGGATTCCGTTAATAAACTAATATGCACCATACACACAGTGTAGTCATCCAATTTACTGAGATTATTGACCCATAAAAGATCTCACTCCTTTGTAAATCAAAATGTGAAACACTAAATGTATGTGTATATTATTTAAATCGGGATTAAGAGTATAAGCACTCATAATAACCATTTGGATGTTAATCGTCTTATATAGTCAGTATAAAGACAATAAACCCAAAAAACGGTCCTGTTTAATACACACAAAGTGTACTAGCATAATGAGTTAAAAACTATACCGTTTTCCGCAGCCAAGACAAGCCTGCTGAAACATCATGCTACAATCGTACCGATCGTGTGTCCAAATCCATCTAGATTGTGAACAACAACTTATATTCTATAAGAACCGACAAACAAGTCTTCCGTGTATAAGTTGAACTCTATACACCAACTTGTCTAATTCATAGAATAAAAGACACAAACATGCACAATACTAAATAATGCAATCATTTGCCCATAAAAATTCTCATTAAGATGAAAAAACCAAAATATACTAATTAATAAATCAGTCAAAGACAAATACATAAAAGTATACTTTTAGTATAAATTTCCAACAATGCTCATCTCCTACTTACACTCAAAGCCATGCTGACATGTATTTCAACCCCATACCTTCCACATGACTATCAAAGCTCTTAGCTGGTAAGCTCTTTGTAAAAGGATCTGCCAGGTTGACCGCTGATGCAATCTTGGTCACAATAATATCACCCCTCTGTACGATTTCTCGTATGAGACGATACTTACGCTGGATGTGTTTACTCTTCTTATGCATCTTGGGCTCCTTCACATTAGCAACCGCTTCGGTATTATCACAATAAAGAATTATAGGTGATTTTACCGAAAGCACGACTTCTAGATCCGTCAAGAAGTTTCTGAGCCAAACTGCCTCCTTGGCTGCTTCAGAAGCTGCCACATATTCGGCTTCCATGGTAGAGTCAGCAGTACATGATTGCTTGACACTCCTCCAACTTATAACTCCAACTCCCAAGGTAAATACAAATCCTAAGGTCGATTTTCTGGCATCATTATCTGACTGGAAGTCCGAGTCTGTGTACCCAATGGGTATCAAACTCTCGGTCTGGTAAGTAAGCATATAATTTCTAGTCCTCTTAAGGTACTTAAGTATATGCTTTACCGCAGTCCAATGTTCTCTCCCTGGATTAGACTGGTATCTGCTAACCATGCCAACGGCAAAACAAATATCAGGTCTAGTACATAGTATTGCATACATGAGGCTTCCCACCGCCGAAGCATAAGGTACTTCCTTCATTTTTTCTATCATCAGGTGTCTTAGGACACTGATCCTTGGATAAAGTAATTCCATGCCTGAAAGGAAGGAATCCTTTCTTGGAATCTAGCATGCTAAAGCGGGCAAGAATCGTATCAATATAAACCACTTGAGATAAGCCCAACATTCTTTGTTTCCGATCTCGCACGAGCTTGATCCCTAGAATGTGACTAGCTTATCCTAAGTCCTTCATATCGAACTGACTGCTCAGCCATACTTTGACCGAAGACAACACCCCAACATTGTTTCCAATGAGTAGGATGTCATCTACATAAAGTATTAAGAAAGTCACTACACTGCCATTGCACCTCTCATACACACAGGGTTCATTAGGGTTTTGCTCAAAACCATAAGAGGAAATGGCTTGATCAAAACGAATGTTCCAAGATCTAGATGCTTGCTTAAGTCAATAAATGGACTTCTAAAACTTGCACAACCTGTGCTCACGGCCATCAACTACGAATCCATCTGGTTGTACTATATAGATACATTCATCAAGATTTCCATTGAGGAAAGCTGTTTTGACATCCATTTGCCAAATTTCATAATCAAAATGAGCCGCAATGGATAAAAGAACTCTGATGGATTTCATCATGGCTACTGGCGAGAAGGTCTCCTCATAATCGATTCCTTCTTTCTGAGTAAACCCTTTCGCAACAAGCCTGGCTTTGAAGGTTTCAACCTTTCTATCCACCCCTCTTTTCTTCTTGTAGACCCACTTACAACCGATAGGTTTTATCCCCTCTAGTGGTTCTACAAGATCCCAGACTTGATTAGAGTACGTACATAGACTCCATTTCTTTTTTCATAGCTTGTTGCCATAGATCTGCATCTTTGTCTTGGAGTGCATCATTATAGTTACAGGGTTCGGTATCCTGCTCGTCAGGGACTCTGTCAAATGACTCTCCCAAGAACATATACCTCTCGGGTTGACGAATAACCATCCCACTACGACGAGGCACATCCTGTGTCTGTGCATTAATAGGGTCACATGGTGCTAAAACTACTCCTGGTGAACCATCATTTACATGCTGATCCGGCTCGTCACCCAGCATGTTATTGTTTACACCTGGAGTACCATCAACTTGAGACTCGGCAAGTGTAGGTGTCTCTTCCTGTGCTACTGTTAATGGAAAAGTTTGGGTAGGTCTTTCTTCTTTCAATTCCTTTAGAACAATTCTGCTTTTGAGTTTGTGGTCCATTACATAGTCCTCTTCTAAGAATCGAGCATTGGTGCTAACAATGACCTTTCGATCTTTAGGATTATAGAATAAACCACCTTTTGTTCCTCTGGGATATCCAACGAAAATGCAAACTTCCGTTCTTGGTTCCAACTTATCTGTGTTCCCTTTCAGCACATGTGCTGGACTGCCCCAAATCCGAACATGCTTTAAACTGGGTTTGCGCCCAGTCCATAGTTCTGTGGGTGTGGTAGGTACTGACTTAGATGGAACTAAGTTTAGAATGTATGTATACAATCGTTTCTAGAGCATGCCCCCAGAATAAAGTAGGTAAATCCGAATAACTCATCATTGACCTTACCATATCCATAAGAGTCCTATTCCTTCTTTCAGCAACACCATTTTGTTGGGGGGTACCTGGTGCAGACAACTAGGATGTAATCCCCTCTTGAACTAAGTAATCCCTAAATTCCCCAAAGAGGTACTCGCCACCACGATCAGATCGCAGTGGCATGATACTGTTACTTAAATGCTTCTCCGTTTCCGCCCTATACTCCTTGAATTTCTCAAAGCATTCGGACTTACGGCGCATTAAGTAAATGTACCCATACCTTGAGTAGTCATCGATAAAAGTAACGAAATACTCAAAGCCACCTCTTGCCTGGACATTCATGGGTCCACACAAGTCAGAGTGAACCAATTCCAACGGTTCTTTAGCCCTAAAGCCTTTTGCCAAAAAGGGACGTTTGGTCATTTTACCTTCTAAACAAGATTCGCAGACTGGAAGTGCCTACACTTCTAATGAATTTAATGGTCCATTTGCAACCAGTCTGGAAATCCTTTGTAGATTAATATGACCCAAGCGTAAATGCCAAAGATACGTTTGGTTCATTTTGGAAGGTTCCTTTATCTTTCATGGTAGGGTAATAGTGTTATTTGATTCAGTTAGTTGCAGCTTAGGAGAGATAGGACCAACAATATAAAGATCATCCACTAATGAACCAGAACAGATAAAACGTTTATTGTACTTAATAACCACAAATTTATTAAAATAAAGGGAATATCTGTCTTTAACCAACATGGAAACAGAAATTAAATCCCTCCTAATGGAGGGAACATAAAGACAATATTTTAATATTAAAGTCCTATCTCTACTAAAACTAAAATAAACATCTCCTACTGCAACTGCTGCCACTTCGTAGCATCACCCATAAGCAAATAAATCTCCCCATCACTTAGTTGCCTGGTTTCTTGGAACCTCTGCAAAGAATTGCAAACATGATTAGTGGCTCCCGTATCTACACACCAGGTACCTGTAGATATAACCGCCAAACATGATTCAACAACTAGTAAATGAAATTTATCTTTATTGTTCACTTTGTTGAGAAAAGTCGGACATTGGTTTTTCCAGTGCCCTGCTTGCTTGCAATGAAAACACTTGCCCTTAGGCTTTTTCACTCCTCCCTGAGTTCCGTTGCCCCCTTGAGGAACCGTATTTCGATTCTGACCCTTTTTCTGTTTCTTCTTGCCTTTCAGCTTAGAAACAGAACCTTTTTCAGCAATATTAACAGAAGGTGGCTTTTTCAGAAGGCCCTCAGTAGCCTGAAGTTCCTTGAGTAATTCCGCCAGAGAAAAATTGAGTTTGTTCATATTGTAATTCATGCAAAAATTCTCAAAGGAATCAGTCAAGGATTGGAGAACGATATCGATCTGGGTCTCCCCATCAATTTCAGCTCCAAGGACCTGCAGTTCATTGAGGTGTCCCATCATTTTCAGGACATGTTCCCTCACGGGGGTACCTTCAGCCATCTTAGTGTTAAACAGTTCTTTCATAGAAACCTGTCTAGCCGCCCGATCCTGATCACCAAACATCTCCTTGAGACTGTACATGATGTCATAGGCAATAGGAAAATGCTGATGCTGACATTGCAAAACATTTGACATGGATGCCAACATGTAACATCGCACCATCTCATCAGCCTTGTTCCATTTTTGGTATGCTTGGACGGCCACCTCATCAGTAGAACCATCCACAGGTTTCTCTGGACATACCTCAGTAAGCACATATTTGTACTCTTCAGCAGTTAGCACAATATCCAGACTTCTTTTCCAGTCAATGTAATTAGGTCTAGTGAGTTTGTGTTCTTTGAGAATAACAGCAAGTGGATTGAAAACACCCATCTTAAATCCTGAGAATTATATAATCATAAAATTCTGATGGGCAAAATAAAACTTTGGATTCAAATAAAAGAATAATAGCTCCCTCTGCCAATAAATAAAAGAATCTGATAGCAATCTAAAAACCTATGCATAGTATGCCTCGATGGGAGACTTCTACCATACTTATTTTGTTCATATAGGACGTAACCTATTAGTCTTACTATCTAGGCAACAAACCGTGCCGAGTAAAACCAAACAGCTGCCGTAGCTTTGGTCCTATAAATAACAGAAGAGACTCAGAAGGAGAGCATACTATTCTTTATAGCAAAGTGTATACCATCATTTAATTCAAAGTCCATTATACTGTATTCGGTCCCGTCAGATGGAGAAGTGACCTTATACTATTAATTACCTTAAATTATCCATAGGGGAGATAATACTCGAGATTCCATAATTAACTCATCCGATTAGGAGGAAGACTCCAAGGTCAACACATAAATTGATTACATTTCCTACTATAGCAATGATCGATGGAGACCATGGGAAGTTAATAGTTTCCCTCTCCCACTTAGTTAATTAACAATGATGGTTCTTTATAAAATAATTTAATTAAGACAAGTTTGAAATCTAGTAGTAATAGGTAACTATATCTTAACTACAATACATTCAAACATAATTAAACAAGTACAATATCATATCAAGCATGTTATGATAATAATAAACATCTAAGCACAAATAAGGAAAGACAACCAGCAAAAGAGTCCTGGCTATCATGGTCAAGTAGGATCCTTTCGTCTTCTTGATTGCCACTTCTCTAAAACATGCGTTTCGCGGAAGGGGTCGGTCCGGGGGTTTCCCTCGGTGGGGGTCGAGCTGAGTTCACATGCTATCTCAATATAATTACATCTCCATGAACAATGATAAAATATGTAAAACAGTAACCACGGATTTGATTCATGGGATCCATTCACATAACATACACACATGGTGACCATGATAGCCAGATTAATCGCTGTAAAATAGAGATTAGATAGATTGCTGCAAAACAAGGGTTAGTTGCAGCAAAGGCAAATCACGTTTTTACAGCATCCTATAATCTTACTATGTGATCTATAATCAATACGCAATATCAAGATTGGCTCTGATACCATTAATGTTAGAAGATGCCGCAAGAATCTCAAGATATCGCGTACAGATTAAATACGGAAATAATGATGATCGAAGATCATACATGCAAGATCTCTCTAATTTGACATCGGTAACACAGCAACTCGAAAATTCCAAGATCTTCTACTATATTCCTCTATGCTAGAATCCGCACCAAGGAGTGAGCCTCTTCTGCGAATTCTTTTTGCTCTCAAAACAAGATTTCTCTTGTGTGTTTTACCTAGAGAGCAATAGCTCATATATATAGGCTACAATAGGGATCCTAAGAAGTAAATAAGGAATAAGCTTCTTATGGAATCAGGAAACCCTAATTCGACTCAAATTAGAATCCTAGTTCCATAAATTACAATTCAGTCCACTAGAGACTTATAATTGCATTCCTATTCTTTTTCTCAAAATAATATTTCGAGCTTCTTGTTATTAAATGCTTATTAATCTCCCCACGTTAAGATTTCAGATATCCATCGATTAAATAATTACTAACAGTAAGATCTTTCTGTCCCGCACCTTTTAAAGATGGTATACAACAATGAAAAGGAATATTTAATAATTACATAAATCAAAACTTATATTTATCCAACTTCTTTCTTTTACTTTCTTTCTATTTCTTCAAGAACTTTTACTTATAGCGGGGCGTATTTGGATGCATGATGGCCAAGGGAGGTGTGGCGATGGAAAAGCTTGGATGTGGATTAGAAAAACTGCAATATCAAATGGCCGGTCAAGTGCTCTTGGCCCTTAGTGTTAAATCCTTAATATTTAATATTTAATGGCTATACATTGTGTAAACCTTTTACAATAACATTCAATGTTGAATACTTTTACAATAACATTCAATGTTGAATAATGTCCAAAATAGAGTAAAGTGGAATTAGTTTCAAACAAGAGCCCCGGTGTGCGAGTGGATTGGATTGATGAAAGTTGGGCCCCATATATGAATCCAAAAATGGAATGTTCAGAGTTAACATGATGAATTAAGATTTTCTTCAAGTCATCAATCAATAACGGACCATTTAGTGGGCCCTTAATCCTAAGTTTTGGAGCAATGAATGCTAACCATTGATAATAAAAGGACACGGACCTTTTTTTTTTTTCACTAAAGAGGAAAGAGGTAAAAACAAAGGCTTTTTTTTTTTTTTTTTTTGTTATGAAAACAAAGTTGAAGGGTAGGAACGGTGGGGGATTCTTTTAATAAGCTTGACAGTCAGGCACGGGAGGTTTTACTAAAAACAAAAAAAAAAAAAAGGCTTTTTTGAGATTACAAAAATGTTTTGAGTTACATGGGCTTGTCGAATCTTGAATTACTAAGGACACCCCATTTAAGTTGTCTATTAATAATAGTCGTAGCTTTTATCTTGCAATGGGTTGCACCATAACCCATTGCTACTGCTAGCCATAGACTCGACCACGTAAAGGGAAAGGCCATGCACGATCACCCAAATTTCTGTAAGTGGGTGGAGAGTGTTAGAGATTAAGTTTAGGTTGTTAGAGATTTTAGAAATATATTAAGAGTTTGAATTTTAAATTATTATCTTATCACTTTAACTTTTTTTTTTTTTTTTTTTTTTGTATAAATTGAGAAAGCTTTGTGAATTAGTTTTACCGTGAAATTATTGGAACGCAGTGAGTCTTGAAACTCTATAGAGAGCAATTGGCCCACATTACCCTAAAGTTTGGATACCACATTAAAATGTGGGCTCTATCAATGTGAAAGAAATGCTTTTGCCAAAATCTTTAAATTTTTTTTCTTTTTCTTTTTTCCCTTTTTTACATGCATGTATCTTTACAGATTTATATGGCTATAAGCGACCTACCTTTCTAGAAAGGTGGGTCCCATCTATTATATGACCCATCCATATCATACATCAGGTGGGACCAATCATGTTCAGGCAAAGAAAAAAAATCTGGTCCATTGCTCAAACACTGTCATTAATTCCTTTTATGGATTTATCACATACGGGTCAAACGAAGGACCTTTTTCATTTGCTACACATCTTAGGTGGAATCTATTCATTTTCTACACATCTCTATCACTGCTCTAACCTATCAAATGAAGGATCTGAATAATCAACATGTGGGTCCTACACTTAATGAAAGGAATGTTTATAGCAAATAAATTATGAATTCTCTAAACTATCGTATTGTGGCAAATAAATTGTAATTTTTACTTGTACTATCAGGATGTGATGGAGGTTTAAGTTCATACTCATATTTTATAAAAATAGGAGATACTGTTTCATCCTATCAACATTCAGCAACTGTATAAAATCTCTTCTTTTTTTATTTTATTTTATGGAACGCAAGTGTTGATTGGATGAAACAGTATCTCCAGGTGATCCGGACTCAAACCTCCGTCACATACCAGAGGGGATTTGGAGGTTTGGAGGGGCTTCCGGTCTTAGGTTGAATATCTATTAGGGCTGAAATACTTAATGACCCCTTTTGCACTTAATCACAAAGATTAACCTTAGAAACCCGACCTCATGCATGGAAGATACAAGATTATTTTCACTGCTGTCACTCAATCATAAGTAACTAAATGGAGGTTAAAATATCAAAATAAACTCAACAGTGAAGTTGGGTGATTTGGTTGTTGACCACTGACATAAGTGTTCTATCTTTGGAGGTCAGGTCTACTTCGGGTTTAGGTTTAGTTTGGCTTAGACCCAAAATGACCTAAACACTACTATTAGAAAAAAAAAAAGAAAAAAGGCTACACAGAAAGGATCTAAGAAAAATATCGGCCGGGTCGAGATTGGATTAAGGTGAAGGATGTATCAGGCCCTAAATGGCCCATAACGGCCATTGTGTCAAGCCCATATCATCTATACCTGGCAGGCCCAGCAAACAATCAACTCCCAAAAAAAAAAAGAGTCTATCATCATAATAGGAAGGAAATGCAATTGCTCCCAAATATTTGTATTTACACATCAGATCATGGTGTGAACATTGGCAATGTGTAGAAACCCCCCCCCCCCTATCCGACACGATAGGAGTACTGGGCTTGAAGATAATCAATTACTTTTTTCTCCACCTTCAATATGCACTTTAATTTTCTCCATCAAATTACGGTACGTGGCTTTAATGGTCTTGAGGTGGGAATATCTCAAGGAGGGGAAGCAAGTCCAGCATGGTCATTTTTTTTTTCAAGAACAAGGAATGAGGGATGAGTTTCATGCATTTATAAGTGTACACCGCAGGGTCGATAGAGACCCTATAAACAAAGTAAATGGGAGTTATGTGAAAGTTAAGATAGACCGTAGGGTCACTAGGGACCCTTAACATTAAAAAAAAAAAAATTTTGCGCAAAATGACTGATTTGGTGCAAGGACACTTAAAATTATCTTTTCGGTATGGTAGTCACTTAATCTATTTTTTCCGGTTAAATCATAAAAATGTATCATCATGAAGGAAATGCAATTGCTCCCAAATATTTGTATTTTACATAACATCACATCATGGTGTGAACGTCAGAACATTGGCAATGTGTAGAACGCCAGACTTGATGGGGAGATCACAGAAGCCAGTGACAGTTCATGTTATCGATCCATTCATACCAATTGTACTAACAACAGTGTGAAGAGAGGAATGACATCAAGAAAACCCTGCCAAAAGTTCATTTCATCCATAAGACGGGGATGTGTGATGCACGAGAGGACAGGTTTCTAGTTTATGATGAGGACGTCTACGGTGGTCATTTCTTATCCCTTCCTATATATATAGCACTCTCAGGCATGAGACTGGAAAATGAGTTTTACTTTTTTTAAATGTTACTTATGTAAATGTTATTTGTATGAAATGCATTATAATCATGTTTGATAAACCACCATTTTTATGTGCGTAAATTAACACATTTAATGATTTAAGATGTATTTATATATATTTTAGACTTTTTTCGTTCTGTGTAGAATCTCTAAAGTGACATGAAAATTTAAGATATTAAGTAAAGGTCTCGGTATTTATCGCTAATATAAGAATATTGAATAATTTAGATCATGGGTTGGGAGCCCTTGGGAGCCCATAAAGGCACCAAAGATAGATTGGTAGGTTGAGATCTCATGGACTCTTTTCACAAATTATGCCAAATTTATAAATATTTAAGATAGTAAGTTTAAAGGACTTAAGATTTATTAGTTCAACAAACAAACTGAATGATTTTGATTACAAACATGTCTCCCATGTGAATGAACAAAGAGTTTGATAGGATTTGATGCCATGGCCAATTGCATAACAAAATGCAGTCAACCGTGTCAAGACCTATTAGTACCCTTTTTGCAAGTGGGAGATGTGGAAGTGTTTCACACCTATTTTGACTTGAAGATTTCACATTTATTAAGTTGGAATTTCAAATCTATAATTTGACCATAAGCACTGATACTTTACATTGATCTTTGACCGACATAATCTCAATTGGATCTATAGAAATATAAGCTTAATGTGTACCTAATTTCATCGCAAAAACTTAATCTTAACACTTAGATAGTCCTTTCAGTCATGGCAAGTTGAACATGTCAAGCGGGATGCAAATAAAGCGGCACATAGATTGGCGAAGCAAGCTCTACTCGAACCAACAGATCATATTTGGAGAGACTGTGCTCCGCAATTTATTCATGATCTTGTAATCCTCGAATGTGATATTCCAGTTAATTCTTAATATAATATGATATTCTCTAAAAAAAAAAAAAAAAAAAAAAAAAAAAAAAACTTAGATAGTCCGAATCCTCGGCGGACAAGTCTTAACATACGTGAAACACACACATGCATTTGTACGTTTCGGACGCTCTCGTACACATATTCACGTCCCCATGGAATCTATTTTAGATAATGTTTTTGACAAGTGGACATGTGCTATCAATCTCAGGACATATTTGAATAATTTATTTAAAAAGTAATATAAAGTGCTCGTGGAAAAGGTAATAATTATGTAAATGAGAAATATGTTTTTTTTTAATTTTTTAATTTTTTAATTAATTTCGAGAGATAAAGTAATTTAAAGTGCGACGAGAAGTTTCAGACTTCATAATGACAAAATAACCACTTCACTTGAATTTTATTTTTAAAAGGTTTTGATTCTTGGTAAATAAATATAATATATTTTGGCAGCTGCCTAAAAGTCTAACTTTCTTTTAACATTTTGTGACCAACGTAGTAGGGCATAGTAAAACTTCTAGTGGCTAAGATTACTTTATCATTGGTTTTACTTTACCTAATGTAAAACAAACTTTGCGTGATAGAAGTGGTTGGGTGGGTCAACCGCTTAATTCCATGCCTTGCACTCCTATTGGTGGAAAATCTTTTATAGTGGTTTTTCGGGTTTGGGCGGATACAAATTTCTATATGGTACATGCTCTTCTGCAGGTGGTTCCCATGGATCGTTTGGCGGACAGCCTTGTAGGGCCCATCCAATTATGTGAGTCATGGATAATTGGACGATCTAGATATGACCCCACCAGCGTATACAGATTCAAGTCTATCAAATCATCCTAACCCTGTTCTCACTCAAGTTTAATGGTTTTATAATGTATTATTGTGAGATTTAAAGGAAAGACTCTAAAACGGAGATTAACTTTTTGGGACAATTTAAATAGGACAAAATAAAAAAAATGGGGCATTTGGCCGTAGGTCCCTCAACATTGCATCTTATTGCAAAAGATCCACGTTTTTTTTTTCATAGAGACAAATGTCCCTTTTCAAATTTAAATAGTTAAAAAGTCTAAAATGTCACTCGTGGATACACTCTCCATGTTATTCAAAAACGTTGAAAATCAGGACATAAATTTTGTGAAGACGAAACATGGAAAATTAGGCCGTAAATTTCGTGACAGAAAGTCAGATAAATTTATCTGAATTAATTTGTTTCAAAACTCAGATAATAAATTTATATCAAACTCATATAAACTCGTACTAAACTCAGATAAATTCATATCAAATTCAAATAAACTCATACCAAACTCGGATAAATTCAGAAAAAGGGTGGTGCCGCCCCTCTCTCTCTTGGCTTACAAATCGAGGCAATAGCTGACCTCTGTCACGTGTTCTCTGCTTGCCTCCTCTTTTTCAAGAGTAAACAAAGGAGAGAAATTCTTTTTCTTTCAATCCAGTTAGCGCACACCAATCGAGATAAATAAAAATACATATGACCCATTAACTTTCTTACTCTTTGTGCAAGTAGGAGGGCAAAATCAACCCAGCACCCCCTACCTCGTTATCCATGCCTAAAAGGCAAAGACGAGGCAATGTCGTCTTCTGCCCCCTCTCTGTTTTGCTTAAACAAAGTAGAGAACAACAACCAGAGAGAAACTCAAGAAGATGAGAACCACCGAGATCCTCCCGATTCACAACCTTATCGCAAGCTCTGAACCGATTTGCTCTGCTTTCGGCTTCTGCAAAACTTTCTTAACAGGTTCTGCAACACTGTTCCCTCCCATTTGAACTTTAAAACTTGATCTAAAACTAAAAAATAAAATTCATTAGAGGGGCAAATCAGTTATGAAATATCATGTTAAGGAGCTTAAAACTAGGTATTAGATTCGTGACATAACTTCAAACGGTTAGCAAGGTAAATCAGTCATGCAAATGTATGATTTGTCATACTTAGAGACCTCCGCCTGAAATAAGTCTAAGCGCAAGGACTAGTGGCTTTAACCGAAAATCCTGTAGATTAGACGCTTTAAATGACAATATTAAGGGACTCTGGCTAGTTTTCCCAATAAAATATACATTTCAAAATGGAACTTAAGTTTTCCATATTTCTTTCAAAACAAGATATTGAACCTGACCTACAAAGGTGCCCTCTCTCGATTCTGCTATTAAATCTTTTTTAGAGGATGTTGCCCTGTCCCTAAGCAAAATGTCTTCTTCTTTCAACAGTAACACTTTAGCCTCTTTCTTTCTCCTTTGTAATCAGCTCAATCCTTGCATGAGATAGAGCTCTATTTTTTCTTTCTTCTGTTGGTTCTCTTTCTCTTTCTTTGGCTGTATCTCTATTTCTCTTTTCATTAATTCAATTTACAATTTAGCAAAAAAAAAAAAAAAAACCTGACCTATCACGGTCCTTGGTTGAAAGTCAAAAGAAATACTAATTAGTCACCACATGATGAATGAATGGCTAAAATCAAATTCTCTCGTTTGTCCGGATGGTCCAAATTCTAGCACTATCCACTTATTTAGTAGTTATGCCTCTACATGGACTAACTCAATAGACTAACCCTATGATATCCATGGATCCCCATGGATATCATAGGGCTAGTCCATGGACCAACTCAATGAGTTAGTCCATGTGGACTTTTTGCTTATTTAGACAGTATATAATTTCTTCTATGATGTAAATTAAAACTACTGTTGGATCTACTCCGGTTGAGGTTTAATGATTCCGGTACAATAATGACTAACCTCAATCAATGGCAGAAGTTGAGGTGGCAGCAAGGCTATAAATAACCGACACAATGGACCCTTTTCAGCAACCTCCACAAAGATACTAAATGAGAACCATCTTCTCTAATATTTATCCTATGGATTTCCATTCCCCTTCCCCTCCTCTGATCCTTGCCTTCCTTATCTTCTTGTTCATGGTCATCAAGATAGGATGGAGAAACAAAACCCAAAACCCAGTCCCAAAACTGCCTCCTGGGCCATGGAAGCTACCCATCATAGGAAACTTGCACCAGCTGCTGGGCCCACTACCACACTACACTCTTAGGGACTTAGCCAAAAAACATGGACCTCTGATGCACCTAAGACTTGGTGAGGTATCCGCCATTGTGGTCTCTTCCCCAAGATTTGCCAAGGAGATTATGATGAACCATGACCTTAATTTTGCACACAGACCATCAATACTTGCGGCGAATATCATCGCCTATGGTGGCTCCAATATGACTTTTTCTCCCTATGGCCAGCGTTGGAGAAAAATGCGTAAGATTAGCATGCTTGGGCTCTTAAGCTCAAAGCGCGTCGAGTCATTTCAACTTATCAGGGAGGAAGAGGCATCCAGTCTCATTCAATTCATATCTTCTGCTCCTGCTAATTCACCTATAAACCTCACCCAGAAGCTCTTTTCATGGAGTAACAATATAATTGCGAGGGCTACATTTGGTAAGAAACTCAAAGACCAGGAGCGATTTATATCGATTTTGAGGAAGATGATGAAATTGGCGGATGGTTTTACCATCCCCGATTGCTTCCCTTCATGGCGACTAGCTGAGGTGATTACTGGGTTAAGGTTCCGATATGAGGGTGCCCGCAAAGAGTTTGATGAAATCTTTGATGCTATCATTGAAGATCATAAGCAAATAAGTATCAACATGGAGAATTCTGATCGCAGGTGGGAGGAGGCAAATTTCATGGATGTTCTTTTGGAACATCAGCAAGACGGGGACCTTGAGCCAATCACTAATGACTATGTCAAGGCCATCATACTTGTAAGTGCCTCTTGAGCTTGAACATCATAAATTAGAAACCCCTTCCAGGGGTCAGTTTGTCTACTTTCAATGTATAAACACATAGGAATTCATGGATAAAAGAATTCCATCTTTGATATTTATAAAAAGGGGAGGGATGTAATTAACGGGATCTTAGATTTTCTTAAGATTGGAATTATTAGGGTGGTGGCTGGGAAAACACTTTCCATCTCCGTTTTTCTATTTCTATATTAAAAAAGGTTGTTTGATGCTCTTTTTTGGATATTCACATTTTGGGGACTGTATATATAGAGTGGAGTGAAATAAAGCCTCAAATAGTAAAAGAATAAAATATAAGCGAGTTATGATTATATTTTATCTTTAGTAATTTGGTAGGAAATTTTTTTTGACTTTTTGTTTAAAAAGTTGGTGTTTTTTTATCTTTTAGTGGACAAATGAGGTTGTTTTTCACTTTTTTTTTATAAAGGAGAAAATTTAAAAATGTATACTTTTGATGTAATCGTTTGTGTTAAAATCGAGACTTTATTTCACTTCCCTTGCAAAGTTGCGCTAGTAGGCATCTTCGTAGGATAAGGGAGCTTGATGGAAATTTTCACCAGTCGAGGCCACAGTATAGACTGCTATGCATATCCTGGAGTCGGTGCTGATGAGAAAGAAAATCGACCATATCTTGCATTGCAGGTTAATTTGTCCATATCTTCTTTCTTATCAGGTAGTGCACTTACTACAGTAGATCGCAAAGTTACTGAAGTAGTTAACTTCATAGAAAAATAGAAATGTGGCAGCTTGATGGACACAATTGAAACCACTACTTGCAATAATAAGATGTAGACCAAGAAAAAAAAAAAAAAACAACCTATCAAAAGTCATATCCATGAAACATTTCTATCTAATTGATCTAAAATGAGACTATGTTTGGTCCAAATAATTTATGGGGACAATTACAAAAAAAAAAAAAAAATCCCCTCAAATATCCAAAAATCTCCAAAAGAATCCTACAAAGAGAAAACCCTCCAAAGTGGTCCACATACAAAAAGTCTTTTCCATACTTGTGCAAGCGCAAGTATCTTGTATATGAGTTGCGCAAGTACCTATACCATGTTGACGCATGTGTGAGTAAATAAAAGTTGTACGAGGACCACTTTGAAAGTTTCCCATTTTGTAGGTCTCTTTTGGAGGTTTTCAAATATTTCAGGACATTTTTAGTTTGTGATTGCCCCAATATTTTAACCTCTATTAAATGGATGGATGCCCTTAATTGAGAACTTCCAGCTAAACTTGGGAACTAATTTGAAAAATTTTGAAACTTATGTCTTTTTTAAAAATAGGCAAAAACTTAAAGCCGTATTTGAAATTTTATCTAATTTAAATTAACATCTTTGATTGTATTCTTATAGATAGTCATTGGCTATTCTTAGCAAAATAACTAAAGACTTTTGGAAACATATAGTCCATAGATTCCACAATCTCACTAGCTCATTATAACTATGTGAATATTTTGAAACAAAAAAAGAAATATTGTTCCAAGCATTCATTTATTAAATAAAGGAATGAATTGGACCAGGTTTAACTGAAGTGATGCATCTTGGAAGTGAGCATGTGTAAGAAATAGAGAAAAGTTATCTTCTCTCTACATGATTACTCTCCCGTTTGGTAATTTTACTTATCAAAGTAAAGTAAAGTCAAGTTAAGTTAAACATCAAATCAAAAACACTTTTTACTAAAACTCCTTTCATCTTTAAAAAAAAAAAAAGTAAAAAAACAACTACATTTATTCACCAAAAGACAAAATAACTCTATTTCCCCATACAAAAAGTCAAAAATATTTCATAACAAACAACTAAAAATAAAATACCATCATAACCTACTTATATTTTATTCCCTCTTTTATATTTCACTTCGGTCAACTTTATTTTAAAAGTAAATGCCAAACGGGCCCGCATGTTACCCCATTCGCATGGTGAAACTCAAGATATTGCCTCTACATGGGGAGGCATCTGATGATATGAGTGAATTTAGTCAGACAAAAGTCTACCCCACATGAGCTAAATCAAGTGCGAGATCTCACTAGCACCATATGGACAGCAACACATGATCTTTATCTAACTCAAATTTTCTTGTGTTCTATCCCAGGATATGTTCGTAGGGGGTACGGAGAGCACGTCCACTCTTATGGAATGGGTCATGGCTGAGCTGATGAGAAACCCAAGAATAATGGAAAAGGCACAGGCAGAGGTGCGGCAAGTTTTTGGCAAAAAGGAAAAACCAGATTGGAGAGACGCCAATGAACTAGAATACTCAAAATTGATCTTAAAGGAGACACTTCGTTTGCACCCACCTGGACCTTTACTTGTGCCAAGAGAATGCAGGGAGAAATGTGAAATAGAAGGATATGAGATACCCATCAAAACAAGAATCTTAATCAATGCATGGGCAATAGGGACAGACCCACAACATTGGGATGATCCTGAGAGTTTCAAGCCAGAGAGGTTTGAAGGAAGTCACATTGATTATAAAGGGTCTAACTTTGAGTTGATCCCTTTTGGAGCTGGTAGGAGGGTATGTCCTGGTATAACATTTTCACAAACTAATGCACTCCTGATCCTTTCTCAACTTCTCTACTACTTTGATTGGAAACTCCCTAATGAAATGAAGCCACAAGATTTGGACATGACTGAAGAGTTTGGTCTGGCTGTTCATAGAAGATCTGAGCTTTGCTTGGTTCCTGTCCCTCGTTTTCCAAGACAGACAGTTTGAAGATGTTGGATGGTTAGAAAAATAAGAATGTGTATGTTTGATTACTAGTGAATCAAGAGGTGCTTCCGTAGTGGGATGTAGACGTTAATTTTGTGTTAAAATGTGTATTCTCTAAGTCTTTTATAATCTACTTGATTTGAAAGACACTAATCTATGCTATATTTTGAAATTGATTTCCTCTCATATGTGATAAATGAGCTACAACTCCTTTGGGGCTTAACGAAGGTCTGACCATTTTTTATTTCAGTTCACCACGCTGTTGATAAATTGGCAACATACGATCAATTTGACACATCCAAACTAAATATCTACCAATTGATTTTACCTAGAAATTCTTCTCTCTCCCACACTTGATTTTGATGCCCAATATCTAAGACCTTGAAATCCTATTAGGTAAAGTTTTGGTTCACCTCTTATCCATGTAATATCTTTCCGTCCCACCCTCCTAACCCTTTAATGATGAATTGGAAACAATCTTTTTTTTTTTTTGGTTTAGTTGCTTTTCGTGAAAAAAACACAATGCAAAAATGAGTTAAATTGTCTAGGATTCCACGGAAAAGCTTATTCTATTGGGGGAGGTCAGAAAAAATATCAACAACAGAGGAAAAAGCCCACGAAACTAGTTTTCTGTAAGGAGCCGATTCCAGATCTGGTTTAATAAAGACGATCAACTTGATCTAGCGGATTAGTTGTACAATAGGTGGCCCAGATCTTCTCTGTATTATATTGCCCAAAATAAAAGGTCTCAGAGAAGCTTCTGTAAGGCTTAAATATTAGGATGGACATGGGTACAAGGTTAGATTTTTAGCCTCAAATGGGATCAGTTCAGGGTCCGGTTTGGTTCAATTAGTTATACCAATGGATACTGTCTAGTGAGTTGGGTCTTCTAGATAACTGACCCAAAAACTGAACTGGGCCTTACTTGGGCCCAAAATGGGTCAAACCCAAACCGAACCAGCAGGCCCACCTTGATTGGAGCCATGCAGCAAGCAACCAGCCTCACTTTCCTTCTTTTCTCAATACACATTAATGACATGCCCCACCTTGACTCATATTAGAAAAAAAAATAAAAATCATGCACATGGTGGCCCACCTTGGTTTTCATCAAATCAACTAAAATCAAGTACTTAGCGGCCAACTTAGATTTCAAATCAATTTTCATATTTGAAATCTTAGATCTTAATCAAAATACACAAGAAATCGATTCCTAATTAATTTTGATACTACAATGCTTATCTCTAAATCAAAGCATAAGTGAATAATAAATATAAATATGTCAGGCATGTGGCTCTCTTGTGCAAGGGCGTTGGGTCCGACGAGGATGGAGTGTGTAGTGGTGCATAAGTCCCACATCGAAAAATATTAGTCCTGATCTTAAATATATATATGTGATCTGGTCTTAGCTCTACATGATGCCATTTAAAATCGTGATGCAATATTGAGTTGGAATCCGATGAGCCAAAGCGGACAAAATTATGTGGATGCATGGTGTCCCTCCGCTGAAAATTGATTCTCCGTGGAGAAACAAAGTATCCCAACACCCCTTGTTGGTGCAGGCAAAAGTGATTCGTACAAATAATCCCAACACCCCCTTTAGAAAACCAAAACCATCTCTTTTCATATGTATATAGAAAAAATAGACTATTTTTAAAAGAAAATTAAGCTTATGAAAGGCAGTTTTTATGCCATAAAAGTTGATTTATACTTTTTCTCATAAAATTAAGATGATTCTTGGTGTTATAAAAGACATTTGATATCTTTTTGTCTCTTGCCAACACAATTAAAAAGAAAGAAAGAAAGAAATAAAGAAAATTAAATCAAGAGATTTGGAGACGGCAAGATAATCTGTACCAACCCAAAAGTTTAAGCTAATAGGAGGGAGGCCCAAACATGTTTATGAAGCCCTGTCAAACTCATTACTTGGGGGATATGAGATTTTCCAACACTCCCCATTGCGTGCAGGCACAACATATTTCATTGATGGGTCTTCCACATGGACTACATAACAACGACAAGCACCAGCTTCGATATCATGTGAGTGCTACTGTGTACCAACCTAAAAGCTTAAGCTAATAGGTGGAAGGCCCAACCAGATATATGAATTCCTGTCAGATCTATTACTTAGGTGATGTGAGATTTCCCAACATGTCAATAACCAGAAACACCAAAAGCTAATAACATGGTAAAACCTTGGAAGGCATGTTACCTCCATCCGTCTGTTTTGTATGCCTGTTGGGTTTAAAATTTGAATGGCTTTCCATTTTTTTTGGGGGGTGGGGGCGGTGGAGGATATTAATTAACATGTCGTTCAAAAATAACTCAAGCTTTTGGTGTTATTGATTATTAACATGGTATCAGAGCTAAATGTCACAATTTCGAAACTCCTATGAGGCATGTTAATTACATCCATCTGTCTGTTTGTTGGGTTTCAAATTCGAACGGCTTTCCATTCGAGAGGGGGTGTTGATATACATTGCTATGCCGTTACAGATAGCTCGAGCTTTTGGTGTTTCTCGTTATTGACAGAAACTTGGATTGGTGGATACAAGTGATGTATTTTGGCTTTTCCAACGTTCCTTCCATGGCAGATGATACTTGTATTCTTCGACTAGGTTTGAACTATAGATTTTTGGATAATAAGGATTGGTACATAGTTTATAACTGGTATACAATAAAGGGTAATATTCAGGTGAGAACTAGTTCTCACATATTAAATGAGAACTTTTTTGTAGGGCCCAATTGTGGGCCCCTTTTGGGGATGGGACCAGGGGGGATGAAAAGATCTATGTGAGACTACCCTAAGTATCAAGTTTGACCCCAAACCCATGCCCCTAACCCCTTCATCCGTGGCCCACAAGTTTAATGGCTTCATATTCAAAAAAATATTCAATCCTCGATTCAACGGTTCAATCCATTCGGATGTGTGTCGATCCTTGAGATATGTGACTATCAAGGGGTTCCCTATTAGTTACTAGGTTTGGATGGGTTGCTAGTTGGGCTCCGTAAAAAAGTTCTCATATAATAGGTGAGAACTAGTTCTCACTTGAATATTTTCCTACAATAAAAATCTAAGTAGATAGTTTAAATAACCACATCTAGACCATAAGAAAAAAAACCTTAAGCAAATTAAAGTCTCCAAGAGCATTCAATCACCTTGCACTACTAAGTGTTAATTAGATGTGTAGATATATTTTACAGGTTTTTCTCTGTGGCTTACTTCTAGAGATAACTTTTCGATCCCTTGACCTTCCCAAAGTCTGAATATTTCCCCACAGCTACAATTACACCATTTTAGGACTAAAATACCCATAATGTGGGGCTATAACATAAGAAGATGCATTCTTATAAATGGGCTGGAATTTTGGTCAATGAAAGCACTCAAACTTAAGATTGTCATCTTTTTTCCTTTGTAAAGGAATTTTGCAAGTGAAAGGTTGTGATGGTGAGGTGGCTAAGATGTTGATCTGTTTTTAATTATGAGGATTCTTTCAATATTTATCATCTTGTTGATTATAAATATTCAATGTTGCAGTTCTGATAATAAACATAAACTTGTGCAGGAAATTTCATTTGAACGCAACCAATGTTGAGAGAGAGAGAAGGCAAGCGTAGGATCAAGTACCATTTTCTATTTGAGGATCGACCTTACGCCATTTCAATATGTTTAAGTATTTCGATATGAAATACTCTAATTATGAGAAAGATTTGTTAAGTATTTTATTACGTACAGGAAACACGTTAATATACATGAAATGTATTTGATATTTGATGTATATGTATATATTTTTTAAAAATATTGCTTTTACCGGCGGCCAAATGACCGTCGCAAAAAAAAAAAAAAAAAAAAGTTTTTAGCGGCAGCATTAACACTATTACCGGCGGCCATAGGTCCCCGCTAAAAATTCCTTCCGTCGTCTAACTAGCCCACGCATATCTTTTATCGGCGGTCAGAGCCGCCGTAATAAAAAACAATAGCGGCGGTCAGTGAGTGCCGTTACAACTTTTACCCACTTGATGTATATCGTCGCCAAGTGGCGGCCACTATGATCGCCGTAATAGTTTTACCGTCAGCCAGAAGCACTTTCACCGGCGGCCCCCGCTATAAGCAATTTTTCTTGTAGTGCTTCTATTATTGAGATTGTGGGTTGAAAGTGAATGGTGTAAATGGCTTTGGATGAAAATAAATAACATTATTATGTAATTGAAAGTGGTGATCTAATATGCATTTTCTTTGAGTTTTTTAGATCCTAGGGAATGTTTGGATATGTACAGAATAAAATATTTGTAGACTTAAATCCTAGCAAAATAAAATATTACATAATAAAATATTTCAATATTGTTGTTTTTTGACGTACAGTTTCCAAAGCATTCAATAAATTTTTGAACAAAGAAGTTTGACAATTATCCCATATTACAATATATGCTAAATTCATGATTGACCTTTAGTTTTTAAATGAAAGAAATAGTCAACAACTTTATAATTTTGTTTCAATGTTTTTTTAAATGACAAGATGACGACAATATTTCTTAGGAATTCAATTCAATGAAAATAAAAATCTCCAATTATATTTTCAAGATAAGGAATCCATGGTAAAATGAGTTTCTTTGGCTTTTTAGGAATTATATTCGTGCAAACAAACATGTTATAAAATTTCAAGATAAGGGATTTTATGGTAAAATAAGTTCCTTAATTTGCAGGGATTCAATTTCATGTGATCAAATAGCTCATATATTTCATGGCATAATGGGTTCTTTTGAATTCTTAGAAATTCATATACATTCTAATAAATCATATTTTAACAATAATGGATTCCTTTCTTCAAATCGTTGAGAATTCAATTCCATGCAAATAAGCAAGCCCTGTTATACGTTCGGGATAAAAAAAAAATAGTGGTAAAGTGGTTCTTTATCATTCCTCAGAACCATTTTTATGCAATAAAATCAGCCTTAAGCAAGACAAGCAAGTAAAATTTTATGAGTCTTCGATCCTTACTATCTATCAATTAATGTGGTTTTTTATGATAGGGTCAAGATTTTTCGAATCATGAAAAAAAAACCAAGTTATTATAAAATAAATGGAGATATAATTAATTTATCGTATTCAAAGCCCACCTTTCATTGTTTAAATTTGACTATATGAACAACCACTCCCAATATATTCATTGTATCAAATTTCACTTTAATATATAAAGGTGGATTGTACACACAGAGGTGGGCCACACGGGGTGCAGTGACGAAATGTTTGATAAAGAAAGAGGAAAATAGAAATCATACCAATAGGATAAAAAAGAAGGTTTGGACAGTTTTGTCATTTCCTCTGACATGGAAAAGGTTTAGAGAAAATTAGAATTTTTAAGAAGGAGGAGGAAAAACAAATCTCTAAAGATAAACTAGAGGGCAAAAACTCTATATTTTATAGAGTTTGTGGGAGGTAAGAGCTTGTTGTTGTTGAGCCTCCTTGCAAATGAATGGTGTGGTGTGTGTTTTTTCTTTCAAAATTAATGAGCCGCTTTTATAAAGCTTTGGTGAGTTAGAGGCACGAGAGGAGTCCAAGTGGAGTTGTGCCTCCCTCTTCTCCACTAAATCACCAAAGTTATGTAGTTGATGTCCAGATACATTAATTTGTAACCTATGTCCTTTTCTTTTTTTTTTTTTTTTTTGTAAATAAATACATTGGATGAAGCCAAATTATAGGCAATCATTTTGTAAATGCTGCCACACATGTTGGAAAAGTAATGAGACACTTTTTAAAAGATTCTGCACCGTTTGAAAATTGTCTACTAGAAGCACTTGTCTATAAGAAAAAATTGTCCACCATAAGATACTATCGTCTTTGAGAACAACTTGTCCACCATAAGATACTATCTTGTTATCTAGAAGTCAAAATATATGACACCCGGAATGGCCGCTTAAAACTTGAGGTAAAGTTTCTTAATGGTGATAAGTTAGGACCAACCAAGTGCTTGGCTGAACAAATTTGAAGAAATGTGGGCCTATGAATTGACAAATATTGAGAACATGTGGACCCCAAAATCAATTAGAATTTAGAAAATATCGGGCCCAACAGATTATATTTTTGGAGTTCTAGAGGCATATAGGAGGTCAAAAAGTAAAATCCAATGTCCTAAGCCATTTATGACATTTTTGGAAAAAAAGAAGAAGGTGTGCAAGTATTGGAGAAAATTAAACAGGATACTGTTAGGTTTACGGAATGTTGTCAGGATGTAGTAGATTAGGATAAGGTTAGTTCAATGTTTAATTATAAATGTAGCCATTTCATTTAATGAAACCTACGATGAGTTTTATGGAATGCATTGATTTATCTAAAAGTCTTTAGCAAGTTTCTAAGGTCACTGCTAACCTTAAGCCCCAAGTGGCCTAAAATGCTCCCATTTTGTCATTTATTCCGCGGGTCATAACTTTATAAATTTATTTCAATATATGTGGAAATTAGTAGTGGCTTTTTATTAAAGAAGTAGACAAAAACATTGTCAAAATGTCGGATCAAGTTGTAAGATCATGGGCAACCTTAGAAACAAGGTTTTCGGGGATATCGTCACCTTCGAAAGAGGAATTGTTTGGTTCCCCATAAATCAAAACAAAGTCAAACAACATCAAAATGACTTGAAACTTGAGAAAGAGCTTCTTAATGGTAAAAAAACCGAACATGTGCGAAATTGCATGAATTTTGAGGGATGTAGGGCCTAAGAAAGCCAAACAAGTCTAAGGGCCCGTTTCTTTACTAGAATTCATAGAATTCATGTCTGGTGGTTGTCTGGGAATTTCAAATCCTGATATTTGAAATGCTACCAAATTCTGGAATTCCAAATTCGTTGTTTCATTCATGGCCTGAATTCCTACCTGAGCTCCCGGAATGCCATCGTACCTCTCCCGGAATTTATGTGCCAAGTGAGATTTCCAAATCCTACTTGTTAAAGTGGTTTTTCAAATGCTGGGTTTTTTGGAATTTGAAATGCTTGGAATTTCAAATGCCCAGGAATTCTGTGAGAATTCTGGTAATGAAACACAGAATTTCTGACAGGAATTCTGAATTCCCAGACAGCCTGAATTCCTGTCAGGAATTCTAGTAAGTGAACAGGCCCTAAAGGTACTAAAAGATGAAATGACATTTTTAAACTAGGTGTGCCATTTTGAGAGGTTTTAGACCCAAAATAACTGACACCAAATTTGTCACCCTGAAGAATTGAGGATCATGAAATGGCATCAGAATATCTTGGAATTGGGGGAAGATCATCTAATAGGCTCAGATAAGATGATAATATGCCTGATAGGTCATTTTGAAAAGTTTGGGTGTGATTTTAACCATTTCCGGTCTTCTGGTATATGAGATAGACCCGCGAAGACTAGACTTTCGCCAAAAGACTTTAAATTAGTGAGAATAACTCTAATACATCTAGACAGGAGATTTATAGGCTGATACACCTTGCCAGGGCCGGCTGTGAGGTTTGGGTAGCCCTAGGCGACCTCCTAAAAATGGGCCCTGTCTTAGAAAAAAAACACGCGCAAATTTTTTTTTTTCTTTAGAAGGAACATAGAACTATTCAAGAAGATGGAAGTTGCGGAGATGAGAATGCTAAGATAGATGTGCGGGATCACAAGGAGAGATAGGATTAGGAATAAGGAGATTAGGGGCATAGTAGGAATAGTACCGATTGGAGATAAAATGAGAAAAAATCGACTGAGATGGTTCGGCCATGTTAGAAGGCGTCCAACAGAGGCACCTGTTAAAAGGTGTGAAAGCATGTAGTTTGCCAAGAGTAGGAGAGGGAGAGGGAGACTCAAGAGAAGTTGGAAAGAAACTATTAAACATGATCTTGCCTACATGGATCTAACAGAGGACATGGCCTTAAACAGATTTGATTGGCGTCGTCAAATCCATATAGCCGACCCCACCTAGTGGGAAAAGGCTTGGTTTGGTTTGGTAGAAGGAACATAGAACTTAACCTCATTAGCAAGATAAAATAAAACATAACTAGAGCATTAACACTATCCACCCAACTTTCCCAACGTGTTGGCGACAATGTCTTTAGAGTAAGATTCGAAGCCTTTTTCACATGGTCTTTGAAAACTTACCAACGCTTTGTAAAAGAAGAAAACAATGTATAGACACGTTGCACCACACCAAAAAAAGATACTGCTTTGGTATAAGAACTGGCCATATCACACAATGTAAGATTAAGGCTATGGCAATAGCATGGAGTATAGAAGGCTCTAGGATTTATCTCGAGTAATCTTTTCTGTACACCTTTGTGTTTGCCTTTCATATTAGATCCGTTGTCATAGCCTTGTCCTCTCACATCACCAATATCTAGTTGAAGAGAACTCAATACAACTTTCAATACATTAAAGAGTCCCAAGCCCGATGTGTCGTCCACCTTCATAAATTCTAGAAAGAACTCTTCTATCTTGATTGGATTCGTCGAAACATCTACACATCTTATTACAAGTGAGATCTGTTCTTCATGGCTTACGTTTGGAGTGCAATCAAGAATAACTGAAAAATACTTTGCCCCTCGAATTTTCAGAAGAATCACATTTTTAACCTCGGCAGCTAACATTTGAATTAGTTCATTCTGAATATTATGACCAATGTAATGGTAATGAACTTCAGAAGCCTTAATACGCGGCACATGCTCTTGCAATATTGGATCAAACTCCGCAATCATTTCAATAATATTAAAAAAAGATACCATTATTTTTTTCATAAATCTTCTCATTGTCCCCACAAAATGCCAAATTATTTTCAGATAGAGTTTTCACGACAGCAAGTATCCTTAATAAAAGTTGTCTCCATTGTTCTTTATCTTTAATGATTTGGTCTTGAACACTCTTATCAATTGTTTCATTCTTCTTCACCATATTTTTCAATTCATGCCAACTATTCAAGATTCTTTTGTGGCCATCATTTTTCTCATGATCTTTAAGCTTCTGACTAATATTGTGCCATGTAGAGCATCCTTCACTATCTAGTTGAAAAGTCTTTCCTCTTTGCTTGAACAACTTGCAACAAAAGCAAAACACCATATCCAACGAATATGAATAGATAAGCCACTCCCTATCTTGATTCAAGCCGTTACCCATATGTCGAACGTAATGCACTGCAGAAAAACATCCGCCTTCACCATTTCTAGAAAAATCATTAGCATTATGTCTTATTGGACCTTTCTCAACCAATAAATCTCTGCATTTCTGATCAACATTATTCCAATTCTCTGGATCAAATAAGTTTATCGGTCCATATTCTCTATTCTAATTCATAGCTTGATCGGTTTCTTCGTTCGAACAATCATCACATTCAAACTCATTTTCAGCATCAACTTCCTCTTTAATTTCTGCATCAATCCTCTCTTCATGTTCAACATTGATCACAACTATTTCAGTTTCATAATTTAATCCCTCTTCACGTTCAATATTTATTATACCGTCAAGTTCTCCAGGCACAATATCTTCACCGTCTTTACCGACCAAACTTTCATTAGAACTCTCTCCTTGTCTATTTATAGGAAAAAACTTTCGAATGCTACCAGCTTGTGGTTTAGTGAGTTGTTCTAGTCTTTGCATCTGCTTTCTCTTATCACTACTGGAGAGATATTTTCTAGTATTCTTCATGATAATTACCAATCAAATAACAATATTCTGAATATAAAAGATTACATGTTATTACTCACTTAATAATTAATTCTCCAACAAATTCAACAGCACGGTATTAATTTGATGGACTTTCCAACTCATGGGTCATTAAAATGAGTACGTACATAAATCAGTGAAATTACACAATCTGTTTTTTTTTTTTTTGTATTATTAAACAATTAAACAAACTAATAAAACAAGCCCAGCTCAACACATCATTTGATAATAATTAATAATTATAATAAAAGCAAAGGCAAACAATTAATAAAAAATATAGTTCAAAAGCATACTAATGAGAAAAAAAGACAAACCCGACAACAATGCACACATTCTAATAATAAAAAAAAAGACAAAGCAAGCATATATATATGCAGAAATTAATAAAGAAATAATATAAATAAAATAAAGTGGGATAAGACTTTGACATGTCTCTCGTGCAAGAAGGGAGAATAAGAGACTTTTGGGCTTCTTACCTGGCACTGCTGGCTGTTGGTTGGAGTCTTGGAGACGAGCAATGTTGGTTGGCTGGAGCCTGGAGCAATCGAGAGGTGCTACTGTGCTAAGTAAGTTGGTACTCCTTCTTCTCTCTTCTCTTTCTTAGTGCTCTCTTTCTATGTTTTTTCCTGTGGGGTGGGGACCATGGGGTATCAACAGAGGGATTGTGGGAGTGAGGTTTGAACGAGATGGGGTTTTGGGGCTCGGTGGTGCGGGGAGATGGGAGAGGACGAGAGGTGTTGTTTGTTTGGTGATTGTGGATGATGAGGATTTGGGTTTTGAAGGGTCTCGGTGGCTGGAAAATTTAGGGATTTGAGGTTTGGTATTAGCCTATTAGGTTTTTTGAAAAAAGGGATTTCGCTGGTGTAGCTGGGTTTTGGGTTTTGGATATTGGGAATTAAGTTTAGACCAGTTGTGATTGGAAGAGGCTTAGGTGATTGGAAGAGGCTTAGTTATTCATCAACAAATCAAGGCTGTTAACTTAATTGCATTATAATTTACAAATGGATGAAGGACTTATAGGCTTCCTTGGTCCATAAGGAGATGGATGAAGGCCCATTTCAATTTGGGCCCAAATTTTGAATAACATGTGGGGTCCCTAGGTAGTGGCCTAGGGTGACTACCCCTCAAAGCCGGCCCTGCACCTTGCTTGTTCAGTTTGGAGATCATCTAACTTCATTCTTGTTCCAGGGTCATTTGTTTTGCCCATTTACGTATGTTAATCAAGCTTGACGTCATTTGTTTTGCCCATTTACGTATGTAAATCAAGCTTGGCGTGCAACTACTTCAGGTGATGCAACTTTGTTTTGCCCGCCCACTTACACATCAGGTGTGGAAAAGTGGTGTGACAACCATGGGAAAATGGTGTGCTTTTTCACGATGAAAATTTCCCACCTGTTGGAGGTGTGAAACAAAATCATGTCAGCGCCAAACAAGGTGGAGCCACAGTGCAAAACGCGATAGAACATCAATCACACCCGTTTTTTTTTTTTTTAAGCGCTTTGGAGTCCTTCATGAGGATTAATTTGAACTATTAATGATGTTTAGAAGGTCAAAAATGGCTATGGTACAAAATCTTAGCCATTGCATCAATGGCTATCGTACAAAATCTTAGCCAATATTGCATCACGTATTAAGAGCAATTTATGAAAAACTCAGAACCATTGGATTTACAGTTTTGCACTTTTATGGCTTCCATTTTCATAATCCTAACCATTGATCCTCTTTAGAAGTCAAAATACAGCCATGCCGTAAAATCCCAAACGTCAATCAGTGATGCATGGATATTTAGAAATCTAAGGAAAACATAGAACAGTTGAATGCGGACATTGTTGTTATAGTGTATTTTACAAGTTATAACGGCAGTCTGAGTTTTCTAAATTTTTGGATCTTGTGGGCCCCTGCAGCAAGATCCAACTGTTAGACCTCCTCTTTATAAGAACCCATGTAGGCTAGTACGTAAAATCTGAACCGTTGACCAAGCATTGATTGTCAGAAATTTTCTAAAAAGTCCATACCGTTAGATGCACTTTTATTATTTATATGGGCCTCTTTTTTACTAATCCGACCCATTGATCCCCGCAATGGCTAGTGGGTCGAATCTCATCACTAGGTTCGTCTTGGATTTTTAAAAATTTGTCAAAAACGCTGAAAGACATTTGAACCATCGGATGGACTCAGACTTACATGTGAAGAGGTGTGAAATTGACAAAGAAATGCGTCTAACATGTACTCATTTTTGTATGAAAATAAATCATCCGTTGTTGTCGTTTACATATATAGACTATTTTCCTATCACATGTGAAATAGCCATACGACCCTTTTAAGATTCGTTATATAGTCTTTGGAGGCTCGGCATGACCTTGATCATTGGCGTTGGAGCTTGATGCACTTCTTATAGGATGAAACAAGAGTTTGGCGCTTCATAGATGTTGAAAACACACTTGAGTATCTTTATGTTACATGAGGTGATTCAGAGAAACGGTAGTCCAAAACATGAAAAAAACATTCTACTATGGAAAAGTGACAAATTTCACACCATTTTCTTGTGAAAATACGACTGCCCAAATGTGCCCTAAAGTAGATAAAATCTAAGTGATAATCGTTTGTGAAGCACGATGGTCTTACTTCATATTGGCAGATTGCATATGATGGTGCCAAAATAGGGCTTCGGACACCACCGGTCAAGTAGTAAATGCAGTAAATGCAATAATTAAAGAAGAGAGAGAAGGGATTATAGTGGTTCGGTCAAGATGACCTACGTCCACTGCAGAAAGGCAGAGATTGCCTGTGGTGTTTTACTTCCTCAATGATTATTACAAACTAGAGGAATACAAGAGTCCAAGTGAATAGAGAGATCCATCCTCTTTTAGTGCTGGTGGGGCTCCTCGATTTATAGTCTACCCTAACAGACGGAGACGCTCCTCTGCAACGTTCCCCCTTGGAGTCCTCGAACTGCCCTCGCGTTGGACGAGGCAGGTGAGGAACTGCCCTCGCGCTGTACGAGACAGGTGAGATATTTCTCCGCAGGATCTGGTAGGAGCGGGACTGCTTCCGAAGCAACGTGGCTGCCCTGACTTGGTCTCTTCGTGGGCTTGGACCTGAGCTTCATCCTCATGGGTTGGGTCATTCGGGCCTGACTCATCATTTGCCCCTCAATGCCCCGTGCCCAAATAATTTTTTGAAAGGGGGCATTGGTAGATTCAGGTCTCTTCTCCCTCCAAAATCTTTTTCCTCTTTTTCGGTTTTAATCCAGGTCTGGGCGAGCATCAGAACCGGAGAAGCCTGGGCGAGCTTCGGAACCGGAGAAGCCTGGGCGCCCAGGGAGAGATGGCCTGGGCGCCCGGGGGACTTGGTCGCCCGGGGTCTGGGCGCCTGGGGAGAAGGTCTGGGCGCCCGGGGGAGTTATCCTGGGCGCCCAGGGAGAGATGGGCGCCCGGGGGAGCCTGGGCGCCTGGGGAGTGATGGGCCTGGGCGCCCGGGGGAGTCTGGGCGCCCGGGGAGAGAAGGCTGGGCGCCCGGGGGACTTGGTCGCCCGGGTCTGGGCGCCCGGGGAGAAGGTCTGCGATGGGCGAAGTCCTTGGGCGCCCAGAAGAGGTTTGGGCGCCCAGGGGTCTTGGTATTGGGCGCCCTTACTGAGGAGTGCTTGGGCGCCCAGGGGCCGGGCGCCCTGGCTTGAGGAAGTCCCTGGGCGCCCAGAAGAGGTTTGGGCACCCAGGGGTCTTGGCATTGGGTGCCCTGACTGAGGAGAATGCTTGGGCGCCCAGGGGCCGGGCGCCCTGACTTGAGGAAGTCCCTGGGCGCCCAGAAAAGGCTTGGGCGCCCAGGGGTCTTGGTATTGGGCGCCCTGACCGAGGAGAATGCTTGGGCGCCCAGGGGACCTTGGAATGCCCGGAGAAGAGTGGGTCTGGGCGCCCGGGGGAGAAGTCCTGGGCGCCTGGGGGATTTGTCCTGAGGAGGGAGTCCCCTGGTCCCGTAGCTCGACCCCCGCCGGGGGACACCCCCGGACCCCCTCTGCGTAGCGCATGATATATCCCTTACATTATGTAAATTCCAAGACTTTGCCCCTCGGTAACTTCTGATGGGTCATCCCAGAAGAAGAAGTGAGAGAGCTTCTCAGGCTGAGGAGAGGGCTGCGCCAGCTAGGAGAGGGCTGCGCCAGCTGGAAGGGCTTCCGAGGCTGATCTTTCCGCGGCCCGCGAGAGGGCGACCAGGCTTGAGACCGAACTCTTAGTAGCCTATGAGAGGGCGGCCAAGGCAGAGGCTGAGCTTGTGAAGGACCTTGAGAGGGCTTCGCTCAGTGAGGCCGAGCTTTGGAGACCCACGAGAGGGCTCACTGAGCTTCTGAAGACCCGCGAGAGGGCTTCGCTCAGAGAGGTGAGCTTTTGAAGACCTGCGAAAGGGCTTCGCTCAATGAGGCTGAGCTTGTACAGACCCGTGAGAGGGTGATGCTCAGAGAGACCGTTGTGGAGACAGTGACTGGGGCGGTACATGAGAGAACTGCTTTCCCAGATATTGCCCTCTTAGGCTTCGTGCCGACTGAGGCGCTTGATGATTGTAGTGGCAGCTCTGATGATGTCTATGGTGATGCCGAGGACAACTTTGAGAGTGATTAGAGGGCAGGGGACTCTTTTTTTTTTAAACAATTTGTAGCACTGATAAAAAATGATTTTATTAATCCATTGTTTAGTGCTACACAACATTAACAAAGTTGAAAAAATCAAGCCCCCAAACCCTCACTACTTTGAATCTCTTAAGGTATTACTGGTAATTCATTTTCAACTTTGTTGAGAATGCTCGTCTGTCTCTCTGCGGAGCAGGACCGAGTTGGTCTCTGACAGGTAGCCTCTCTGTCCTGCTTCGCTTGTTGCTTCTATCCTTCATTTCCTCTCTGTCTCGCCCCTTCCTGTTGTCGATTGCTCTGGAGGACTCCCCTCGCCTGGCCCTTGTGGTATCTTCAGCATTTATATACTTCTGAACCTTTATTAGTAGCTCCGGCATGCTTTTTGGCGGGCGTTTCATCACTGAGAAATGAAATTTCGATGAACGGAGACCTCCGAGGAAGGCTGTCATGGACACCTTATCGTCAGGCTCTTCAATTTGAAGTACCTACTCGTTAAAACGAGTGAGATAACTCCTGAGGCTTTCATTTGTATCCAGCTTTATGCTGAGCAGGTGTGTGGCAGGCTTCTGGTGGCGGCGTCCTCCGATGAAATGTGACATGAAGGACTTGCTCAATTCCGCAAAGATGGCGATGGAGGTAGGGGCGAGATTGGCAAACCACTGCCGGGCGGAACCCTTCAGTGTGGTTGGGAATGCCCTACACATAATCTCGTCAGGGATATTATGCAGCTGCATTTTGGTTTTATACGTCTCCAGGTGATCCAATGGATCCTTTCTTCCATCAAAGGTCTCGATGGACGGCATATTGAACTTCTGGGGAAGCGGGTAGTTCACCACATCGGGCTTGAACGGTGTGTCCGTTCGCCCGACTAGGTGATCCACTGTCTCCGGTGCCTTCGCCTTCATGGCGTTGTAGACTTCTCCCAGCTGGTTCTGCATCTCCTTGATCTTTTCGTCCCAGGGATTAGGAGCTTCCCTGGATGGGTCACGAAAATAACTTCCCTCCTCCATGCTTTGGTTTTCACTCTCCCTTTCTTGGAAATGAGGATCCTCTCCATTAGAAGAAGAGGGAGGAGGTGGATGTCCTTCAAGCTGGGCTCTACCGGGCACTCCATGAGGGGCGCCCTGGGGAACTCCTTGGGGAACTCCCTGGGCGCCCTGGGGAACTCCCTGGACGCCGCCCAGAGGATGGGCGCCCAGATGGGGAGCTCCCTGGGCGCCCGGATGGGGAGCTCCACAGCGTGGAGCTCTTGGAATTCTTTGGTGCGATACTCCTTGTGGCACTTCTCCAAATTGTGCTCCTCCTTGCCTTGCCAGCACGAGTTGTAAGATTTGCTGGTTTTGGGCTACCAGCTGTTGCATGGTCTCCAACATCTGCTGAGGAGTGGGAGCAGGAGCATTCAGGGTAGGATTGATTGGTGGAGGGCTACCCTCGCCCTCTGCTCGTCTTGTCGATCTAGTGGTGATCACCATAATTTTGAAAAAAGGACTTTTGTTCGAGCTTCCCACAGACGGCGCCAAACTGATGGTGCCAAAATAGGGCTTCGGACACCACCGGTCAAGTAATAAATTTCAAAAAATATAAATAAATTTCAAAAGATGAAAATCAATTTAAAAAGATGCAAATAAATTTCAAAAGATCCAAATAAATTTCAAAAGATGAAAATCATTAGAAAAAGACGCAAATAAATTTTAAAAAATCTAATTAAATTTCAAAAGACACAAATAATTTTCAAAAGATGTAAATAAAATTAAAAAATGCAAATAAATTTAAAAAAAATGCAAATACATTTGCCACAAACTTAGATAGATTTGTCCAAAACTCAGATAAATTTATTCGATAACTAAGATAAATTAGCCAAAAATTTTGATTAATTTGTCCAGAACTCAGAGAAATTTGTTTCAGAACTCAGATCAATTTGCGCAAAACTCAAATAAATTTGACAAAAAATGAAAAACTCAGATAAATTTCATAAAAACTCATATAGATTTGTCAAAAAACTCAATTAATTTTTTTCAAAAACTAAGATAAATTTATCAAACACTAAGCTGCATTCTCTGCGCAGACTGGGTCGGGTCAGGATGGGGGTGTTTCTGTTGTTGTGATAATGAATTACAAGATAAATATGATTACCCCATCCTTGTATAGTTCCATCAAAACCAGCCATTTTGGAAAAAAAAAAAAAAGGAGAGAAACCCAACTCAATCCAAAGAACCCAAATAAAACAAAAAAAATGCAACCAAGTAGAAATTAAAGACTCGAGTAAATCAACAGCCAACAAGCAAATTAGCAGAACAAAAATAGGAACCTAATTACACAATCAGGGCTAAAAAAAAAATGATTCCAAAAGCGCCCCAAAAACAACCCTTACATTAAAGTGACCCCCATGCCACAGCCGTTCCTGCATCGCCACGTCTGTCTCATCCATCGTCACGGCTGCAACCACATTATCGAGCCCCGAAGAAGCCGGCTGCTGTTCCTGCTGGGGCTGCTCGGCTGCGACCGCGGCGGGCATTTACGAAGTTACCAGAGGTGCGGCGTCAGCGTGGGGGTTAGGGTTCGGGTTGTCAGGTTGGTAGTAATGGTAGGGCTGCTTTTGTGAGAATGAGAAGCTGGGGGTTGATAGGGGCAGTAGGGTTGGGATTGGGTTGGATCGTAGGCTTGGGGTTGAGATGGATCGTATTGTTGTTGTTGCTGCTGCTGGGATTCATAAAGGGAAAGAGACTTCTCTGATTCTCTGCAACTCATTTTGGAACAACAACAATCCTATTCTTTGTTGGCAATGGCTAAAAATTCCGAGGATTTTAGAGAATCTCTACTTTAAGAATGAGGAGGGAGAACGAAAGATCTGAAATTTTGAAATTTTCAAAATTTATGCCTAATCAGGTGAAAGGGCAAATCAGTCATGGAAATTATATCTAGGAACCTCTCGCTGTAAACAGTCTAGCTGCGTGGACTAGAGGCCTTAACAAGTTTTTCCTCGGATCGGAGGCTGGATACAATCCATTATAGGGACTTTTCGCTAATTTTCTCTTTATGATTAATAGTACTTTCCAAGAAACCAAAATTCAGCCCTTAGATTTCTTATTTTTAAAAATTTCTATCAATCCCCCACAAATTTAAAAAAAAAAAAGATTTTCCCACAATTTTGAAAGTTGTAAATAAAATCCCACAATTTGGAAAATCTCAACCTGGCCGGGTCCCACCTTTATCCAAGAATAAAATTGTTAAATCTTTTACTTTATATTCTTTAGTTTTTTTCTTGGACAGCATGGGATTTTTATAAAATAGTTCTTATCATCAATTTGATCATAATTAAAACCAATGGTTTACCATTTTAGAGGGTTTGATTTGATTTTATGGTTTGTCTTTGGTCGACCAACATGAGTCATTGGATTTTATTATGGCCATTAGTTTCTTTTCTTAATCCAATGTGATTTTTGTTGGAAAATTCCATCATGTGGGGCCACACATGTAACCATTAAATGTGTTATGCTATCTTTGGTTAACTCTAAATTAAAGTGATCTAATTAAGACTTAAAGTTTTAAGGCTTAAGGGTATAATTGTCATGGGATTAATCTATAGATACCAGATCGATCGAATTCTATTTCTAGTCTGATGAGGGGCCAAATTAGAAATAGCAAAACCTATGATAATCTCATTATTATATATTAGGGTTATGGTCCCCAATTCATATGGTAAGTTCCTATTCTCTCTGACATCCCATCATCAGAAAGAATCAAGAGGGTTTCTTTGGGCAGCCATATTGGATTGGAAGATCAACAACCTGCGAACAACTTCCACAATGGATCAAGGTATGTTTCCGCTTTACATCTCTCGATGATTTGACATGGAGGATCTTGGTTATTTAAGGTTTTCTGGATCATAGATCTAGATCTTGTTTTTCTAATAATTTTCCCCACTAGCACATGAATTATAAGGATGGAAAAAAAAAAGGTTCCGTTTGGTTCAATGTCCATATTTTGAAATGAAGTTACTTAGTATTATAACTCGTGTTGTGCTAGCTAGCCTGAGTAATGGTAACAGCAAAATCATGTATGATTCATCATCATACAAAGAACATGGTGGCTAAGAGAGTGAAAGGAGCTCCACTAATCAAAAGTGGGTCCTAGTGAGCTTTGCTCTCCCATGGTGTTAGACCGCTGGTTTAATAATGTTGCATAGAGTCAATTTTTGGTAAGTGACTAAAAGAAAACCCTTGCTTGTATTTCTTGGGGACAATGTGCCTACTAGTAAGCCATTATATAGACATGCATAATAAAGTACCAAAAATAATGACACAAACATATCTAATTGAAGTTTTTTGCCCTTTTGAAGTAGTTAAATGGCTTTCAAAGCACTCGATCTACTGTTCTTATCTTATTCTACAGGCAAAGGAATACAAGGAATAGGCACTAAGCAAAGGCCAGATCTTCTACCCACAGTTGCTCCAAAGGTCTCCATCATGTCTAGATCCTCTGGCTTCATCCCACTTGGTAGTTTCCAATTGAAGTAGTAGAGGAGTTGAGCTAGGGGAAGCAGTGCATTGGCGACCCCGAATGATATACCTGGACACATCCTCCTACCAGCCCCAAAAGGGATGAATTCAAAATTAGTCCCCTTGAAATCATATGGTCTCCCATCAAATCTCTCTGGTTTGAAGGTCTCAGGATCATCCCAATGTTCTGGGTCTCTTCCAACCGCCCATACATTAATAATGACTCTTGTCCCTAGAGGTATTTCATAACCGGCTATCTCACATTTGGCCCTACATTGTCTTGGTAACAGTAAGGGTAAAGGTGGGTGTAACGTTAGGGTCTCCTTCACAACTGATTTCAAGTAGCTCAATTCACCAATGTCTCTCTCTTCTATTTTATCCTTTTCCTTGAGAGCCATTCTTACTTCTCTCTGCACTTTCTCCATCACTCGTGGGCTTCTCATCAACTCCGCCATGACCCAGTCCATGACTGTAGATGAAGTGTCTGTTCCCCCAAAAAACATGTCCTAAAAGAGAAGAACTGAACTTTAGGCACAAAGTATTTACCACTGTAAACCATACCATAGAAAGAATGAAAAGATAATAAAGCTTCAGTCCAAGGGATTAGCAAGGCAGGCTTGTTTGCAAGCCAGGTAGGCGAAGAAACCAAAGATTGAGTAAGAGAATCAAAGGTATTTTTTAAATTTTTTTGTGTATATGTGGGAATACATTACATGAAGAGAAAGGAACGAAGTTAAAAGAATTTATACACAGAGACACACACATAGCGAAATATTCATATCCATCCATTAGGGTGAGGGACAACTTGGTGGGCCCCGCGTCATCATAGGACTACAGGGGTTGGAGAGAGACATTTTGGATAGGCCTAGATATCATGTTTGAGGCCAATCACATTCCATTAACCCCTTCATCCATGTCCCATAAGTTTGACGACTTTACATTAAAGAAAATAATTGACCCTCAATATTCCAATGGTCCAATCTATTTAAATCATTTCTTTGAGATCCCATCTGCCTGTCTTAACTCAAAATGACGCATTGTAAAGTTGTATGACCCTGGATCCCATAAAAGCTCCGAAATTAAGTATGCTCGGGATGGTGAGGGATGGATGTATAGGAATACTCCCCATATATGTATATATGTACATATACATATACATACCTATATATAGGGTAATATTCAGGTGAAAACTGTTCTCATATATTATGTGAAAACTTTTTTGTGGGGCCCAATGTGGGCCCCATTTGGGGATGAAAAAATCTATAGAAGACCATCCTAAGTATCAAGTTTGATCCCAAACCCATGCCCCTAACCCCTTCATCCGTAGCCCACAAGTTTAATGGTTTTATATTCAAAAAAATATTCAACCCTCGATCCAACGGCTCAATCCATTCGGATGTGCGCCAATTCTTAGGATTAGTAACTATCAGGGGCTATCCTATTGGTTGCTAGGTTTTGATGAGTTGCTAGTTGGGCCTTGCAAAAAGGTTCTCATATAATAGGTGAGAACTAGTTCTCACTTGAATATTTCCCATATACATATACATATACATATATAGGGAGCGCTACACATCGCCCGTAAGTTTTTTTGGAAAAAAATGCCCATCCTAGTTTGGCCCATTGGGATATGCATGATCATCATGGAAGTCCACTGAATGGAAAAATCCATATGAGTCTTACCTACATACAAAATCTTGAGCCCATAAGATCATCCTAACCTTTTGATCAATGACTTTAAAATTGAATGGTTTTGAGGCATATATATATATATATATGGGTTCCCTCTTTACTCTTTCACTGGGCCCCCCCTTTACTCTTACACTAGTGTAATTTTATATATATATATATGGGGCCAGTTCTCCTAAGCTCAAGCTTAGGATAAGATAAGCTCAAGTGTGTGGTGGGGCCCACATGGGGATGAGAGTGGAGGGGATTTCAAGGACTCCCTAGGATCTTCCTCTCTGCAAAAAATCAGCCCCAACTGTGATTTCTATCGTCTTCATATGGGCCCAAAAGTTTAATGGTCAATAGTCCATTCAGATCGATACATAGTCAATCCAACGGTTTAGTAACTTCGGATCTAACCGAAAGTTGGTAGACATGTGCAATTTAGAGGGTTCATGTGTTTGGTCCATTTAGATGGACCAAAGGTGGGCCCCACAAGCATGATCTTAGGAAAGTTTTCTCCTAAGCTTGAGCTTAGGAGAGCCTTGCTCTATATGGTATAAGAGGACGGCTCATGTGCATTCATCCCTCACCATAGGATGAGAAACACTTGTGTGGCCTTTTCTCTTTGCACATGAACATTTCTCTTTTGCATATAATCATACATGAATTTCCCTCTTCTAACCATGGATATTTTCAATTATGTAATTGTCCCTCCCCCTATGGTGAATGATAGATGCACATGAATATTTTTCATAAATATAGTGGTTAGAAAATGCAAAACGACCCTATATTCAACCAATCAAAATCTAAAGAGGTTGCTGAGGTGGGCCCCACTATGAGGTGTCCATTGAGTCGGATTTCTGGTTTTAAACAACAATTCAACGTCTCCAAGTTTTACCAAACTAGCTAGGTCAACTGGATAGAGTAATACTAATAATATGTAAATCTGAAAAAAATGCAAACCAGGTTGGTGTGCTAAAAAATTACTAACCAAGATGATGGCCTTTATGTTGTCGCTTGTTATTGGAGGATCAAGGCCCCCATATTGTTGAGTTCTCAAGAGAACGTCAATAAAATCTTCCTCTTCCTTGCCATCACTTCTACTTGCCTCCCTTGCCGGTTCCATTAATTGCCTACGTTCTTCGATGATTTCATCGATGAAGCCATCAATCTTCTGTCGAGCCCGCTCCAATTTGTACTTCATTCCACTGATAGCAGAAATGAATTCCAATGAAGGGAACAAGTCTGCCAGTGTGAAACCTCCAGACAATTCAATTACCTCCTTCATGACTGAAATGAACTTTTCCTGTTCTTTGCATTTCTTACCAAGTATAGCCTTGGCAATTACATTGTTAGTCAGCGCGAATAGCTGTTCAGTGAGATTCACTGGAGAATGAGCGGCCGATGAAGTAGAGCGAATGATGTTAAGTACCTCTTCCTCTCTAATATGCTGAAACGATTCAACTTGCCTTGCACTCAAGAGCTCTTGTGTGCAAATCTTCCTTAGTTGTCTCCAGTAACTACCATAGGGAGAAAAGGCGATATTGGTGCACCCATAGGCAATGATCTTTGGTGGGAGGAAATGGGGTCCTGTCAGCAAAGTTGAGATCATGGGTCTTCATAATCTCCTTGGCAAATCTGGGGGAAGAGACTATAATCATGGAGAGCTCACCAAGCCTTAGGTGCATGAAAGGTCCATGTTTTTTGGCCAAGTCCCAAAGGGTGTGGTGTGGTAGTGGGCCTATCAACTGATGAATGTTTCCTATGATGGGTAGTTTCCATGGCCCAGGAGGCAGTTTTTGGGCTGGGTGTTTGGTATTCTGTCTCTTTCTCATCTTCTTGACCATGAACAAGAAGAGTAGAAAGGTGAAAAGAATAGGCAGAAGGGAAAGCTGGAGTTCCATAGATATGAGTCACTGGAAGGCTGAAGTTAGGACTTAGGAGTAGGCTTCTCCATCTACTTGTTCATATGAGATTTTGTTGGTTTGCTGCAATGAGATACCTCTTACAGAATAAAGATTCCTCTTACTGTACAATAAGGCCATCTTTAAAATCCAAAACGTTCAAAATAACTCTAACTAGAGTAATGTCTACCTTCCTATATATGATTCTTATCTACAGCAAGTACGTAATTAACTAAAAATGAATCCACCAATCTCCCTTGTGTAGAAGAGGCCATGGGCTTAAGGATTGTTACAACCTCTTCTTCATAAAAAATAAAAACTAACCCGGATTCTACGTGGCTTTAACCTAGAGAAATCGAGTAGAACTCCACAGTGAAACTCACTTGTTAAAATCTGAAGTACCGTTTAAGATAAATTCTCTTGTCTCAAATATTAAGTCAATCCGGGTTTCTTTCACCTTTGGATTGACTCTTAGATGAAAAAAAATGAAATACTGAATATGCATAAGATTTTTTTGAAATTTTTTATTATAATTTTTTGAGACGGTAACAAAAACTTTCATTAAAGGAGAAAGAAAATACAAAAAAAGAATAAAGGGATGTACAAAAGGATTGTACCCCGTCCAATACAATTTATATAATATCACACCCTCCCAAGGAGACACCCTCTATTAATCATGATCCTTTATCATAGAGTCAATCATATGGTGGAAGAATTTGGGATTGACATAAAATTAACTTTGTGATTCACAGTAAAACAAGATGGAGTTTATATTGAATCATTCAGATTTCAATAGGTACTCCACGGTGCATGGCAACTCTTCAAGAACTGATCAGGATTTCTTTGGGTTAAAGCAGTCAGGAGTACTCAAATTAAAACGTACAGTTTTGAGTCAATCAAAAGTTTTACTCATTGTTAATTTGATTGCATAAATAATTCTGGTTAAATTGAAGTTTTCATTATAATCAAACTAGGTGAAAAAGTGATCAATCAGGAGGGTGTTTTTTTTTTTTTTTTTGAATGATAAATGAGTAATATTCTGAAGAGGAACATTGTACAAAAACATAATGTGGAAGCTCTACATCATTTGTGTTCATCAAAAGCGACAAGCACAACCAAAGGAGAGCTAACCCTTATCCCCAACAGGCCAAACAAAATGGATACTCGCAGGCGGGCCAGCTAAAAAACAAAAGACAACAAAGTAGGGCCAAACATCACATGCCCCAAGGCAAACACAAAAGATGCCTACAAACTCGGCCAACAGAGACTGAGATCATGTTTAGGGTAATTTGATCCAGTAGGTTGCATTATGATCCAAATCCTTACAGACTGTGTAGCCTAGATGATCCATCCATTGAGCTATTTTCCTCGCTTGGAACCTATGTTTCCAAGGAGAGCAGATCAGATTTAGTAAAGAACGCCTCGGGGAACAGCAATCGGATAGAATATTGAGAGTAGGTGTAGGATCTTAAACCCCATTTAACCACCACTTATCACAGAATCAATTGGTGATAGGAAACGGCAAAATAATGGTTTTATGGTGAGGGTGAGGGTGAGAGTGAGAGCTCGACTACAATTATATATAACTGCTTAGGAGCGAAGGTGAATGTTGACCTCAACAGTAAGAGTGTCATTTTCGGTAAAAAATTTTTTATGATCCAAGGAGAGGCTCCATGCTTGCTTCTTAGAGCACCAACAGATAAACGTTCTTCTTCTTGGCTGAAAATTAGAGAGTTCCAATCTGTGGGGACTGCCAGAATAGGATTCTACTTTTGATAAGTGTCTGGAGGAAGATTCCAAGCAGCATCAAGAGATAGAGACATTGATATTTAGGAAAATATACCCGGATCTGATTTCAAACATAATCCCTTTGAGAAAGGTCTGACAAGTCTTGTTTGAGCTTCTGAAAAATTTCAAGTTTCTCTCTGTCCAAATGTTTCATGCAAAGAAATTGGAAACAACGCTCGGTAACAATGATGTATCCTTTGAGGCTGAGATATTTACTGAGGAAAATGTTTATGTGCTCTTCAATGTTGGACCCTCTCTCTTGAGTGAAGCCAAGCTTTGCAGCTACAGCCATTGAGCTACCACTTATCTTAAAACCAATTGTCGAACACCCGATCTACCATGCTCTGATACCACTTATAGAATCTTAAATCCTATTGAGCTACCACTAATCTCAAAACCAATTGATGATGAGAAACGGCACAACGGTGTTTTATGATGAGGGTGAGGGCGAGGACTTGACCACAATTATGACCACTCACAAGCGAGGGTGGATGTTAACCTCAACACATTGATTTGTTTTTATATAAATATTTGTAAATGTGTGAAGTTCATAATTTTATATAATCATTGATTAAGTTTCCAGCAATGGGTTGTCACTATCCGTACATATATTTTGGTTTAAATTATATTTATATTTTTTAACGTCAACACCTTGGGTTTTGGGGCTGGCTGTTATGCCCTATCAAACTAACCAAACCTTAGCCGTTCGGATCAATCCAACTGGTGTAATGTCTGCCTTCCCCTAAAAGAGTGATGTGAACCTTCATATGATTCATATCTACAGTTATTAGTAAAAATGAATCGGATCTTATGAGGCTTTCACCTACAGAAATCACGAGTAAAAAGGAGTGGAACTCTAGTCCACAGTAAAACACTAAACAATTGAAAAATTGAAACAGTTCAAAATAAATGCCCTTTCCTTAAATAGTACAACAATCTAAGTTGGCTCTACTAGGAGTGTAACGGCTCGACTAACCGTTCATTTAGGGAGAACCGTTAACCGAACCGTGAATTACGGTTTTCGATTTTAAAAACTGTAACCATATCCAGAAAAGCCATTAAAATCTAGTCGTGGTTAACCGTTAAAAGCCGTAACTGAACCGTATCCGTAAAAACCGTTAAAAGTCATTTGTCAAGTTAAAAACTATTAAAAACCATAAAAAAAAAAATCGTATACTTAAGTTAAGAATTATATACATATTTTATTTAGGCCGTTTATATTTTTTTAATTAGTAAAATAGTACAGTTAACCGTGTGCTGGTTAATAGAACCACACTTCACGGTTTGGTTCGGTTAATAACCATGAGTCAATATTGAAAATCGTAACCGAGCTGTGAAGTGCGGTTTTCCGATTTTAATAACCATAACCGAACCGTGAAACACAGTTTAACTGAAAATAAAACTTTTAAACTATTCATTAAAGGAAAGGAAGAAAATGGTCAAAAAGACTTAGTTGAAGGGTGGGAATGGAGGTTTATTTTTCCAAACTTGTCCATCTCTCAAGGGAGGATTTAGTAAAAACACAAATTGCATGGGCTCTTTTGAGGTTAGGAAAAATTTAGGGTTCATATGGTGGGATCAACACAAGTTGAAGTAGAGAGCGGCTCCTTGAGCAGCAGTTATCATTGGGAGGTCCATGCTTCCAGCTTGCCTGGCCTCCTCCCTCCTCGCATATGTGAGTTGCTTTTATCTCACATGTACGAGTTGTGTCTCCTTGCATGTGCTAGTTTCCATCACCTCTTATGTGCGAGTTGTGTCTCCTTGCATGTGCAAGTTCTCATCACCTCGCATGTGCGAGTCAAGGTCCCAACCCCTTATCTAGTCTACCAGATAAAAGAAAAAAAATCTCAAATTGGAATAAAATCTGGGTACATCCCATAACTAGGAGGGCATTTTCATTTTCAGTGGGGGAGCCAATGTGGATTCAACTCCTTCAACTTAGAATTTCTCTAAGTTAGAGACTCAGAGGATCTAGACTCCTCTCCTTAATTGATTGTGTATAGGCGACTTCAACAATATCCTCTGATCCCATGAAAAAAAAGGAGGAAGACCTGCCTTTTGTGACCGCAATTCGAGATTTTGCAAATTTTTAGCATGACACAGGCTAGTCGAATTTTCAATGATATTTTCATCACTTCTTTGTATATGGGAAATGCATTCTTATGAAAAAGTGTTTTCCTCGAAACCAAAATCCAAACTTTTAATTTCTTATTTTTTGAAATTTTCTAAACCCCGTAAGTTTTGAAAAGTTTCAAACTGTCTCCCACAATTTTGAAAATTTCTAAGCTGCGGCCCCCCACCTTTATCTAAGAACTAAATTGTTGAATTCTTTATCTTTTTCTCCTCTATTTTATTTTATTTTATTTTACGTGGACAGCATGGGAATTTTATAAAAGAGTAGTTATTAATTGGACCAGAACTAAAACCAATGGTCTTCATTTGAAAGGGAGTGATTTTATTTGATGGTTTATCTTAGGGAGGCCGTAGGAAATGGGAGGCCGTAGGAGGGTCGACCAACATGAGTCATTCTGTTTTATTGGAAATCTGAGCCAACACAAGTTAAAAACTGGCACAGCCCACAGTACATCCCTATGCCAGCAAGACTAATGGTATCAGCAAAACATGTATGATTTTCATCATCATGAAATGGGAGGGGCGCCAACCAACGAATAAGTGGTATTTATAACTAGACTTGGTGGCAGATCATGAAGGATAAGAGTGTGAAAGGAGCCACTAATCAATGGTGAGCCCAAGTAAGCCCATATAGTTTGACTGTATATGCAGTCCGCTCCGAGGAAAATATTCTTCATTAAATCAAGAGTTAAAGATGATTTGATGTGGCTACATTTCTGCTTTGCTCTTTTCCATGCATTAACATCTTTATCTTACTCCCAATGATAGGATCGCATACAAGTGGCCTCCATGAACTGGACCACATAAGTAAAAATCTTCTGTCATGGAGAATTATCTTCTACGAGAAGATTTCATTTACAACCCAGTTCAATAGGTCTCACTTGAGCCCACCTTCCACTAGTTCAGCTCCTTTCACAGTCTTAACCCTCATAATCTAGCACTATGCCCAATTTTATACTCATTGAATCTTTATTCAGGGTTGGATTGAATCATAAAAATTAAAATTAAAAAAACCTATAATTAAAAGGCTAACAAGCTTTAAGGTAAATCAAGAGCTAGGATAATCTGATGGGGTTTATTTATTGATTTATTTCTTTGCATCACCTTATCAATAAAGAGACCCTTTTATCAATCTATATATCTTATTTCTAAAGATAAAAATACATCCAAGTGAGCCCCACAAGCGGAACCCATTAGCTTTAAGAAATATAAGAATGGCTGCAAATTTGGTATCTACCATAACACAACCCTAATAGATACTCTATCCATTTGATCTAATGCTTTGAAAGTGACGGTCACAAGAGGAATAAATTATAAAAGAAATAATGAATGACTAATACTTTTATCCTCGTGTCATATGCCTAACAATATTATATACAGTTAGATTTTTGGCAAATGACTAATAAGAAACTCTTGCTTGCATTTCTTTGTGACAATGTGCCCCAGTAGCAAGGCACACGATGTCTTGTTAAATATTACATAGACATGCATAATAAAGTACCAAACATAAGGATAAAAACATATATAATTGCGGTATTTGGATTTCAAAATAGTCTACACTTCTTAATATCCTATTCTAAAGGCAAAGGAAAACAAGGGATGGGCACCAAGAGAAGGTCAGATCTTCTACTCACAGTTGCTCCATAGGTCTCCATCATGTCTAAGGGCCTGTTTCTTTTCAAGAATTTCTGACAGGAATTCAGGCTGTCTGGGAATTTCTGAATTCCAGTCAGAAATTCCATGTTCATTTATGGGAATTCCCAGCATTTGAGGTAACTGGCATTTTAAAATTCCAAAAAGGTGGAATTCCCAAATGCTAGCCTTTACTCTAGCATTTAGAAATCCAGCCATTCCAGGATACTTCGTTTGCAACTCTAGGCATTCCGATAGAACTTCGGTTCTCCCAACAGTCGATTGTCATCTTCTATTCTATACGACTGCACAAAAATCAGATCCAGTAATCTTCTTCCTCTGAACTCCTCTTCCTCACCTGATTTATTTTTTCATTTTTCTTCCATCTTGTTGCATGCTTTTTTTTTCTAAAGTGTTTTGATGGAAAGGAGATCCGGTAATCTTCTTCCCCACTGATCTCCTCTGGCCATGTGTTATTCCGAGGAAGGAACCTCTTTTGGCCAACCTTTGTGAATCGTGACTGCATGAGATCCTCGTCATTAAACCTATGGCCAGCCTTGGCCTGATTTGATCTGCATCAGATCATACCATATCTGATATGGTGTAGTTTTTATAAGTTAATATGATATGATATGATCTTTTCTTAAGAATTTTGGCATTATGGTGGATGTTACTTTGGCTCATATTGGTTGAGATTTATAATGGTTGTTATATTCATGAATATTTTAGCCTTATATAAGCATACATATAATGCATAAATATATAGAAATCCACTTAGAAATTCAAGTAGTTATGAAACAGGGAATTTATGGAATTCAGGTTGGATGAAATTCTCAGATAGGAATTCCAGTATGAAAGAAACAGGGAATTCAGGAATATCAGGATTCAGCAGCATTTCAAAATTCTAGCACCTCGAATTCTGTAAATTCCAGCAGACATGAATTCCAAGAATTCTTGTAAAGAAACGGGCCCTAAATCCTCCGGCTTCTTTTCACTTGGTAGTTTCCAATCGAAGTAGTAAAGGAGCTGAGCTAGGGGAAGCAGTGAATTGACAACCCCGAACGCAATACCTGGGCACATCCTCCTACCAGCCCCAAAAGGGATGAATTCAAAATTATTCCCCTTGAAATCAATTGGACTACCATCAAATCTCTCTGGTTTGAAGGTCTCAGGATCATCCCAATGTTGGGTATGTGGGCTTGGGTTTGGCTCGTTTTGTAGGTCCAACCCATTTGTATTAGGGTTAAGGGGTAATTTAGTCTTTGTTAACACTATATATTATCTCCTTAGGTTGTAACCCTATAAAAGGGGGAAAACTTCTCTGATTAGTAGGGAAGAAGAAGTGCAAAGAAGAGGAAGAAGATGTAGTCTCTTTTGCAGTGGTGTTTCCTACACCACATAAGAGAGTGAGTGAGGTAGAGAGAGTGAATGGGGATTGGGAATATGAGAGAAATCTCATACGTTGTATACCTCCTCTTGTATTTCCTCTATAGTAAATTACTTTGTTATCTCCCCCCTGGACGTAACCTTAAATGGGTGAACCATGTAAACCCTATGTATCTCTTGTCATGTGTGGATTGATTGCATGTGTTGGTTGCATGTTGGTCTATCGATCACGTATTTCCGCTGCGCCACTTATCCTTTGCACAACAAATTGGTATCAGAGCGCCAGATCGAAGATGGGCCATGGTCCTGATCAATGATCAGGAGTTGCTGAGCGATACAGAGATCGCTCAGATTGTGTTATCGATGGATTCGAAAACTGGATCTAGTTGATGAAGCATAGACAGAAAGATCCGATGCAGATGGACACCGCACACTTGGATCAAAGAAGAGAAGATCGGAGAATCGGGCTTGATTTGCCCTGTTGTAGTGAAGAGGATCCCAGACGGAGAGTTCGTCTTGGGGTCTGCTGCAGCACATGAAGATGAGATCCGGTGGGGATCTCGAAGTGGGCCGCAGATTGTGAGATCGATCGCAGTTGATCTATCGATCTTGGTGGGCCATACAGACCCTCTGTTGCAAAGTTGGATCTGCACGTGCTTTTGCAGTCGATGCAAAAGAAAAGGGTCTGTATGTTGTAGAAATTGGATCCGGAGAAGACAGATGATCTGATTCTTGGTTGGCCACACATGAAAAGAGAGATCGGACTGCAGATCTCAAGTGGGCCATGGCTGTTGGGGCCGATCAGAGAAGATCGGAGGAGATCCATTGAATTGGATTTGGAGAGGGCCACAAATCGTGCAGAGGGAGATCGTTTGATCTCGGTGGGCCACTCTCATCGCAGAGAGAGGAGATGAGCGAGATCGCCGCGCATCGCTGCCGGTTAGATCGCCCTGTTGCAAGTCGCAGATGCCAGAGAAGAAGCCCGGATTTCTCGTGGCAGATGATCGGATCCATGATTCGTTGGGGTGATCAGTAAAGGTGTGCCATCGCTGCCAGAGGAAGCAGACCGGACGCTGGAGAAGACCCCACACGCTGTCGCGTAGACCGGAGAAGACCCCACTCGCCGGAGAGAAGCAGCGGTACTGCAGTCGCTGTTCTGCGTGCAGAACAGATTGAAGAGGAAGACGACCCTGCGTTCCAATTCGAGATCTTCGGCGATCTTAAGACGAAAAATTGGTGAGATGGATACGGCGGGGAAGGTGAAGAAAGAACCGCAGAGAAAGCTGTTGTAGGAGCATTGAAAAGGGAACTTGCTGCCATTGCAGTTAATGCCCCTATGGTTCCTGCTGAGGTTCAGTGGGAGACAGAATGATTACCTTTTGTTTAAATAAAATTTTTTTTTGGACATGACCATGTGAATCTTCACTTTCGGTGGAGAGTTAAAAAAAAAAAAAAGGGTGATGGAGACATGTCAATGGAGGTCTTAGGACCATGTGAAAATGGTGCTCCCTCGGGCCTATTTCCAGGCTAGGCCACTTGGGGTTGGGTTGACCTGACCCAAGTACAGAAGCCCAGCAGCATGTGCAGCGGTGACGTCAGCGGTGACGTCAGCAATAGTCAACTGCCAATTTGACAAAATCCAATGGTTAGAATTCAAGCTGTGATATCGAAGCCATTCGGAGTCCGATTTGAGATCCGTTTGAACCGATGGACTCGTGGGATGTTGATCTACGCGGTTGTGGGAGAAGATTGGCAGTTTGTGGTAAGAAAACTTGGTTGTGCAGTAACCAAGTAGTTCATGGTGGTAGTGTTGGATGCAGACATCACTACACATTTGGAAGCAGCAATTGTTCTTCAACTATGGAGTCATCATGACTCATTTGGAGCAGAGGTTATTCTGCAATTATAGAGTCAATTATAGAGTCATCAGGACTCATTTGGAAGCAGCAATTATTCTTCAACTATGGAGTCATCAGGACTCATTTGGAGCAGAGGTTATTCTGCAAATATGGAGTCATCAGGACTCATTTGGAAGCAACAATTGTTCTTCAACTATGGAGTCATCAAGACTCATTTGGAGCAGAGGTTATTCTGCAAATATGGAGTCATCATGACTCATTTGAAAGCAGCAATTGTTCTTCAACTATGGAGTCATCAGGACTCATTTGGAAGCATATATTGTTTTGCAGTGATGGAGTCATCCGGACTCATTTGGATGCAGATGTTCTGCAATTATGGAGTCATCAGGACTCATTTGGATTCGTGCGTTATGTTCGAGGTGGAGATGTTGTGACCTGCAAATCTCGCTAAGGTGGAGATTTGTTGGGTATGTGGGCTTGGGTTTGGCTCGTTTTGTAGGTCCAACCCATTTGTATTAGGGTTAAGGGGTAATTTAGTCTTTGTTAACACTATATATTATCTCCTTAGGTTGTAACCCTATAAAAGGGGGGAAAACTTCTCTGATTAGTAGGGAAGAAGAAGTGCAAAGAAGAGGAAGAAGATGTAGTCTCTTTTGCAGTGGTGTTTCCTACACCACATAAGAGAGTGAGTGAGGTAGAGAGTGAATGGGGATTGGGAATATGAGAGAAATCTCATATGTTGTATACCTCCTCTTGTATTTCCTCTATAGTAAATTACTTTGTTATCTCCCCCCTGGACGTAACCTTAAATGGGTGAACCACGTAAACCCTATGTATCTCTTGTCATGTGTGGATTGATTGCATGTGTTGGTTGCATGTTGGTCTATCGATCACGTATTTCCGCTGCGCCACTTATCCTTTGCACAACACCCAACTCTCTGGGTCTCTTCCAATGGCCCATCCATTTATAATTACCCTTGTCTTGGGAGGTATCTCATAACCAGCTATTTCACATTTCTCCCTACATTGTCTTGGCAACAATAAGGCTAAAGGTGGATGTAACCTTAGGGTCTCCTTCACTACTGATTTCAAGTAGCTCAGTTCACCAATCTTTCTCTCTTCTAGTTTACCCTTCTCCTTACAAGCCATTCTCACCTCTGTCTGCACTTTCTCCATCACTCTTGGGTTTCTCATCAACTCGGCCATGACCCAGTCTATTAAAGTAGATGAAGTCTCTGTTCCCCCAAAAAACAAGTCCTAAAAGAGCAGAAGTGAGCTTTAGGCACAAAATATTAGTCGCAGTAGACCTTACAGCAAAAAATAGTAAAAAAAGATAAAGCTTTAGTCTAAGGGGTCGAGAAGACAACCTAGCTATACCTTGCAAGGCAGTAAGGTGAAGAAACCAAACACTGAGGAATAGAATCAAAATTTTTTAACTCTAAGGGGTTGGCCCAATGGTCAAGACCACGATTCCTCCCTCTTCTGGAGCTTGAGGTCTTGGTATTAACCCTTGGTTCCCCCTTTTTCAAGAACTGAAGGTTGGGTCCATTTGTGCTACCACCTGGGGGCCACGTGGGTTATATTCAGCTTCTCTATGGGCGCAAGGGATTAGTTCAGCCCAAATGATTTGGAACCCTCCGTTAGCAAAATAAAATAAAAATCAAAGTGATTGTTGCTTTACACATATGAAGCGTTGATTTCTTAATTCGTGACTTTGTAGACCAGTCATAAATTGAGTTTGAATTATTGTCTCACAAGCCAAGCTCCAGGGCCGGCCCTGGGGACAGCCCACACAGGCGGCCGGCTGAGGCCCCAAAATTTGGCCCAAAATGAGAGCCCCCAACTAGAATGATTTTCAAAGCACACGATCTAACCATGGCTTCTTCGGAGTGACTACTCAGGCCGAACTAATCATCTTCAAAACTGGGTCAGGTAGCAAAAGGAGCAAAGATTACTCGGTCACTTTAGCAAGCATACTTTTGTTAAGTTTAGCATTCGAACTCACTGATTTAAGTCTTCCCAAGGAAAAAACTTGTGCCAACTTATTCAAACTATACATTTGTCATGCACCCAAGCCTGGCAACGATTAGTTTGTGTCAATTTTATCAATCTGATGTTGGCTCGACCTTTTTTTGGGCTTGTACAGGCAGAAGCATTTATTTTGAACATAAAAAAATTTAATAGATTGGTCCCACTTTGGAGCTCCATGACATGAAGAGGCATTTCTTTTGAACATTAAGAACAACGCAATAGGTTAGTCTCACTTGGGAGCGTCATGAATTTCTCCTGAGAGCAAATTCTGTTCTCCCACCTATAAAAGTGTTTATATCCCGAAAAGAGTGAAAGAAAAGGCATTGTCAAAGCTAAAGTTGATTAAATCTTACCTTCGATCAACCATGTCCCAAGATAGATTAAATGGATTAGCTATGTTATCTATTGAAAAGTCTTTGGTAGAAAAGCTTGATTATGAAGATTTAATTAGTGATTTCGAAGCTAAAAATGCAAGAAGACTAATAGTTTTTCAGTAGTACTTAGCTTTTGTAATTGAATTTTGGTGTTAATTGGTTAATGTGAAACACAATTCTGATTCGGTAAAAGTAGGTAAGGAGTTTAGACTTAATTTTCGATCAAATAATAAAAAAAATTGTCTTTTATTTTTTTAGCATTTATCGGTGGGTATACGGGTAGGGCCACATTTTAGGAACTCGCCTAGGGCCCCCGAAAACTCAGGGCCGCCCCCGCCAAGCTCAAGTTGATTCCTTGGCTCATGTTAAGGCTCAGGTTAGTTCAATATATGTGCGTGCATCTTCTAATGTTATTTGTTTTAAATATTTTGAAACAATAGTTTGTTGAAGTAGAATACTATAGACATGCAACACGCACATATATTCCCTTCTCCTCACCTATTTGTGTGTGGTGACGAAGGCTGAAATTATCATTCTAACAACTTGATCAACTGCTCACAAGTTATCACTGGCCCAAAATGAATACATAGTTAATCCAATAGTCTAGTCTAATTAGTTTAGGCAGCCGATACTCACCATGCTCGATGAAGGTATATGTGTGTGTGCGTGCGTGCATGCGCACATGTGTAATTTATATCTATTTACATTATATTTATATAAAAAATTCTAAAACTACTCGTTTCAAAGAGGATATCAGTTTCTGTCCTATCTAATATCCAATGAAAAGGCAAAGCATAGTAGTAGGGCAGCAGCAGTACTAGTTGATGCTTAGGTCAATTGAATTAGCAGCAGCAGCAGTGGCAATAACAACAATGAAGATGATGGATGTTATGGAAGATGATGACGATGATAACACATTTTTGTTTTTGTTTTTTTTTTTTTTTTCCTTTATTTTTCTTTTCTTTTATACAATTTGCCTTTTAAGCAAAAAAAAAAACCTGGCTGAGTGGTCTCAACTTCCAATCTACCAACTTGAGTAAGTTGGCGAGTTTAACTGAGCTTGACCGAGATTTCAGTTGAGTTATTCAGATTTCAGACCAACAGTGGACCACGTTGAGTCGGAGTTTTGGTTTGAAACAATGGTTTTGACTTTTTGACCTCTCCAAGTTTAACCAAATTAGATGATCAAATGGATTAATAATAATAATAACAACTACAACTACAACTACAAATTTAAACCAGGTTAGTAAGCTCAAGGATTACTGACCAAGATGACGGCCTTTATGTTGTCGCTTGTTAATGGAATATCAAGTTCCCCATGTTGTTGAATTCTCAAGAGAACATCAATTAAATCTTCCTCTTCCTCGCCCTCACTCCTGCGCGTCTCCTTTGCCAGTCCCATTTGCCGACGTTCTTTGATGATTTCTTCCATGAAGCCATCAAGCTTCTTTCCAACCTTCTCCAATTTATACTTCATCCCACTGATAACAGAAATGAATTCCAGTGAAGGGAACAAGTCGGCCAGTGTGAAACCTCCAGTCAATTCAATCACCTCTTTCAGGGCTGAAAGGAACTTTTCCTGTTCTTTGCATTTCTTGCCAAGCATAGCCTTGGAAATTGCATTGTTCGATAGGGCGAAGAGCTTTTCAGTGAGATTTATTGGAGAATTAGCAGCAGCAGAAATGGAACGAACAAGGTTAAGTACCTCTTCCTCTCTTATATGACTAAACGATTCGACCCGCCTGGTGCTCAAGAGCTCTAATGTGCAAATCTTCCTTAGTTGCCTCCAGTAATTACAATAGGGAGAGAAGGCAATATTGGTGCACCCATAGGAAATGATCTCCGACGGGAGGAAAAAGGGTCTATCGGCAAAGTTGAGATCATGGTTCTTCATAACCTCCTCGGCAAATCTGGGGGAAGAGACTATAATCATGGAGACCTCACCAAGCCTTAGGTGCATGAAAGGTCCATGTTTATTGGCTAAGTCCCTAAGGGTCTGGTGTGGTAGTGGGCCTATCAACTGATGAATGTTTCCTATGATGGGTAGTTTCCATGGCCCAGGAGGCAGTTTTGGGGCTGGGTTTTTTTTGTACTTCTCTCTTATCTTCTGGATCATGAACAAGAGTAGAAAAGTGAAGAGAATAGACAAAGGAGAAAGCTGGAGTTCCATGGACAGTGGTAAAAACTGGGATTCTTTGATGAGACTGTGGGGCTGAAGTTAGGAGGAGGCATCTCCATCTATTTATTCATATCAAATTTTGTCTGTTTGCTAAAGTGAGATACCTCTCTAGGGAGAGGGAGAATCAGAAACTAGTAATGCCTTCCTTCCTATGGTTCATATCTACAGAGAGTGACTAAAATAAAAGGGTCTGGACCCACAGCTACGAGGCTTTAACCTAGAGAAATCTTGAGTTAAAAGAGTGGCCGAACTCCAAAGTGAAGCTCATCTATTGAGTTCAATACTCTTCAAGATAAACATACGCGGTATCCTCAAATATTATGTCAATATGAGGTTGTTCCATTATTGAATTGACCATTTGATGAAAAATGTAATTATGAATATGCATAAGATTGTGTTAATCACTTTTTCTTTATCAAATAGTCAAGCAAAAGGCGAAAAATTATTAGATTGATATATGATTTAGGATTACACCATATACGAGCATGGAGTTTATCTTGAACGATTTGGATTTCAATAAGTAGGCTCCACTGTGGAATTCAACCATTTAACTCTAGATTTCTCGGCTGGTTAAGCCTCATACGATTGAGACTCAAAATAAAAAGTATAGCAAAGTCAAACCAAAAGTCTTATTCATCGTTAATTTTTTAATACGGAAGTAATTTTGATTAGAGTGACATTTTTGTATAATCTTTAATTATTCTTATATAATCATTGATTAATGTTGTGAAGTATAAAATTGTATTTAATCAGATTAATGTTTCCAGCTGTACGTGGGTTGTCACTATCCGTACATAATCTTTATATTTCTCTCAAATAGAATGTCAACACCGGGTTAGGTGCTGGCTGGTACTGAACCAACTAATTTAAGCCATGCATGCAATCTAATTAATAAACCCTACCGAATCGAATCATTCAACAAATTCAAAAGAAATCATTAAAGGTATGGCCCAATTACCAACCCTCGCCATCCAGTGTGTTTGGTTAGAGTTTTCAATAGTGCTTTTTGGGCTTTGATTTTTGTAAAGGCCCTAAATTGTCATTAGATATTTAAAAGATAATTAGAGGCCCAAGAAAGCTTGCCTCAGGCCCTCAACCCACTTGTCATTCTAAAAGCCCTTTTCTTTTGTGGGCCAAACTCTGATGGAGTGAAATTTCTCTCGAAATCAGTATAAAGAGTGAATTAGATTTTGTAAATAGGCCCTAGTAATATATAAAGTGCTGCTACCTACGCACTACAAAAAGCTTTTCACACACTGCATTTAAAAAAAATTAAAAATTAAAAAATCCCTAAACTACCCCTATCCCTCTCCTTTCCTCTCTTCCCCTCCCTGCTCCGGCAGCCCCCACTACGTAAAAAAGTCCAAAAAACGACAGTCCAAAACCGTCGTTTTCCCCGAAAAACGACACATGCGTCCGTCGCTGGGTCTATCGTTCATTTCGTAGTCGCTTTTACAAAACCACAGAAAATAACCGTCGGTAATCATAAAATAAACGACGGTTTTTACATATCGCTAATATTTAAATTAACGACGGCTAGTAAACATCGTTTAATACGATCATTACCGACACATTAACGCAATATGCCGACAGCTGAGAGCAGGATAAACGACGGTTTACATTTGTTGTTTTTTTTAAATTAATAAAAATTTAAAATCATAATTAGACTATAAAACGACGGTTTTAGGCCGTCGTTTTATTTATTATCTAGAAAAAAAAATAATTGAAAAAAATAAATATAAAAAAATTGAACCTGTTGAAATCAAATAATAATCACCACATGTACATCATCTACTCATCCATCCAAATACCAATATTCAAACATCCATTGAAACTCCATATATATCAATAACTACTTATAAAATAACACTAAAAGTGAACATCCATACAATATTCAAAATTCAAAAAGTTGTCCATGAAGCAAAGCTCCATACAAATATCCAGTTATCCAAAACAACCGAACATCCATCCCATCATCAAAATCCAAGTAATATAGAAGAGAAAAAACTAGCAAGGGAAAGTCCTAAATGTAGGCCAATCGATAATGTCTGCAAGCATAATATCTTCCATCTTCCTAACTCCGTCCATCAACTCGATGTCACCATCCACAATCTCATCTATAACAATTCTATAATAATCTGAATTGTCTGGTGATACCCCCATCAAACTCCCATAGGCTACGACTGTGCTCTTCCTTAAATGCATCAACTTGTATGTCCCTGTGAGTGTTGCTCTCGAGCTTACTTGTGTCTCTTGATGTGTGGATGGCGGTCTCACCTACATTATAATTAAGAAACACATAGTGTATGTATTTTATCATACTCAATAATCTAAATAAGTCTATGGATCTACATTTTATATGTAAAGTTGTGTGTCTTACTCGAGAGGAACTCTCGTGATCGGTTGAAGACCGCATTTGCGTCCCACTTTGAGATAGGGAAGCAACAATCTTCTCCATGTCCTCCATTCGAGATTTCAACCCATCCACCTCAGTCTCAAGGGCCACATGCGATTTGTGCTCTTCTTCATATGCTCTCTTATAAGGATTTGAATTATGCACGATTGACCTTGAGACACCCAACCCCAAGCCCCTGACACGTCCACGAGTATCGGTACCAAAAACCTATATCAAAAATTAAAAAGGTCAATATCTGCTCTTGATATGTATTCATTGTTAAGTATTAATTAAAATCAAGTTGATATCTAAATATAAATATAAGATACCCGCATACCTTTGCTACCCCATCATTGTCGATATCATTATGTGCAATGGAGGGGTCATCGTCACACATTCTACTAAGCCTTTCCTGTAAAACAAATTGTTAAATAAAATACAATAGGAAATAACAATATCATAACTAGCATGACAAGTTTTTGGGCCAATCATGGACCCATGGACCCAATAGCAACAACTGAACTCAAAAGCCCTACTGACCCAATTGGATGAAGCGCAATCTAATTAGTTTATGTTTACATTAACAGCAGAATGACCCAATCTCTATTATAGCTGAAACAAAAAGACCCCTTTCTTCTAGTGCTGACACAATTGATGATTATTGGTATGAGGTGTAAAGAGTATAATGAAAGGAGGGAACATATTTTATATGAGCACTACACATGTAATCATGTCTCTTATCTATAGTAACTTCAATCTTTGTAAAGGATAGCAAAGGAACCAATGTTGAAAGTGTGAAAACAGATTTAGATTTGTGATGAGGCATTTTATTAGCAATATTAACATATGAAATGAAAATTTTATTTCTCTATTGTATATAAGAGAAGAAGAGACCACTTTTGAACACTCTAACATGCATGGCCAGCAATGGATAATGAATTACTAATAACTATGGGACCCACTTTTTGAATGGCCTGGATCCTTTTTCATGTCCACCAATCTCAGCAAAATCTACTAAGTGGCATCTCACATGCACCACCTAAAAACTTTTCGTCCTCTTCTCTGCTTCAAAGGTAAGTGTAACTACCGGATCCTCGATTTCAAATTTAAAGACTTTGTCAAAAGTGAAATATATTAAAGTCAAACTAGAACCAAAACGGTGAAATGTGCAAATGACAAGCCTTGCAAGTGGTAACATTTCCATCTTCCATGCATAGATAAACTTGACTCAAAGCAACAATAGCCTCGTTTTCCTGCCATTGCATCTCCATCTCACCCAACTCTTTGATATCAAAATCCCACTTCTTCTCCTTTTTCTTCTTTCCCTCCTTCGAAAATTTCAATTCCATGCACAATGCAATAGAAAAATGTAAAGAAAGAAAGATAGAGAAAAACGACAGTTAATAAATCACTGCACATATCTCAATGCAGCACATTACTTGGGTCAGCATGACCCAGCCCAGAGGCCCGCATACATTGAGTAATCAAAGTAGTGTAACTTCATTCCTTATTTTATTTATTTATTTGACATGTGATATGAATGGCTCACTGACTTTACAATGGATGCCTAGAATTTAACACCAAGTAATCCATAGTTGCACTAGACAATTTGAGAGATGAAAGGTAGGGGGCAATCTCTCTTTCTGTGCAATGACATAAGCTCCAGAGGATGCCTGTGTCAGAAATCTAGTCTCTCTTATTTCAATCAAAGGATCTATCCAGGTTCCAAAGGTAACACATTTCAGGAAACTGATCTCTCCCTCTTTCTCTCTCTCTCAGGCTCTACAAAATACCCATTTGAAAACCCTGATCCTAAATAGTAAATACCATTCTCTTTTCACCTGAACACCAACAAAACCATACTTACTAAGAAAACCCATTCAAGATCCTGATCCTAGTCTCCTGACCCATTCAAGATCCTGATCCTAAATAGTACTTGTAGCTGCTGCTTACTTGAATCTAATTTATGGAGCCCCTGTAGATTGTTCTGTTGTGTCCTAGAAGAAGAATTGCTAACTAGTGCAACCTCCAGGTTGTGGGTGCAAGTCATGTTATTGATAAAAAAACAAAACTTGATTAAAGATGAGAAGGAATAATTGAGCAAGTATTTTTGAAACTACTCTATTAGTCAGACTTACAATAAAGAGAGGAAAAAAAATAGTGGAAAGATTGATGTTGCAGTTGTCAACTTTGTGGAAGGTAAAGTGGAAGTACAGTCCACAAACTCCATCCTAAAACCACTGGTGAGAGCTGCTAACCACTGTGCTACTTGCACTGTTATTATTTAATTTCTCTTTGCTTGCTGGTTCCGCCATTCATCTCTCACTTGAAAGAAGGTGGTACAGCCCCCCTACCTTCCATCTTTATACAGATGGAATTGCTCTTGATAAACCCTGACCATTTGGCATTAGAGGTATAAATTGAAAATGATAGGGTGAACACTTAATTTGCTTTTCCAAGGAAGTGTGGGGTAGGAGATTCCAATTGGGGTGAGGTCTTGGTGGTTAAGTAATTTAATAGTGCATAGTGGGGCGCTTTTCTAATTGAAGCCAAAAGGATCATCGTGTCTCCAGAATAGTAACACACACAGAGAATTTATGTTAGGAAGATAAAGAGTAAATTTACCACATGGTGACTTGTAGCAGTGCCATCCTTCTTGTAATGAGTCTTGATAAAGATCTCACACCGAGTGACTTCCCTTTCGGGATGTTGTTGTTGCTGAAAATGGGAAACGAAATGCATTACATAATAAATTCTCTGGTGCAAAAATAGATTGAAATAATCATACTTACCAACTCGTCAGCCACCCTTGCTTGCCCTTTCCTGCCAGAAGTATGTGGGCTCTTCAAAGATGCCCTTGCGGCCTTTCCTACCCTCCTCCTTAACTGTGCCTCGAATGACCCTTCTGAATCCACAAATTTCTCCCAGTCTTCTCTTTTCAAGTATTGTGGTAAAGCATTCTTTCTCTCCGCGTCCGTGGCATATTTATCATATACTTTACATCGGAGATCGCACTTCCAATCCCTCCACGATGCATTCGCTCTTGTAAGGACACCTGAGCGGTAACATTCAGGAACATCAAAAAGTGTCTGCACAATCATAACATTTAATCATAAATCATGCATTGTTATAGTACATCAATACATTGTAAATCATGCATTAAAAATGGACAGATACTCACAAGGACATGCTTCCATACATCCTCCTTAAGGTGATGTGGAACTTTTTTCCAACTATTGTAGGTTGGTGGCACATGAGTCTTCACAATCCGACCTATGTTAGAGGAAAAGGTTGCAGCAGTTGGCCCTATAGGCTGGCCAGCTGGATTGAATCTCAAATTGATGCGATGAGCTGTTACAAATATCATTAATGAAAATGAAAAATAATAAGGTTTATGGGTAAAGATGATTTCACTCATAATACATACTCTCCATGGAAGATCTCGACGTTGGCATGGACGCAGACGCCGATGTTGACATAATGCCTACAACCACAAATATTAAAAATTGAAACTCTCATAATCATAATAATATAAGAATTTAAAAGAGCTTACATTAAAGAATATGCAATAAAAGACAATAAGATATATTACGTGATTATTTGAGTTAAATAAAGTAAGAGTAAAAGAAGAAAAGAGAGAGAAAGAGAAGTATGAATATTACGTGCGAAAAGACATACATGATTAATCCTCGTCACCAATGACATCATCCTGTAATGCTTCTGTTAAGGCATTTTCATTCATTCTTGGCTCGAAGGCTAAGGGATCTTCAAAAGAATCCGCATCTTGGTTTAATCTCTTTGGAGCATCTAAGACAACATGCCATTCTTCCTCGGGTCTACTATGATCTTTGCAATAGAAGACCTGAGTTGCTTGTTGAGCAAGAATAAATGGCTCATCATCTTCTTTTATATTTCTTTTTAACCTCCTCAAGTTAACATATATCAAATTTGTTTCTGGATCAACTCTACATCCATGGTCATCTTCTACACGCACCCAATCACAATAGAATAGGATATGTTTGAAGTCATAGTAGTCCAGCTCAAGAATTTGTTTGACAATGCCATAGTAAGTGACTTCTTCATGTATGAGGTTTGTGTCCTTGGCATTTCTCCTGAAAGGAGTTATTGCTTTCATTGAAACCCCACTGTTTTGTGTTGTTTTATTCATTTCCGCATCAGCAGTATAAAAAACATAACCATTTATTGCATATGCAGCATATGAAATAGCTTTAAAGCTCGGTCCATCAGCAAGCCTTTTGATGGTACAATTTTCTTTACTTTCTAATTGATTTCTAAGCCAAGGAATGTAGTCCAGCGCCTTTTCGGGTCGCACATTCCCTCTTCGATATCCAGTTGAAAATCTTTGGCTTTGAAGGTATTCAGCGTATCTCCTGTAATCAATCATACATTGTGATGGCGCTATAGGTCCAAAGAAATAAAATTGTACAAAGGATTTAGTCAAGTTTCTGCTTACCTCTCCCACTCAGCATTCTCAATAGAATGAAGCAATACCCATTTGCGTGCCTGTTGATATTGCACATTTTGAAGATTATAGTCCTTCCCCTTTTTATCGATAGGGTATGCACACTCACCACCCTCATCCATCCATATCTCATGTCCTTGTTTATGGCTCTTTTTTTTACCATCAGGCATGTAATTCATGGCATACAACATAGACTCTTCCATAAGGAAGCATTCTGCAATAGAACCCTCTGGATATGTTTGATTGACTACATATCTTTTAAATGTCTTCATCTTCCTAATACAAGATACCTAAATTAGATTCCGAAGCAAACTTGAGATTAATAAGCATAATGAATTGAAATTAATCAAAATATTTTAATTACCGCTCAAAAGGATACATCCATCGATATCTAACAGGTCCACAAAGTTGCACCTCCTCCGCCAAATGCACAACAAGGTGTGTCATGGAAACAAAAAATGAAGGCGGGAAATACTTTTCAAAGACACATAGGGTTTCCACGATGAGTTCTTTCATCTTTGAAAGTTCTTCACGATTGATAACCTTTGAACATAAGACATTAAAGAATATCGATAAATTTCGAATGGCTGCACGTAGTGGCTTATGTGACTCAAATGCGTGCATTAGTAGCACGGGTAGTAATTGCTGCATGAGAATGTGATAATCATGCGACTTGAGGTTTTTAAGCTCTCTATCCTCCAAGCACACCTTGTGCTTCCAATAGTCACTGTAGCCAATAGGAACCTTCAAATGATACAACGTTTTACATATCAAGTCTTTCTCATGTTGGGATAGAGTGTAAGGAGCTTTTGGATAAGTCAACTTGCCATTTTTTTCCACAGGCCACAACTTTTTCCTAATTCGCATATCCATCAAATCTTGGCGAGCTTTAAGACCATCCTTACTTTTATCCTTTGTATTCATAATTGTCGCAAATAGATTTTCTGCCACATTTTTCTCCACGTGCATCACATCCAGATTATGGCGAATGGGCAAATCCTATAAAATGATTTATTAATGTTAGTATGGAAGTTCAACATATAATATAATTTAAATGATAAAAATAAATTATAGCGCACCTTCCAATAAAGCAAGTCAAAAAATATTGATCTTTTTTTCCATGCAGTTATCTCGTTCTCCTCCTCACTTCTTTTCCTCTTCTTGAGCGTTACCTTTCCAAAATGAGTCTGAATGGTTTCCATTTTTCTTAATACCTCGGAACCACTTAAACGCTTGGGATGCTTTCCATGCTCTTCTTTTCCATTAAATTGTGATTTTTGGCTCCTGAATGGATGCTTCATATTTATTAAGAATTTCCTGTGGCCCATGTAAGCATACTTTCTTCCATATTTTAGCCGCACTGAATCAGTCTCTTCACTACACACAGGACAACCATACTTTCCTGCTGTCCTACAACCTGACAAATGGCCATATGCAGGAAAGTCATGTATAGCCCATAACAAAATTGCTTTCATTGAGAACCTACTTTTACTGTAAGAGTCATATGTTATGACTCCGGTGGACCACAATTCATTCAACTCATCCACCAATGGCTGTAAGTATACATCAATGTCATGTCCTGGAGCTTTCTTCCCGGGAATCAATAATGTTAACATAGTAAACTCCTTGCGCATGCATAGAGATGGAGGAAGATTGTATGGAACAATCATAACAGGCCAACAACTATATGAGTTATTATTGTTTCCAAAAGGATTAAATCCATCTGTTGCAAGTCCCAGACGAACATTACGTGCCTCTGATGCGAAGTTGGTCCATTTACGATTTACGTTTTTCCAACACGAGGAATCAATTGGATGACGCATAATTGATTCGTTCCGTACTAAGCTCGCATTTGCATGCCATGTCATACTCTCCGCAATCCAGGGTACACTATACATTCTTTGCAACCGTGGAGTTAATGGAAAGTATCTTAGCTTCTTCCATGGCTTAGGTTTGCTTCTTGGCTTTGATACATTCTGTGGTTTCCACCTACTTTCACCACACGTGGGACAATCAACCCTATTTTCGTACTCTTTCCAATAAAGTATGCAATCAGTTTTTGCATGCATGGATAATCTTGCACTCCATGCGTAAAGAATTTATCATCTTTTTGGCCGCATAGGTGTTATTAGGCAAGTTGTTCTCGTCTGGTAGAATATTTTTGAACATATGTAACAACTCTGTCAAACATTCATTAGACCACTTATGTCGAGCCTTCATGCTCAATAAATCAACAGTCACCGACAACTTTGTATGTTCAACTCGACACGAGGGATAAAGTGGTTGTATTGCATCCTCCATCAACTTCTTTTGACAAATATTCTCCGGTGAATCATCCTGAGCTTGAAGAAATTCCTTATCATTAATTTCATCACAATTGGCAAATGAACAACCCCCTACTTGAGCTTCAACAGCATTTTCGCCATGCACATGTCCAAATAAGTCATTCACCATATCGACCATTCCCGAGAATGCATCTTCATTACCGCTGCCATTCCCTACATTGACACGACTATGAGGATGTATTTCTCCATGGTGGAACCATGTTGTGTAAGTTGTATCTATACCATCACATATTAAATGTGTACGAATATCTCTTAATGTCTTCTTCCCTCCTATCAAATTACGGCACTTGACACAAGGGCAGCAATACCAGTCATCACCTCCTAATTTCTAGTTTATTAGCTCTTATGAAATCAAAGAATGATTCAATGCCTTCTAAGTACTCATTAGAAAGCCTTGGTGCCGTCATCCACTCTTTGCTTGGGGCCATGTTCTGAAAAAATAAATCCATGGAATAAGGCACATAAAATGGTTAAATACATAATATGACTCAATTCCCACATGGTAAAATCCATGGAATTAGTGTAATTAATTTTTAATAGAGTGGTCTAGTCATGGTAAGGTACCTTAGGTTTAAAGTATTCAAACAATGTGATTGCTCAACGCCCTTTGTCCCAACCCACTTACAACTATCTCACGAAGCCTCTTTTAAATGGTAATGATCCACCCGGGCCCACTAAATCACAAATAAATTAGGATGCCACTCTTCATAATGATAATGTAAAAACCCATTTCAGTACCTTTTAGATCGAAATAATCAGCAACTAAGGAGGAATCACAAAATCCTACCATGTAAAAGAACACATGCATCTTCGGCAGAGGAATAAGAGAACAAAGATGAGAAGGAAAGTAAATAGCTTTTCAATAAAAAAAGAGAAAAAAAAAAAAAAAAAACAAGGTCATACTAATGGTGTGTGGAGAAAGAGAGAACAAAGAGTAGGGTCTTGGTCTATGTGTATAGAGAGGAGAGGTTCATGAAAAACATGAATAATTTCAACCGAGCAAATAAAAATCATTTAATCATGAATAAAAACAAGCCTAAAATTAGCTAGAAAAATATGATCCTATCACAGATTACTTCAATCACACACACGTTCATTTAGGAACATCAACCCATTTCATTCCAAGACAATATTTTATTACTGAGATAAGAAATTAGAGTTATCCTAGTTGTTTGTAAGATAATATAAACATTCATTTACAACTAACTATTAAAATAACCCGTATATATAGGTGAATGCATGATTGGATAAATATTTTCACATGCATGAAAAAATTTACATCTGCAACATGTCTCCAATCTACACCAATAAACAACAAGGATGTTAGTGAAGTGGACTTACCACAATGACAACAAGAGTACAAGTTACTTTCCCTTGACCCTCAAAGAAAAGCAATTGAGCTGCAAGAAGAGAAGGTACATCATGAGCAAACACGAGGAAAAACTAACAACAAAAATTAAATAAACTTCTCAATACTAAATATGCATCATAACGGGCATATATGAAGTCCATGTCAGCTACTTCCAAGTCAACTCTAAATTAAATTATTAGAGGAAGTTAGAATATCACAAAAACCAGAGTGGTGTAAGGCTAGGCAGGCTATCCAACAATTGGGTTGCATGATCAACAAACTAAAGACAAAAAGAAGTTAATAATGCCACTGTTAAATATCAATACTTTTCTAATTAGTAATATAGTGAGAAACAATCAAATCAAAACTATCGTTAAGCCCGCCACAAATAATGAGGAAGGGTTGAACAAACGGACCGCCTTCGTGGGATGTATGCCCCCACCAATTCTCCTCATAAAGGTACACACTATCTAATAATTCTAGCTCATCACCGAAGGGATGGATACATGCTAAACTCATGCATTAAGGTGAAAAACAAAAGTGACTAAACAATTCTCAGAAAGGATCTTGCAACCGTTGATTAACTACTACTTCAAACCAAAGTAACTAAACAAAATGAGATTCAGTTTCTTAAAAACTTCTACACATGTTGCACTATCATGCTCCTTAAAAAAAATGCACATTAAGTATGGCACTTAGCAAAATAGCAGAAATGCATGACAGGGTCATTTAGGATATGGACTTTGAAATTTTAAATGCAATGAGTACAATGGGTATACATGAATGTAATAAACCTCATTTAGCTTGGGAGATGCTTTAGGAATTGCACAACATCATGATGCTATAACTGGTACAGCAAAGCGGCATACAACAAATGACTTTGCAAAGCATCTTGCTCTATGAGCTTCTGAGGTTGTTAACTAGTCCACTTGGCCACTTCATTTACTTGCTGCCTGATTTTGCATTTTGCAATCTTCCAGGTCACATATGCAGATCCTATATGATATTTCATTGTTGTGTAATTTCTTGCTTGGAAAAGATCCTTACTACATTCAAGTACTACATTCCAAATCATCACAGTATCACAACCAAACTACATGGACTTGAATTCACTTAAAAAACCAGCTCCTACATTCAATATTATCCAAATGAATTACAAGAATTGCTAACTGCATGTTGCAGAGAGGGAGTGTTTGAGGGGAAAAATTAAAACAAGTTTATAAGGCTAATAAAAGTACATCCAAATGAAGAAAACTAAAGTAGGGAAAAACCATACGGATAGATGTCAATAGGTAGCCCTGTTTTTTTTGTGTACCCAAATAGAAAGGAACCCAAATGGAAAGATGTCAATGAGACTTCAGTGTATCAACCCCATTGGATTATCTCAAGTCCTTTGATCAACCACCCTTCCCACCCCTCTCCCCTCCAAAAGAAGAAAAGCACAAAAATCATGTAAAATGTTTCTGTAAATCAGAATTATTCAAAAGAGTAACATAAACTCCTGACCAAATGTAATTACAGTCATAATATGGCTACCACATTCAAGCAACATGATCAACGAAGCGCAAACATGTTCATGGTTGAGTGGGTTGGCACCAGTTGCCAAACAACTAAGAGTAAAAAAAAAATTAACTAAAAAAGAACATCAATCCTGCCTGTCCTGAAATACTTCCAATAGGTATCCCAATAATGAACGCCCTTGGTTCATATTCTCTACGTTTCCATTCATTCATTAGGACCAGATGGATATGATTTTAGCATGACATGCACCACTGGTACAGACATTCAACAAAACCAAAAATTTTATCCCATCAAGAATTGGGAAAATTTTGGTTGAAGGCAATTAAAGGAAATGCTGATCCTCTAACTTTAGCTAGATGGCTTCTCTGTGATTCTTTATGCAGCATGTCCGAAAAATCGCTCATCCATGTTATGAGCTGCCACTAGTCTGTTTGCTTTTCCTGAGTTTGTTTGAGCAGTACTACTTCAAATCCCATGGTTGACTTGGACACAATGCTAGGAAATTAATTGATTCATAAATTATTTAGAATTCTGGTTTTCCAATTTCATTCACCCATCTCCATATCAGCAATTTGCAGTGGGTGATTTGAGGAGCAAATAGAAAAGAGCAATACCCTTTCTGTTTTTTTTTTTTGTGTTATCTTATCAAAATATTAAAAATCACATCTGTTACAATATGCTCCTTTGTGTATTGTAGTACATCGATCTTACAGTTCTACTCATAATTATTTAGTAACTAATGTAGAAGCTCTCGTCTTTGTGAATATGGAACCTCGTATTGAGGGACGTGTAGAGGAGATTTGGAGCATTCTTCAGTTTGGAGAAATGGGACAAAGAGTGCAAGTTAAGAAGGCTTCAGACAAGAAAACTATAGAATGGATTCAGCCTGAATGTAAGGCTAAAGTATAAAATGAACAGGCTTCAGTCTTCTCAATCCAGCTCATGAACTCTCCATTGAATAACCACCTGCATTTTTTATGATAACACATAACCATATTGAGGAGTTTGAAATTAGTCAACTACCTTGACCAGCTGCTGTATGGTTGTCAATTGGCTAACAAAATCAAATGCATTTGTTGTAGAAGGATGAAAACTCCATATATCTAAACTGATTAGGACTAAATGGGAATGTTAATCATGTTGTTGACTCGCTTCCAAAGGCCTTTTTGCTAGTTTTATCTGAACATGTTAGATCTAAAATTTAACGATATCGTCCAGCAGTTGGGCCTATGAGGAGGGTAACTGTGATTATTAGATTAGTTTAGACTGTTATTTGTAATTGCATAGGTCGTTATTTACAATCATTCCTACATGGTCATGTGTAAATGCAACAGTCATTCAGAGGTTAGATATTATGTTAAAGATATGTGTAATGATATTGATTATCGGATAAAATTGAGAAAGATCTTTGATAAGATTAGATGATAGGCTGCATGATCATGACATTTAAACTCCATTTCATGTATTTGAATGTCACAGGGAGTTAGGGATTGACCTGGTGATAGAAGGAACATGTGTGTTTGTGGACAGAGATGGTGCAGGGAAACACATAGAGGCAGGGGCAAAGAAAGTACTGATCACAGCCCCTTGCAAGGGTGACATTCTCACCTATGTTGTTGGTGTAAATGCTGATCCCTACAGCCATGATGAGCCCATCATCAGCAATGCATCTTGCACCACCAATTGTCTGGCCCCCTTTGTCAAGGTCCTTGATCAGAAGTTTGGTAATCCCCATCAACCTTGATGTGGTCTTGGCTTTCTTGACCCCAATCCCCATCAACCAATATAAGCAAAGAGCCGGAATCCCACGACCATCGCACACAAGATCAAGCACCCAGCAATCGGCCAAAACCTACCCCAGCCCCTCCACCCAGACCCAATCGGCCTACCCCATTGCCAATCCACAATCCCCAAGACCTAATTGAGACCCAAGAACCTTCAATCAACCATCTTCAAAACCTGTCCATCCCAATCGTAAAAAAAAAAAAAAACCCAACATGCAATGTCTTTTACTGCTTCCTGACTCCATCCACGGATTGGCCAAAGTGTGCAGGGGTGCAGGTCACACTTTCACCCCTGCTTGGAAAAATGACTATTTCAGTCAATCAAATCAAAACCGTCCAACTAGCCCCTTCCCATTCGTACCTGCTACCTTTATAACGAAGAAGAAGAGGAGAAACCCACTTCCATTCAACATCTCCATTCCAATTCCCATCTGCTTTGGAGAAGATTCCAAAGAAAGAAGATTCTTTAATTTCATTGTTTACTTGTTGTGTTGTGAGGGATGGAGAGAATGAACGAGCAAGGGGAGGGAAAGAAGCCGAGGTTGCTCTGCCTGCGTGGATTCCGCACAAGCGGTGAGATCATGAAGAAACATCACACACATCATCACCGAGCAGGCACCATCGTCTGCCCCAACCTCAAAACCCCGGACGAATCAAATCCCCCTTTGATTCTTGGTCGGCATTCCCAGAACCAAAAAAAAAAAAAGCCAGAGAAAGAACGACGAGGAGGAGACGAAGGGAAAGAAGGCGTACCTGGATCTGCTCCAGTCGTCTCTTCTACAGCTTCACCCACTGAGTCTCCGCGAGACGTTGCCGGAAGGGAGAGCTCTGAGTACTGCCTTCACATGAGACGCCAGTGAGACATATTTGGGCGCGAAATGAAAGAGGTATTTGGGGCAGTGACGATCAGGCAAGCGCGGGAGAGAAAAAGTAGCGCGGAAGATGAAAGGTATTTTAGGAAGCGACGGTCGATATTTTTAACGCGTTGTATGACGATAAATATGCTGTGGTTATGAGAAAAACGAGAGTGGAAAATCGTCGCTATTACCGACAGTTTTCAGCCATCGGCAATCCCGTTAAATTCTGTCATTTTTCACCCATTTTGAGGTAGTGCCACCTGCCCTCATCCCCATCCCCATCCCCAGCCCACTCCTAGCCCTACCCACCATCCTTTCAATGTTGCCAAAGCGGAGGGAGAGAAAGGGAGAGGGAGACCGGGCCATGAATACCGCCGGTGCATTCGTCAGTCCAAAGGGCATCACCAAAAATTCATAGTGCCCGTATCTAGTCTGGAAAGCTGTCTTCGGGATGTCCGATTCTCTAACTCTCAACTGATGATATCCGGACCTCAAATCTATCTTTGAGAAAATTTCTGCTCCTTGCAACTGATCAAACAACTCGTCTATCCTTGGCAAAGGATACTTATTCTTAATGGTCACTTGGTTCAGTTTTTTGTAGTCTATACACATCCTCAAGCTTCCATCCTTTTTTTTTGACAAAAAGCAATCGGGCACCCCATGGTGAAACACTTGGCCTAATAAAGCCTTTTTCTAACAACTCTTGTAACTATAATTTTAATTCTCCTAACTCCACTGGAGCCATTCTTCTAGGAGCAATGGAGATTGGAGTAGTCCCTGGCATCAATTCAATTGTGAATTCAACCTCTCTGACAGGTGGTAAACCTGCAATTTCTTCCGGAAAAACATCGGGAAACTCACACACTACCGGGATGTTCTCCACCCCTTGGGATTATTCATCCTTTGTGACAAATGCAATGAATCCTTCACATCCTGCTCTCAACAACTTAGCTGCAGAAAGAGCTGAAATAAACCTAGCTGGAGAAATCTTTTCTCCCCCTGAAATTTCACTCCGGAGGATATCCCATCAAATCTAAAAGTAATGGTCTTGCGATAGCAATCCATGGAGGCATGATGTCCCGCTAACCAATCCATGCCCAAAATGACATCGAAGTCATGCATAATTAAGATAATAAGGTCTGCAGAGAATATGACATCTCCTATCTTCACTGAGCAACTAGGGTAAAATGTATTACACATAACCCGTTTCCCTACCGGAGTAGTAACAGTCAAAACAAATTCTAACTCTCTAGCAGGCACACTAATCATTCTAGCAAACACAGGAGATATGAAAGAGTGGGTAGACCCCGGATCAAACAACACTTTAGCCCCTACTTCACAAATTAAAAGTTTACCTTCCACAACATCTCATGCTGCCTCAGCGTCCATTTGGTTGAGGTGATCATTGAGGCGGCCTTACTAACGCGGTCTATTCTGGTTCCGATTCTGCCTTCCTTGCTGTACATTTCGATTCTGTTGTAGTTGACGGACATTCTAATTTTGCGGTTGTTGACGGGGCTGCTGATTCTGCTGCTGTCTTGGTTGATTTTGAACTGTCTGCTGGTTCTGCTGAGGCGTCTGCCTTGGTAGCTGCTGAGGTGCCCTATTGCCTTGATTTCTATTATTTAGACAATCTTTCATTTGGTGGTCTGTGCCACCACACTTGAAGCATGCACAAGTAACTCTATAACACTGTTAAGGACGGTGGTTCTTGCCACAATGCTCACACCTACCTTGAACTTGAGTATTTTGCTGCTTCCTCTGCCTCTTGCCTTGATAGGATTTATGCCCTTGGTATTACTGTCTCTTTCTATGATTATCTTTGATAATTTGGTTATTTATATCTTCAAATCTGTAAGCTCTTTTAATAGCTTCTTGGAAAGTAGCGGGCGGTACCACACCCAAGGCATCCCTCAAGATGATGGGATTGAGTCCATCCATAAACTTGGTAATTTTCTTTTCTTTTGTGTCAATAAACTCCAGTGCAGAACGAGACAACTTCTCAAACTTTGTAAGATACTCAAGGACTGTCATGTCCTCTTGCTTGAGCAACTGAAACTCTGCTGCTTTCTCCTTCTTGATGTGGGCTGGGACATACTTTTCACTGAACTGTTGTTTGAAGGTGGTTCAAGCAATCTCGTTCTCAATATTTTGATAACCCTCTTTTATGGTCTTTCACCAAATATCTGGCAATCCTGTGAACATTGAAGCTACTAGATGGACTTGTTGCCTGCCTGTGCATGTAAAAATATCAAAGATGTTCTCCGTGTGGGCTAACCAGTCATCAGTTGCTAAAGGTTCTTCTTGTCCTGTAAACTCCTTAGGGCCTCTATTTCTAAACTTCTCAAACAAAGTATTAGGATCCCTGTCTCTGTTCTGCATAACAAACTGAGCTTCCATATTAGGCACTGGTTCTGGTCTCCTACCCAAGACTTCTAGCAGCTGTCTCTGAACCTGTGTCAACTCATCCTTTTTCGCCATCTGCTCTTGAAATCTTGCTTGATTTTTATTTGCTTTCTGTTGTTGTTCAACCAGCATTTGCATGAGCTGCTGAAACTGGCCTGTCATCTGATTCTCAACACCACTATCATTATTACTGCCTGATGCATTAGCTTTCACTGGAGGTCTGCTTGGAGCCATAGTGTTGCAAAACAACTTATTAGTACAATAAAATATAATGAATAAAGTGTTCCCAAACCCAATCGACACTAACTAACGAGAATTCTAGCGAATCCTTGCCACGTTCCTATGTTTCCAATCCAATTTTAATTGGGTAAAATATTTCTCGCTCTGATACCAAGCCTGTTACGCCCCCGGACCGAGGACTCGTTAAACAAGTCCTTAATCCGGGGTCGTGGCGCGACGAGCCGGAAAATTATGCCCGTACACGCTTGTGTCCCACAGTTTTCCGCGGTAAGGATCCTCGAAATTCGATCCATCAATGAACAATAATAACATTCACAAGAATAAGTTACGCGGAAGCATTGTAGGTGTAGCAAACATTAAGATTCATAACATATGTATATGATGAGAACACTCAAGACTAGTATCAAAATGAAAAACATTCCATAGATAGGCCCCCCAAAATTAGCTCCGAGTTTAATACAAAAATCAAAGTTAGTCAATAATTATAATTTCCCAAAAATAAGCCAACAATGGCTACAATCAAGTTCCCAAGATAAAATCAACCTCAAAATGTGATCGAAGCTCTGAAGTCGATCAACCCGACGTCTAAGCGACATCATCAGGCTGCCACTCACGTTCCACAAGAACTACTGGGTCCGCCTTGAAGTGCGCCTCAAGGACAAGGGGCTCAATATCTAGCACCAAACAAAAGGATCAGATACAACAGTCTGGCAAGCAAATATAACATATAATAGGTTGATGGAAAGAGTAAAACATTGAATAAATGAGAAATACATTTAAAATCCAAAATAACAGAAACAACAAGATAAAAGATCGATTTCTTAAACATTAACAAATTCAAAGACTATAATAAGCTGAAACAAATAAGGATTATAAAACAAAATGTCAAACGGGTAAAACATTGGCAAACCACGTATAGCTATATTCTCCTGTTACCGAAGTAACAAAAGTAGACAGAGACCATAGCCACTACTCGTGAGATCGGAACGAACAAGGTCATTATCAAACAAAACCGTAGCCACTACACATGGGATCGGAAACAGAACCGTTGCCATTGTCGGTACGAACAAAATCCAAGCTGCAGCTGGCAGAATATTAAAGATCCCAAGCCAGGGGATCATCCCGACAAGGTAACCTAAGCTCAATGGTGCCATTAAAAGTCAAATGTCCAAATCGATATAAATCAAATCATAATGATAGTACATTTCCAAAATCGATAAAATACTACTCTTCAAACAAATACAGACTAACAATTCCAAACAGAGCAAATGAGTAGTCTTACCGACAAAATCAGAAGTGGCGAACCACTCAAATTCATTTCGAAACAAATTACAAACGAAAACATATAAACTTTCAGATTTGGAATAGAATATCATATAGTAGTTTAATGGTCTACCAATGTGCACCTCAATATACACTTAGTCTCTAGGTGCCGTTAATAAATTTAAGAGCTTGGCGTCACTGAAGATTTTCTGACAATTAGAAAGAAAGTGTACATTAAGGTTCAAAAGATTTCCAAGGTAGTTAACTTCATCCAATAAATTCATCATTTGACCCCTTATAAATTCCATGATACAACTAGTTCATATAATATTTCCATTCCTGGTTTTCATGTGGTAATAGGGGTTGAAATGAGCTTCAAATATAGGGAAAGAAATGGGCTGAAAAGGGCCTTAACAGGCCTGGAAAGTGGGCCGGAAAATAGCCCATAAGTGGGCTACAATCTACCCAGAAATCTGGACTAGGCTCACTCGAGCGACCCAGGGTCCGCCTCGCTCGGGTCCGCTCGAGCGAGGCCCATCCAGTAACTGGGTCGCTCGAGCGGCCCATTGGGTCGCTCGAGCGAACCAGGTACTGGTTTGCCCAGCGCCAGGCAGAGCCTGGCTTGTTCGAGCGGACTGGGCTCTACCCCAGTCCGATTCGAGTGTAGATGTGTCACTTCTCTTCTCCATTTTTTTTAAGTTCCTTCTTTCCCTCCTTCTCTTTCTTATATTTTCCAACATTTTGAGCTCTACCTAGCCCTCCTAACACTCCATTAAACCAACCATAAACAATTTCCACTCCATTGATTTTCCAAAAGATGAAAAGCAAACAAAGATCTCCCCATTTATCAAGATACAAAAGTCTTAGAATAAAGAGGACTAATACAAAGTAGATGAATCCAAGAACATAAGCATTTCAAAATTTACATTTCAAAGATGATAAGTATAAAACATTTCATAAATCTTTCAAGATAAATTCATGACATAGAAAAAAGAAGGAACATATGAAATAGAAATTCATAGCACCATTCACATTGAACAAATCATATATTAATTAAAATATTAATTTGCCTCAAGTCAAAAGGAGAGATAAACCACTCTTCTAACAACTCTCTAGGGCCTCAAGCTCCAATCTACAAAAACCCCCAAACTCCATGGAAAAAGCCCTAAAAATATCAATCCATGAAATCCTCTATGAAAACCTTTTGCATGTTTGAGAAAGAAGTTTCAAACGACATGGAAACTAAGAATCTCAAAGGAAGAAAACCATATCTAACCTCTAATGGCTCAAACCAAGAAGAAGGGCTTGAAATGGAGCTTTATCCTTGTTCAAAATCCTTAAAAAGAGATTATTTGAAGAGCTTGGGAGGAGAGGACAAGATCTAGGAGGTCAAATCTTCAAGAAATCTCAAAGAAATGGGTGTTCCAGAGAACAGAGAAAGTGCTGGGAGAGGAAGAAACCCTAGGCTCAAAAGCTGCTGGAAAACAAATGAACGAAGAAGAAGAAGAACTCTTTATATAAAGTGGGTATGTGGGTCCCAAAGTTCAAGTGGCTGAAACTGGTATTTGTGGGTCCCGAATGAGGACGACGAAGAAGATAAAATTACTCAACGAAATTTCTTCTTTCCAAAAAGTGTATTTTTTCCAATTTCTGAAATTTTCAAAATTTGGGTACAGATTTTGTGTGAAAGGTCAATTTCGCCCTTTTTCTCGAAAAACGCGATTTCTGATCATTAAATCAAAACGGTCAAAACACGAAAGTTGATAATCTTAATGAAATGAGTCAAAATAATAAAAATTAGGATTTTACGAAAATCAAGGTTCAACCCCCAAGGTTCACACACAACACACGGGCGCCCCATGCCCGCGTCAAGCCTAATTCAACGACTCTCGAAAATTCCCAAAGCTATTCAAATATTCTAATCTAGCTTAGAAATTAAGCTAATCATCCACTAAACCTACTTATCAACTAATCACGGTTAAAACATAATTAAATATACCGAACCTAGGTCGGGGTCTGACACAAAGGGCGGAGGCGGTGGCCTGAGCAGGGAGATGGAGAGAGGGGTAAGGAGAGTAATAGGGGTGGTTTAAGGATTTCTTTATTTTTAATTTTTTTTAAAAAAAATGCAGTGTTTGGAAATCCTTTTGTAGTGTGTAGGTAGCAGCACTCACTAATATATTTATATGTTTGAAAGATAGCGAACCAAATAATGCAGGTCCTAACTTAGAGGCCAGCTCTCCTAAGCTTAAGCTTAGGATAAGGTAAGCTCAAGTGTGTGGTGGGGCCCACATGGGAATGGAGGGGATTTTAAAAACTCCCTGGGATCTTCCTCTCTGCAAAAAATCAGCCACAACCCTGATTTCTATCATCTTCACATGGGCCCAAAAGTTTAACGGTCAATAGTCCAGTAAATTCGGATTTGACCGAAAGTTGGTGGACATGTACGAAGGGTCATGTGTTTGGTCCATTTGGATAGACCAAAGTGGGCTCCACAAGTATGAGCTTACGAGAATCTATCCCAAGCTTGAGCTTAGAAGAGCCTTGCTCATATATATATATATATATATGAAAGTAATTAAGTGAGAACTAGTTCTCGCCTATTATATGAGAACTTTTTACGGGGCCCAACTAGCAACCTATCCAAACCTAGCAACCAATAGGGAACCCCCTGATAGTCACTAATCTCAAGGATTGACACACATTTGAATGGACTAAACCGTTGGATCGAGGGTTGAATTTTCTTATAATAAAAAATACTACTTTAAAGAAATCACTTTTTTCTTTTAATACTACTATATTAAATACCACCAAAGTTCAACTCTCCATGATCGTCCAACCTTTGGAAGCCAACCAAACTGATCGTTAATTCAATGCTGCGGTCATGTATCAACAATCTTGCACCCAAGGAACAAATCAATGATATGAAAGCCAAAACACTTTTGATTGAGTGATGTGGGCATCTTAGTCTCACACATGCCCCGTGATCAATCCTTGAGTCCAAGTAAAAGATCCTCTTAGACCAGTAGCTAAACATAGTGAAAAAAACCAATCAAACGCAAAAAATTCAATCCAATGAGGTCCCAGGTTGACAGCCCCAAGATATCAACCTCAGACAATTCCTCTCTAACTAGCGTGCCCTCTGCAGAAGAGATCAAAAAAGCAGTCTTCTCCTTGAAGCATAACAGCTCCCCAGGGCCAGACGGATTCAATGGGACGTTCTACATCTCTACTTGGAGCACCATTGGTAGTTCAGTAATTCAAGCAGTTCAGCATTTTTTCCACACAAAAAAACTCCTTAAAGATTCAAATGCCTAATTCCTAGCCCTCATCCCCAAAACCAAGTCCCCGGCCACCTTCACTAATTTCAGACCAATCAGCCTGCTTAACTTCTCCTTCAAAATTAAATTTTAGCTTCTAGGCTTTCCAATCTTCTGCCTAACATAATACCCCCATCAGGCAGCTTTCATCAAAGGCAGAAGCACAAATCAGCACACAACCATGGCCTAAGAGCTTTACTAGAAGCTCAACTCCAAACTCAAGAAAGGGGCTTTCTGCCTCAAACTAGACATCAAGAAAGCTTTCGATAAATTGGAGTGGCCCTTTCTCTTTGCAACTCTAAAATTCTTCAACTTCTCAGAAGATTGGATCTCCATGATCAAAGAATGTCTGCACATCTAAAGGCTCTGTCCTCATCAACTGCCTCCCCCAAGGCTTCTTTGGCTCATCTTGTGGCCTCAGACAAGGAGACCCACTGTCCCCATATCTTTTCATCATTGCAGAAGAACTCCTAAGCCTCACCTTCTCAGCCTCCAAACTCAAAAGATTATCCACCCCCTCTCCATTGTCCCATCAACTCCCTGTCACCTTCTCTTTGCTGATGACATCTTAATTCTCATGAAAGGAAATACCCACAGTGTAAAAGCCTTGTTGGACCTCCTTGAGCTTTACCAATCCGCCTCTGGCTAATTCATCAACCTTCAAAAGAGCATTCTCAAATTTGGTAATTGCAGCCAAAGAAGGAAACGCAAGATCAGTTCTATTATTGGGATCCAAGAATCCTCGGCTCAGCTTACCTACTTGGGCATCCCCATAGTTCTTGGAACCCCTAAAAAGAAGCACTTCCTTCCCCTCTTAGACAGAGTCAACAAGAGACTGCAGTCTTGGAAAGCCAAATTCCTTTCCTTTGCAGGCCGCCTCATTCTCATCAGACATGTATTATCTAGTATGGCAATTCACCTGGCCGCCACCTTACCTTTCCCCTCCTCTACCTGCAAAGTTCTGGAAAGAGCAATGAGACAATTCCTCTGGTCAGGGAATGCCAATTCTTCTAAATTCAATTATGTCGATTGGACCACTATTTCTCTCCCAAAGGCAGAAGGAGGCCTGGGCATCAGAAGACTTTCTGAAATCAATACAGCTTCTTTCATAAAGCTTGGTTGGTAGGCATCAACAGGCAACTCTCTATGGTCATCCTAGTTCAAAACCAGGTATTTCAAGAATCATCCCATCTAGAGCCCGGCTAACACTACCTATGGCTCCTGCATCTGGAGGAAAATCAGAAATCTTGCTACTCACATCCAGCAAGGTAGCTCTTGGATTTATGGAAATGGGCAGGACATCAATGCCTAGAATGATTCTTGGGCTGACAATATTCCCCTTTCAACTAGATTCCCTAATTATACCTTTTCACAGGATCAAAGGCTATCTTCCCTGATTCAATCCGGAGCCTGGATCATCCCTTCTAACTTGCCTCCAGAAATCCAGAGCTACCTCTCAAACTCCATCTTTTCCCTCTCCCCTGCTCAATCCATCAAGGACTCTCTCAGATGGAAAGACTCTTCTGATGGACAGCTCACTCTGAAGGCTGCCTCGAATCTCATATGAACAAGAGTCTCTACTTTGAACTGCCCCCCCCCCCCCCCCCCCCTCTATCTGGAATGGTATTTGTCTCCATAAAGTCTGTTGCTTTTGGATGGCGCCTCATGCACAACAAGACTCCTACAGAAAATCGCCTGAAGAGCTTGGGTTTCTCTTTAGCCTCTAGATGCAACCTCCGCTGCCAAGATGAATACTCCTCAAGCCATCTCTTCTTCAATTGTGACAAAGCCAAAGCACTCTGGACGTGGATTTGCCATTCTGCTAACACAACAGCACCTAGCTCCTTCTCAGCCTCTTCAATCTGGGAAGCTCTCACTCGAGGGAACGATCAGACTGGCAAAAAACACATGGCAACCAACTCAGATCCCTTCTCTTCTTCCTTGGAATCCCTGCCGGGTGACCCAATTCTGTGAAATCCTTGCAATTCAGCCAGATCAATTGGGCGTACCAGTTCAAGATTTTGCAAATCACCATCCTTGGGTGTCTTCTCTATCCTGTCCGATGGTGGCTCCTCTCTTCATCAAGCTTCCTCAGCCCGCCAGAATTTCGTCCAGATCAATCCAGAGCCCTTTATCTCTTCCATCATTCTCTGGATTCCCCTGCAGAGCTCCTCAGTCAGATCATTTGAGCGACCCAGATCCGGAATTTGCAGCCCATCTTTCTTTGGCATCTCTGTGCAAATCGTCGGACTCATCATCTGCAATTCACCTCCCATCTTCATTAGGCGTCTCCTCTCTGCAGTTAGAACAAGGCTCGTCCAGATCAGATCAGGGCCCTTGGTTCTCCTTTTTGTTCGCCCGTTCAGCTTTGATCAGCTTCTCCTGCTTTTATTCTCTATTTTGAGCCAATGCTTATATTTTTTGGGGTCTTATTAGACCTATGTAAATTCTCCTCCTGTATGTGCTTTTCTTCTCTCTTTAATACATTTACCCTTTAAGCAAAAAAATAATAATAATAATAAATAAATCCAATGAGGTCCATCAATCATCCTGAAATATATACTAACATCCACGACTCAAGACTTACCTTCCAAAACCAAGGCGAGGGCATGAGCTATGGGGTTACATCGTCTAATAGTAAAGAAACATAAATGTAAGTAATTTAAAAGCTAGAATAAAGCAATGCAGACCCCATCATTCATAATCCTGCATCAGTTGAGAACTATGGCCAAACTCGAACTCAGCCCATTTATGAGATCCAACCTGAAAGTTCTGAGGGGAAATGGAGAATTTTCTATTGCTAGAAAACCGAACCCTCTGCAAGGCTAAGTGATGGTCGTGGACAGGATTGATGCCAGATCTATTCACAGTTTCTTTGTGCATTTTGGAGGTTTGCAGGACTCCACATGTCTCACTACTTTTGTTATACAACTTGATAGCGAACTACGGCTCTCCCATTAAATAAACATTCCTAATGAGTCACACTTACACAGGAGTTTTCTTGGCCAAGAAACCCATGTCCCTTGACCATGGAGGAGGTTAGTCGAGTGGAGATAAGATCTAATCTCCTAATCCGAGATTACTGTGGATCGCCAGCTCAACTTAAAAAATCATTTACATTTAGTAACTGAAAGTGATTCTCTTAATGTTATCTCCTAGGTGCGGGTATTTGGCTATGTTCTATTAGAGATTTTAGTTTTACTTGAATAAGATTAGAGTTTCATCATCAATTTTTAAAGTGTTTTTTTAAGTATGTTGGGTGGTTAGCCAATGATTTTGCAGATTCTTTAACTGAGATGGGGTGGATAGGTCTTCTATTAATTTGGTTACTTTCATTTTGTAACTTTATTTTTTCTTATGTATAGTATTTTCATACCATTGTGTCCAGGGGCGGACCTAGGATTGTGTCCAGGGGCGGACCCAGGATTTTATCTTGGAGGGGGCCAAACTTAAATAAATATTTTTTTTTTTTAACAAATCAAGATAGCTAATATTTTTTTCTGGACATATCTGCAAGTTCAAGCATGATAAATATAATAAAATCAAAGACTAAATTTCGCATTAAAAATAAAACCAGGATCTAGCTGACATAAATAATTGTAATATTTTAGTACATTCCAACTTCTATAATCCATCAAAATGGAACTCAACGTTCTTTTAAATCTTGAAAGTCTTCAATATATTGATTCTGTGCTAAACTTCTCCGCAATTTCCCTCTCAATGTACACAAGACAATAGTCTGTGAGAAACTCATCCTCTATTTTGCTGTAAAGTCTAGTTTTAACAAGGCTCATGGCTGAACATAATTGTTCAATAGTTGTAGTGGAGACTGGAAGAGTAAGCACAAGCACGATCATTCTAAAAATAAGTTGGTAGACTGTTGATCTTCTAATCCTTACCAATCATTGGCACAGTTCAAAAATAGTTGACAATTCTTTGAAGTCTTTATGTCGAACTACATTATGCTCATAATATAATGAAACAATTGTATTCTCAACTGCATTTTCTCATGATCTGTGAACTACATTATACGCCGATTTGTACTTTTTTTTTTTTTTACTTTGTGCAAACAATTAAGGGGGGCCACTTGTTATAAAATTAATATATAAACTAATTAAGCATATATAATATAAAAAATAAAGATTTGAGGGTTGGGGGGGGGGGGGGGGGGGGGGCATGCCCCCCTGGGCCTACACCTAGGTCCGCCCATGATTGTGTCCCTTTTCAAAAATGGGCCTTTTATAATTATTAGGTCTTCTAATTTGGTTACTTTCACTATGTGTATAATATTTTCATACCATCGTGTCCCTTTTCTTCTACAGAGTGGGGCTTTTATAATCTTTCTCCTTTTTTAATATATTTAATCATTACCGGTCCAAGAATAGAAGAAAGAAAAAATATATATATTTGCTGGACGATTGGTTGAAATCATGTGTAGGATCATCTACACCTTGTGCATAGAAGTGCAGTTATCTTTTGGAAATACCACACCCAAAAGATTTCTCTGTTGCTTTTGATTGTGAGTACCAATGGTCTCAGTGTCCTACTCACACTTCCGAATGGTAAAGAGAAGAGATTGAGAGTGGAGCTCCACTGTGGGGCCACTCAATGAAAATTCGAACCATTTAAAATGAATGTTGTCTGATTTTTAGATTTTTTAAAATTTTTGATAGCACGAGTTGTCCGTGAAAGATTGTTGCATGTGATTAACAACGAACAAGAGTGTGTGTGTTGCATTATTAATTATATGTTCAATCTAACATTTGAAACAAACAACTTCTATTGAAGTAAAATTTGAAAAAATTTCATGTAAGCTAATGCATCATCTCAAATCCTTTTTTGAAATGAAAAAAATCAAGGAAGAAATTGACGATTTAAGATTAGATGAAACAGTCTCTTCCTTTTTCGGGATTCATTTTTATCTGATCTCACTTACATTACATAGGCCCCACTGTCTACTTTCACTTCTTCCACTTACATATTTCAGGTACTGACTGATACACAGGATCCGGACTCATCTTCAAGGCATCCAACTGGTCATTCAACATGTTCCTATTCTCTTCTACCAAAAAAAAAAAAAAAAACACATGTTCCTATTCTGACCGTCCCCAAGGTATCATTAAAAGACCTGTTTTTTAATAGGTCGTTGATTTTTAAACTGACTCCGTAGTCCGTATCTTATACTTAGTGGTCTTTCTTTTGGAAAAGCATGTGAGGTTGGTGCATCGTGAGGTTATCTCCATCTAAATCAAGATCCCTTGTGGGATTGCCACAGATTTTGTTGCCCAAAATTTAATCAGTTTTGACCCACCTTTTATTCAATTGTGACAGCCAAAAATTATCCCCTCCCTCTCCGCAGCGGGCCATATGAATAGGCTCACTATTATATTGAATCATATCTACTTTTTTTTTTCAACACGGGATATCCCGTCGTCAGGTTCAGTAGCCTTTGGTCTTAAGTCTGACGGACACTCGATTCTAAACAACCAAAAACTAATAGATATGAGCACATGCAAATCCTCCTATTCACATGTATCGGATAAAACATGGGCGGTGGCCACCGAAAATAAGTGTCAAACATGTTAACTAGGATAATAGATGAGTATTCAATCCTTTTATTAACTAAGGTAATAGGTGGGTATTTATTTTTCATCTCCCCCTTAATTTGATTTTTATTAAAGCGAGATTATTTTCTATGGCAGTTTATAGAGTTTTTCCATTGATTCTTCAATTTTTGTAACTCTCATGAGTTGATTTCTTAGAATTTATAGGAATTTAAGTACATGTGAGTAAACGGATCAATGAAAAAGTGTAAAATAAAATAAAATTATATAGTCATTGATTAACGTTTCTAAAGAACATCAGTTACATATAATATTGATTCAGCTTTAGGTCGTTAGTTGTTACCATGCATCTCTTGTTCATACATTTTTAAGGGCATCTTTACATAAATACAATGTCAATTCCTAGGGGCGTGGTGTTGGTTTGGTTGGAAATCGATCTATACATTTTATTCAAATATACAAACAATGTCAACTCCTAGGGTGTGGTGTTGGTTTGGTTGGGATCGAGGCAGGTGATAAATAATCGCGCACATGGTTATTTGTTTTCTTCGTTTGTTTAGGATCTCTTAAAAAAAAAAAAAGGCCTTACATAATAAACGGAGTGGAACCCTCTAGGGGTGCACGGCGGGCGGCTTGGGCGGTTATTGGCCGGTTTAGGCAGTTTTATTTTATGGTGGTTTGTAAAAAGTAGAAACTGTAATTGCCCAAAGTATAGGCGGTTTGGGCGTTTTTTTCAACAGGCGACTTGGGCGGCATGTTGGGCGGTTTGGTATTTGTACCTATTTCTCTCTTTTTTATTTTTTTTATTTTTAATAGAATATAACTAAAGTTTCAAAGTACTTAACATAAATAATAAAAATTAAGCATGATTTTTAATAAAAGTCAATAATCAGTAATAAACAAAATTTCAACTAATTATATCAATGTAAAATTAACGTCCAAAGGTATCACCAAAATTAAAAAATACAATCACTTATATAATCTAACGTCCAGAAGTCAAAAATCTAATAAAGAAACATCTAAATTCGAAAATTCAATGTCTAAATTTCAATAAATAAACCTCCAAGTTTCAAAATTCAATGTCCAAATGCTAAAAGAAATTCAAAATCGAAACTTCAAGTTCGTTAAGATCGATATATAATTTGAAGCAATCCTGCAACAACAAAAAAAAAAAATCATAGCTAGAATAATAATTGATAAAAGATAATAAACATCAATGTTTGGTTTAGTGATAAAATTGTAAGGTCATCAAACTGTCATACAATATAATCTAGACTTGTATTGGATTGCACTAGGATTTGGAGTAGAAGTGTTATCTGTGTATTTGGAGTAAAAGATAGATGAAGAGTTTTTTTTTTTTTTTTTTTAATAATGCGCAGGCGGGCAGTTTGAAACCGCCTACTCAAATGTCAAACCATAACCGTCCGCTCATTAATACGGATTGAAACCGCCCCGCCCGCCTAAAGGCGGTTTTGACGTATATCCACTTGTAGCGGGGCGGGCGGGTTACGGTTATTTTTGTGCAGCCCTAGAACCCTCATTGGAACTCAGCTACTGGAATGCAAACCTCATAGAATAAACGGCCTCCAAAAACTTGAAGTTTCCTCAAATTCTAGATCAATCCAATTTATCTCACCATTGGATTGACTCTTTAATGAAAAATATGATTAACAGATTCATTATCATGTTTGATGACAAATAGTAAATTCAACAGTGGACACAACTTAGATGTAGTGGTAAAATTTTAGGATACCCCATATACCAAGAGGAGGCTTATAATTTTAAATGATTCTGCTTTTGATAGGTGGACACTAATGTGGAGTTCAACTCTCTTAACTCAGGATTTCTCTAAGTTAAAACCTGAGAGGATCTGGACTCTAGCTGAGCATGGGGTTGAGTCCACATCCTTGAATGACTTGGGGCACGTTTGTGTAGCCTGTTTTTTTGTGGAAAAAATGAGAGTTGTTGAAATTAGATTTTATACTACAGAAAAATTCATATTTGGTGCAGCTGCTTTTTCCTCACGAAAAATCATAAAAATGGGCTATAACTTTTTCCACGGTTCTTTGAAAAAAAAATAATGGATTGAGCACAAGTCACATGTTCATCGCGTCAGGAGTAGAACGGTCATTAAACGACCATATGCTTTTCATGAATTCTCATAATTCATGAATTATGTTATGAAATTCTACCCTTTAGCCATTTTTGGCCTGTTAAATATGATGAACAATCTACAAAAGTCTAGAATGTGGATCTAATAATGTAGAATTTTTTTCCAGATTTCTTAGAGTCTAGGACGAATCAATGGCTAAATCCTGACATCATAGCCGTTTTTAGCTTCTAAAGATGACGAACGGTTCAGATTATAGTTTAGAGGCCCACAATTAAAAAAATAAAAAAGTAAGCCCTATTTCACATCCGCGGTAGTGTAGTGACCATCTCATACCGCTGATGTGAATCGGTTTACCACCTGTGGAGACATGAAAATGAATGGCCTTTTTGAGATGATTTTCATACTATTTTCGTACGAGTTTTACGTTTGCAAATCATTTACACCTGCATACAAATGCGATCATGCATAAATGTTTCACATGTGTGCCACTTTCACATGCAAACAAATACCCCTTAGTATTTAGTTTTCATGCTGTATATGGTCTGCCAACCCTATTACCTTCAGTAGCAAAGTCTATAAGTTTAATCTAACATTTTATTGAATTCTTTCTCTTTAAAGCTGAATGTTGGTTGAAAAAAAACATCAAAAAACCCTCAGTTATGACCTTAGGAGAAGCCACGTCAGCTTATTGGTTCTGGATGAGTCCTTTCAAAAATACATAGCATGTGCATTTTCAATAAAAGGTGTCTCTTGGACTAAATATGTGCATTTTCAATAAAATGTCTATTGGGCCCATTGTGTAGATGTAACCCAATTCAAAGGGATGCCTTCCAACTCTATAAATTAAGGTTTTTTTTTTAAATTTTAATTTAGTATTCAAAATGAGTATAAATGCATATGAATCCTTTATTTTTTGTATGCTAACGTGGATTAAGCAATGACAGGTTTGGTTTTCATAATTTTTTGGTTGATTTAAAATTTTTAATTAGTTTGTTATAAATAGATTTATTATAATGGGATATTAGTTTTAATATATTATTCAGGACTTAACCCGTGTGGAGACATGAAAATGAATGGCCTTTTTGAGATGACTAGTGAGGCCCGGCACGTGCAAGGCACGTGCGGTGTTGAAATAAAATCTGATGTTTGATTTATAGTAGGGCTTGATATAGAGATATGCATGTCTGATACATGTGCAGGGATTAAGTGAATTTGATGTTTGATTTATAGTAGGGCTTGATACAGAGATATCACTACAACAGAAAACAGTTTTCGCGGCGCACATTTTCGCCGCTAATAATAAACAAAATCGCTGCTAACTCTCTATCCCGGCGATTATTACTTCGTCGCATATCGCCGCATGAAACCCTTCACTTTTAATTTTTAGCGGCGCAAATATTAAATCGTCGCGAAAACTTTTTCTTTCCCGGCGTTTTTTTTGGCCGCAAATAGCCTTCAGCCTATAATTACAATGTCTTTTACAGCGATAAATATCATTTTGCAGCGACTATTTATCGCCGCAAATAAATTTTTCCAGCGTTTCCCAGATTCACCGCAAAAAAATTATGCAGGTAAAACACAATTGCGTCGACATAAAATCGACGCAATTGCTTGTTCTACCGTTATTTTTTTCTTTCAAAAAAGTCATTTGCAGCGTCTATTTAGTTATTGCGTCGATGTAAAATCGCCGTAAATGCTCGTGTCTGACTTAAAAAATCAATTCCAGCGATTTTTTATCTCCGGAAAAATATTTTCGCAACGCTTTTTTTCGCCGCAAATAGGCTTCAACTTATACTTGCAATGTCTTTTACAACGATAAATATTATCTCGCAGCGACTATTTATCGCTGGAAGTAAATTTTTCCAGCGTTTTCGATATTCGCCGCAAAAAAATTTATGCAGGTAAAACACAATTGCGTCGATCTAAAATCGACGCAATTGCTGGTTCAACGTTATTTTTTTCATTTGAAATAGTCATTTTCAGCGTCTATTTATTGATTGCGTCGATATAAAATCGACGTAAATGCTCGTGTCCGACTTGAAAAATCAATTCCAGCAATTTTTTATCGCCGGAAAAATATTTTCGCAACGTTTTTTTAACTTCGTCGCAAGTTAAATGTCGCAGCTACAACTCAATTGCAACAAAATGAAATCGACGCAAATGCTCGATTACTTAGTTTCATTATATCAATTGCATCGACTGTTTATCGCCGGAAAAAATGTTTCTCAGCGGATGTACACTTCGCCGCTAGGCAAATTTCGCGGGTAAAACTTAATTGCGTCAATTTCAACTCGACGGAATTGCTCTTTTCAATGTGTTTTCTATTTTTTCCCTCACGTCACATTTTTTGTCACATCTGCCAATTTAAACACCATATAATTAATCTCTGTTTCTATATATTAACACACAAAAATTCGTAAATCCATCCAAACATCAATTTATCCAAACTCATGTATTTATACAATATGGTGATGCGTTATATTCATATCAACTACAAATCGGGCTACTATTAAATAAGCCACACATCACTGTTGTGGCCATAAAAAGATTTAAAGAGTCTATTATCACTAAAATGAAGGCGGTAAAATCTGGTGTACAACTCATATGTTGCTGCCTTCTTCACATTGTCACCTTTGCATTTTTGCCAACAGTAATGGTCTTTGTTTCCATCACCCACCTGCAAAAAAAAAATAAAAAATAAAAAATTGAGAGATCATGTTTTAATAACAAATGAAAGAGACAAGGGAATAATAAGATAATGGGTTCACATCTGGTGGCATTTGAATCAGATCCGAATACACAAAAGAAGCTTTACTATAGAACTTTACTATAGAAAAAAAGAGAGAGAGCAGACAACAAAAGAGTGCTTCTTGCCTATTTGCTTGCACCAAAATAGTGCCTTTTTAATCCTCATGGTTGAACTAAATGACTTGTCCTTGAATGCCACTTGGCTCTTTTCTATCAAATGACTCCAATGTGCAGGTCGTGACACCCAGACTCATGTAAATTAGGCTGTTGACAGTTCTAAACAGAAGCATATCATCTGAGTCTAATGCTTTAACTCTAATGCTCTAGCATTCTTCAGCATTGCTAGAGATGTTGATCTAGAGTTTCATGTAAAACCAAGCACTTGCATTGTGTAAGGGTACAACAATGTACACTATCTTTGGTATCAGGTTGGCCGGTACTAATTTTACATGAACCCATGTCCTCCTTTTGGTGCTTTGGCTGTGATCTCCCAATTCTGTGAGCATGAGCAGTCAATGTTTCTGTTTCAACAAAGTGCTTGGCTACCATCAGGTTAGCACAGAATTTTCATTCAAGCTCAACTGGTAATTAGTGTTTCATCCTTTGCTTTCATCAAACAGCCAAGATATAAAGAGCAAACTTTGTCTTATGGGCTGGGACTGTTACCAACAATTCACAGGATCTCCTGTGATTATTTAACCATCAGTTCGGTAGTAGTATCTGATCTGGTCAGTTGTGAAGTCTTTTTTCCTTTGTTCCAATCCTGTGCAAGGGTGATTTTGTTTCTTTGCTTCTTTGATAACTTAAGGCTTCTTTCATTCCTCTTTTCATTAAGCCTCTTTTCTCCAGATCCAGCAGCAACCAACTCAATGTAAGGTAGGAAGAGAGGAAACGTGTCTCTTTTCACCATCACAAGCATATCATCACCCTTGTTTCTAAAGCCTATAAATACATATGATACCTGCTTTATCTGTTGTGTGTGTGGGTGAGATCAGAGATGTGTGAATCTACGGGAGTGGAGTAAGGTTAACTGGTTAAGTGATAGTGTGATGTGTGAAGTGTAGTACTCATGTGTTCAAATGGTTGCCTGTGCTACACGTGTGAGTTAAGTTGAGATGTGTTTTTTGTATCAAATGTATTAGTTGAAATCAAATGCTCTGTTCTTGGAAAAAGTTGTGAGTGTTGCAGTGAGGTTTGTGTTATGTTGGGTGTTCACTGTCCGTCTATTCACTTATATGCAAAGTATCATATAGTAATTTTATGAAATGCATGAATGGAACATGTACAAGTAAAATTGGTTGATCAAATGATAAAGCATTCGCCATATGACATGGTGGCGAATGACCCATTAAGTGAACAATTAATTATAAAATTTGCATCGTTTTTAGATGTGATTTTGGTGTCGTTATTGTTGATTTTATTTATTTGGTTATTTATGAATTGATTCTCTTTTTGGCCCATACGTTTGCATGGATTTGGATTCTTAGAATAGAAAGATTAATTTCTTTGATAAGCTTCTTGTTTTGAGAGAAGTTGCCCACCGTACGTTGCTGTCAAGTTATTGCCTGATACTGAAGCATATCTATCTTGAGGTAGAGAAATCAAGGACATTTGTATTTCAGCATCAGCTGAACTTGTGAAAAATTGGAGGCTAATTGTGTTGTTTTCTGTCACACTTGTTGGTTGAATGGCTGGCCAGGTTGCATGAGATGGTTACATGAGCACATGCATGATACAATCATCCATTAACTATAACACAATTGTAGTTTTTCTTTTCTTTGGATCAGTGAGTGTGGATGAAGAAGTAAACCACCCTTTATTTAATGTGTATATTTTTCAACTCTAAAAAATGAATGTGTTGATGTGGCTTCATTAAAATTGCCTGGGGCTGTTCTAAGAAGCTATGGACATGTCTTTCTTTGAAGCTATGTGAGTCCAGCATTATTAATTATTATGCATGAATTTGACAGTGATTGTTGGATTGTTGTTGTTTTTTTTAATGGAATGATTGACAGTGATGTGATAAACTTCTTGATCATCAGAGTTTAAAAAAGAAAGATCTTTTTGATCTCATTTCTGTTAGGTTTATGGGCTTGGTTTTAGCTCGTTTTGTAGGTCCAACCCATTTGTATTAGGGTTAAGGGGTAATTTAGTCTTTGTTAAGACTATATATTATCTCCTTAGGTTGTAACCCTATAAAAGAGGGGAAAACATCTCTGATTAGAAGGGAAGAAGAAGATCAAAGAAGAGGAAGAAGATGTAGTCTCTTTTGTAGTGGTGTTTCATACACCACATAAGAGAGTGAGTGAGGTGTTGAGTGAACTGGGATTGGGAATATGAGAGAAATCTCATATGTTGTATATCTCCTCTTGTATTTCCTCGATAGTAAATTATTTTGTTATCTTCCCCGTGGAAGTAACCCTAAATGGGTGAACCACGTAAACCCTCTGTGTCTCTTCTTGTGTGTAGATTGATTGTATGTGTTCATCCATGTTGAATGTAGATCCATCGATCACTCGTATTTCTGCTGCGCCACTGATCCTCTGCACAACAAATTGGTATCAGAGCGCCAGATTGAAGTGGGCCATGGTCCTGATCAATGATCAGGAGTTGCTGAGCGATACAGAGATCGCTCAGATTGTGTGATCGATGAATTTTGAAAACTGGATCTAGTTGATGAAGCATAGACAGAAAGATCCGATGCAGATGGACACCGCACACTTGGATCAGAGAAGAGAAGATCGGAGAATAGGGTTTGATTTGCCCTGGCCTGTTGTAGTGAAGAGGATCCCAGACGGGGAGTTCCTCTTGGGGTCTGCTGCCGCAGATGAAGATGAGATCCGGTGGGGATCTCGAAGTGGGCCGCAGATTGTGAGATCGATCGCAGTTGATATCGATCTTGGTGGGCCATACATACCCCTGTTGCAAAGTTGTGTTTTTGAGTAAGAGACAGAGTCGATCCCCAGACTCTGTGTGTTCTGTTGAAAAAACGGAGTTGGATCTGCGCATGCTCTTGCAGTCGATGGAAGAAGAAAAGGGTCTGTATGTTGTAGAAATTGGATCCGGAGGAGACAGAGGATCTGATTCTTGGTGGGCCACACGTGAAAAGAGGGATCGGACTGCAGATCTCAAGTGGGCCATTGGCTGTTGGCACCGATCAGAGAAGATTGTAGGATCCAGACTGTTTCGGTCTCTTCGGAGAAGAGAGAGGAGATGGGCGAGATCGCCGCGCATCGCTGCCAGTTAGATCGCCCTGTTGCAAGTCGCAGATGCCAGAGAAGAAGCCCGGATTTCTCGTGGCAGATGATCAGAACCATGATTCGTTGGGGTGATCAGTAAAGGTCAAGCGCAGATCCGCTCTCTGCGCTGATCGAAGTGGAGAAGTTGCTGGTTGTTTTTTTTTTTTGACACAGAAGTCGAAAAAGAAGAGGCCATAGCTTTGCCTGTTGCAGAAACCAGAACCCAAGAAGAACAGCAGCAAGGTTGCCTTTTGCAGAACCCAGGCAAGCCGAAAGGAGGTTCTGCATGCAACAGACTGAGAAGAGGATTCCGGATCCAGGTTTGCCTACCGGAATCCACGCCGGAGAAGTAAAGGAGGGTGACTATCAGACCTCTATTTGGTTTGGATAGAAGATCTGTTGCAGATATGTGTCGGTTCGATCGAAGAAGACTGATCACTGAGTGGGCCACGTGAAGAATGAAATTGATGGGAACTTTCGGTGAAGAGAAAGTTTTAAAAAAAAATTGATGGGGACATGACCATGTGAAGTCTTAATGTGCTGGAGACAAGTGGGAGACAAAGTGCACATGGTGGTTCAAACCACCATATGAAAGGGTGCTCCCTCAGGCCTGTTTGCAGGCCAGGCCACTTCGGGTTGGGTTGACCTTACCCAAGTGCAGAAGCCCAGCAGCATGTGCAGTGGTGACGTCAGCGGTGATGGTAAGAAAACTTGGTTGTGCAGAAACCAAGTAGTTTATGGTGGTAGTGATGGATGCACACATCACTACACATTTGGAAGCAGCAATTGTTCTTCAACTATGGAGTCATCATGACTCATTTGGAGCAGAGGTTATTCTGCAATTATAGAGTCATCAGGACTCATTTGGAAGCAACAATTGTTCTTCAACTATGGAGTCTCATTTGGAGCAGAGGTTATTCTGCAAATATGGAGTCATCATGACTCATTTGGAAGCAGCAATTGTTCTTCAACTATGGAGTCATCATGACTCATTTGGAGAGTCATCAGGACTCATTTGGAAGCAGCAATTGTTCTTCAACTATGGAGTCATCAGGACTCATTTGGAAGCAGATATTGTTCTGCAGTGATGGAGTCATCAGGACTCATTTGGATGCAGATGTTCTGCAATTATGGAGTCATCAAGACTCATTTGGATTCGAGCGTTATGTTCGAGGTGGAGATGTTGTGACCTGCAAATCTCGCCAAGGTGGAGATTTGTTAGGTTTATGGGCTTGGTTTTAGCTCGTTTTGTAGGTCCAACCCATTTGTATTAGGGTTAAGGGGTAATTTAGTCTTTGTTAAGACTATATATTATCTCCTTAGGTTGTAACCCTATAAAAGAGGGGAAGACATCTCTGATTAGAAGGGAAGAAGAAGATCAAAGAAGAGGAAGAAGATGTAGTCTCTTTTGCAGTGGTGTTTCATACACCACATAAGAGAGTGAGTGAGGTGTTGAGTGAACTGAGATTGGGAATATGAGAGAAATCTCATATGTTGTATATCTCCTCTTGTATTTCCTCGATAGTAAATTATTTTGTTATCTTCCCCGTGGAAGTAACCCTAAATGGGTGAACCACGTAAACCCTCTGTGTCTCTTCTTGTGTGTAGATTGATTGTATGTGTTCATCCATGTTGAATGTAGATCCATCGATCACTCGTATTTCCGCTGCGCCACTGATCCTCTGCACAACAATTTCAGTGTGAACAGTTCAATTGACTGGAGTGTAAGAAGTATGGTAAGACATTGGTAATGGTTGGAACTAGAACCCTTTTAGTTTAATAGATGAGCAACAATACATGAAAATGGAATGGAAGAAAAATCGATGTGAGAATAATGATGCATGACAAATTAAGACTTTGTTTAGTTTAGATTTCCAGTTCCTAGTGTTAATTTAGTTTCTTATTCTAGTGGTATTCTTGTAACAAAGTGGTATTCTTTTTTTTTACTGGGCAATGATTGAGCTGATACATTGAAATGGAATTTGCTCTTTTCCTCATTGAATGTGAATGCCTCATTTTTCATAGGTCTATCAGCATATTCTCATCATCCAGGTTTTTATCATGGATCTGTTCTTTTTTATTTTTCTCTCTTTTTTTATTCTCATTATCTTTCTTTCTTCTTTATTATAATGTGTCCATCTGTGTTTGTATGAATGTTTATGTATATCAACATAACAGTAATTAAATTTTCACCTGCACAAATCCGTAGGAGTAAAGATTTCAAACTCTATGGGGGGAGGTCATATACAAAGCACATAGAAATAAGGATTTTCATTGGTCTGGTACTTGATTGTTTACAAATGCCAAACATGGGCTTTTTCACGAATTTGTGCCAAATAGAATTATTTTTCATAAAGAATCTGGTTGCCAAACATGACTTGGTTATCTTGGAAATATCCACAAATTATCATGACAAAGCAAGCTGATTTTTTTAATGGAAATAAAAAAAATTATCGCATTTTAGGATATTGACTAAAAAAAATTCTTGTATAGAATTTCCCAAATCTCTATTTATTCATTCTGCAATTTATAACATTTCTGCTACTTTATTTTGTTGTTTAAATATTAATTGTATTTGTGATAGTGCTCAATAGAGAAGAAAATCAAAAGAGAAAATAAAAATTAGATGGACTTAATTCGATCAACTAACAAGAGAGGCAAGGACTAATTTTTGAAATTACTTGACTCAAAAAGTCACTGGCTAAATTTTATTTACCAAACTTAGGGGCTAGTACTCCACCATTTCAGTGAGGGAAGTAGACCTCAGGTGAAGTAAAACAACCCATCAAGTGAGGCAAGGTGACTGCCGCCAGTCAGGTAAGAACGAACATCTATTACCACTATGGTAAGAGGATTGTTGGGCAGTGAGGGCTTTGTGCAACTTTTGAAAGTTTTCAGAAGCCCTAAATCCCTCAAAATCGAAGAAAAACCCTAAATCCACCAAGCCCATAAACCACATAAGCCATAAATTATTGGGATGTACAAATGACCCTGACAATTCCTAAACAAGTTAACAAAAAAATCTAATAGATATCATATCAACCCAATTGACCCGTTTAACACTACATGTTATAGTTCTATTCAAGCAACAGCTAAGTAACCATGTTATTCAACTCCCAAGCTGTTAAAAGAAAACATTTTTCAGAAATAGGAACACCCGTGGTGCACCATGATGGGGAAAAAACCACAACCACAATCCAGTGCCTAGTTTGCTCCCTACACAACATAAAGCAGCATGTATATGCAACAATTCCATTGCAACCCCATGATTTCAACAAGAGAGATTTGAAACAGAGTAAGACTCAAGAAAGAAATTGCTTAGGCATGTAATTCTTATTCTGATCTGTGAAGGTTATAAAGGTGTTAATCATTTACAAAAGGTGTAAGAGCATGTTGTAAGAATAATTTATATGCAGAAATATGCAAAAAATATAGCATAATGAAAGGACAAGATATTGGAAGAGAAACCCAAGGCTAGTGACTCTAATCAATAAAAGAAGCCACAATTTTAGGCAAATAAAAGCCTTACCTCTCTTTCATTCTAGTAACCTCATTCAGTAAAAGCATTCTATTTTTTTATTAAATATAATTTGATTAATTCTGGTTTGTGGTTATAGTAATTATAACTACAATCTATGTATTCCATATCCTATTACATCTGACCCCATTGATGCAAATCCATAGACTCAGAAGATTTTGCATATGCAAAGAAACCTAGTGATGGCTTACACAGAAATTCTTGATTCAGCTTGAGATCTTGGAGTTTTTAATTTTGGTCATTGATCTTTAGGGCTCCACTTGGTTGCAAGAATTTTGGAGAATTCATGACTCTGTATGAATTCCAATTCCCTATTTGATTCATCCTAGAGTTTCATGCCTGAGAATTCAATCCATCTTGAATTCCAGGAATTCTCTGTTTGATAACTTAATATGATTCTCTGTTGGGTTTTCACATAACAAAATATAAAAAAGAAGAAAATCAATTCAAATAATAAATTTAAGAATAATAAGTCAAAATTATAATTATTAGAAGAGTTGTGTAACGTCAGATTAAAATAACAAAAATATAATCCAAACTTCAGACACGATCAATCTAACGATGAAAATTTTGATTGAAGTAAAGAAGAAAAATCTAATATATTATAAACAGAAATTTTGAGCATTTTTTTATTTAAAAGTTGAGCCACCTCAGATTTAATTATAGCAATTGATTTGGGTAATTTCTGCCCAATCTTTTTTTTTGGAATATCACTCCTTGCTCTATACCTTGGTTTTACATTAATATGATGATAAGAAAATCTTTGATCGAGTAATAAGTGTTTTTTGTGCAGGTTCTCCCAACAAGAGGAGAAGTACTGAACCAAACTCGGGGAGCAGTTTTTCATTTGGAGACATCTTGTTGGCTGCTATGCTGCCATTGATCATTCAAGCTTTTTGAGCATGTTGAAGTAATTCAGAATCAACATGATTGCTTCATGATTGATCCTGATCAATCCTTTTTGAGGTTTTTTTTTTCTTCAATTTGCTAGATAGGTATATTGATCATTATACCGAGTAAAGGTTATGGTATGTTCCATTGTTCCGAGATAACGTTCTATCTTTGCTAAATGATCAGTAGTGGTTAAGTTGCAAATATTGTGCAGTGCCATGTACTCATATAGTAGTGAGGCATAATACCCAAATTACACAAGATCTCATTTGAACCAAGCATTCCATACATACATGTGGGTCACATCTTATTCCAGTTATCCAGATCATCCATCAGTTGAATTGTATTATTAGTTCTCCTAAGCAAAGCTTTGTGTATCTTCTACTTCCAAGATATACTAGAAAAGAAAAAGGACTGCATCTATGACTAATTTATAGCGAAACACAAATACAATTCAAACAGGAAAAAGATTTAGAGAAGAGAAGGAAATCCATACAACTTTTTGTTAATGGCAAAATTCGCTTCTTAGTAACATTTGTGCGTGAAAGATAACCACGGTATAAAACACCTAGCAGTTCACAGATATCATTTTATTTTTAAAAAAAAAAATTCCAAAACCATAACAACTGATAAAACAACGACAAGAAGAAAGAAAGAAAGGAAAAACTAAAAGTGGAAAAAAGACTCAAAGCCATTTTGCCGGTGTGAGATCCATCATTTGTGTGCAGTTCACAAATACTTTGAGTGATTCAGTACTCAGTAAAGGCATACAATCTTGTAGGGGCTCACAAATGTGCATTTTTTGTAGGGGCTCACAAAAGTGCATCAACATCTTTTGTTTGGCTCCAGCTTATGGTACAGTCATGACTCATAAGTTATATAGAGACCTACTTGTCAAAGAGAGTAAAATCAGGGTTGTGAGTGCCATGGGTTCTAGCTCCATCAGAAGTGCCCCTCTTTATGTTATAGAGGAAAAAGAAGAAAACCCAAAAGAAAAAGAAGTCAGTTTTGAGTTTCTTTTCTTTTCTTTTTTCAAGAGCTCTTGTCTAAGTGGAGAAAAAAGGGTTTCCTTTGGAGTTAAAAATCTAAGGATCCTTCACTTTTTTGTTATGGTTTTGATTTTTGTTGAACCCTGTGAGAAAGTAGGACTTGAATAGAAAACAAACAGATACACTTTAAGTTCTAATCATATACATGAGAAGAAGAGCATTGTACTCTCTTAATTTTATATATATATAGTTTTTTGCTTGCAGATTTGGCTCAGGTTCTCATTGACAGGTTTTTCCACATGAATCTGATAATGTGGTTTTATATCTTGGTTTGATTTGATTTTGATTTGTTATTTTCTTGATTCATATGGATACCTAATTTAGGGCTTTTGTTTTTTCCATTTAATTTATACATACATGGTAAGGCTTTGCTTCTCTACAAGTGATCAGTACTGGTATGAGAACAACGTTTAGGAAAATATGTTGGGGTCCTATGTAACGCCCCAATTCCGGATACCGAGAAAATCGTCAAAGTACCGAAATTGGCGCGCTACTTCCCGGAAAATTCGAGAACTTCCAAGATCGTAGGTCCGCAGTGAGGTCCAATTTAAAACTTTTTCATCAACATAATAACAATGGTTAATTGCGGAATCATGATAGTATAGCGGAAGCAATATCAGAGATAGCGGAAGTATAAGGTATCATCGTATATATGTCAATTGTAGATGGGCTGAAATCCAGCCTAAATGTATAGAGATAACAAATCAAAGTTTAATTACATATTTTTCATTACTACCCAACTCACAACAAAAGTCTCTCAAAACCCAGACAAAAGAACACTCAAACCCCTGCAGCTAGTGTCGGCTCTCCACCTTCCGGCTCGACCTCATGGTCGGCCGGCCCCCATCCGTAGTCGCCTACTACGGGCACCTCAACGAGTGCGAACGCATCGCCCTCGAACTCGGGGTCAAGACCTAAGCACCAAGAGTGGGTCGGATCTAAAGATCTGGCAAGTCACAATATGCAGATAATATAGAATGTATGCATCAAATGAGTAGAGACATGTATAAAGTTAAGAGAGTAACAAAGGTACATATGCTATGCAGTCGTGCAAGATAACCATGTAGAATCATAATAAGTATAACAGTAATAAATCTACACAATATGGCACATCCACATAAGCTGGTCACCGCGGGATATTATGCCGCGGCCCTCCCATACTGAACACAGTCGCGGTAGGGATCCTAAGCTAATGCTAGGGATTACTAACCCTGCAAAATATCATCAACATCAACCACAACGACCGGAACCGGCATCACACCGTCCGTCCCAACAGTGCTCATCATGATAGCCACACAACAAATCTCAATAGCTCCTACCAGTGATGATCAGTCCAACTGGCTGAGCTTAAATCAACTCAGTGAATGTCTATGCCGACTCGGAAACAATAAAGGTCTGTGTCTGTCTAGGCTTTGCCTTGCGTGAACAAGGTCCTAACAAAAGTCCCTAAGAGGTCCAAGTACTCAATATAAACTGTGGATCATAGTCCAAGTCCAATCCCATCATTGGATCCATACCAAGGCCCACCAAATACATGGCCTGATCTATAACAGTCCATATGAGATACAAGTCCATATTCAATGACATATGATCCATTTACAACCTTAATGGGTCACAAGCCCATACAATCTAACCTCTCCATTCTAGGGTAATTCACATCCAACTTAGGCCATAAAAAGGGCCCGCCTAGCCACAGACACGGGTCAATGATCCACCCAATCAGGTTACCGGGTCACCTCTAAGTATTCCTAGGTTTAGGTCCTCCATTTTCCATTTAATTAACAGGTATGAGCAATAATAAGGGCAATAGAGTGATAATCGTAGTATGAGGGAGATGAATCTCCAAGTATACGAATCATAGGGAGATAGCAACAGTCCAACCTAGGTACATGGTCCACTTTCGGATACAGGTCCATCTCAGGTAATTCGATCTTTAAGTGAAACCATAGATGCTAAGGAATATTGTGTTTGGTGCTTAGAAGTTATGTGCATCATTTGGTAACGTATAAAGGTCGAATCATCTAAGATTACATAACCTGGACTTTAATTAGTGGGCCCCACGAGTCAAGGTTGAGCCGTACCATTGACTCGTGGCTGGCACAGTGATGGAAGTCTATTTGAATGGTCAATGGGCCCTACATATGATTGCAACAATAGAAATTAGAATCTGGGGATCGTCACTGTACACAGTGTGCTCAACCGACCTCCTGGCCTGGGCGGTCAGCTCGGCACACTGGGACCAGAGAAGGAAAAACACCCTACAGGCAAAGCCTGCTTGTCCAGGACTTCCTGTGAGTTCGGCTAACTCCCTGGCCTGGGTAGTTGGCCGTGCACACTAAGAATCCTGGCTCAAGGGAATGTCCCAGGTTCTAGTCTCCTTTGTTGAAATCCCGCCTTTTTGGAAATCCATCCCGGAGTTCGGCTAAGCAATGGAGCTCAATTGATACTCAGTTCGGCCACCCAGCTCAGCTCGGCAAAGGCCTAGCTCAGTTCGGCCACCCAACTGAGTTCAGAAAAATGCATTGAGTTCGGCTAGACATTGAGGTTGGTCAAGCCCAGCTTGGTTAAGCACTGAGTTCGGCTAAGCTCGAAGTCCGGTCTGGCACGGAACCCGGTCTGGCGCTGAGCTCAGTAAAACACTGAGTTCGGCCATAACACTGAGTTCGGCCGTAACACTGAACTCGGCTTTGAGCACTGAGCTCGGCCTAGACACTTAGCTCGGCTAACGCAATCTCATCCTAACCACTATGCTCGACAGAACCCTGAGTTCGGCTAGTGTTGAATCCAGCCATCGCTGAGTTCAGCCAGCATTGAGCTCGGCAGTTGCTGAGCTGCGCTAACGCTGAGCTCGGCAACCGCTGGGCTCTGCAAGTGCTGAGCTCGGCCATCGCTGGACTCTGTCCATCTCTCCTATCAGTGTTGTGTTCTGTTACAGAACCCAGTTCTGCGACAGGACACAACTCCTCTTCATTAAGCACCGGAATGGTGGTCTACCTCTGATCAAAATCCAGATCAAGTAGCACCCCATGGCCGCACAGGCCCCCCCCCCTCACATAGACGTAGGGTCCTGATCTACCAAGGGTGGTCCTACTTCGATTTCGATCACAACACAACGAGGTGGGTTCTCGTCATTCCATCTCCGGAAAACCATCACTGCAACCCAATTCTCCTGGGTTTCTCCATAGACCATTACAGAAGCAAAATAAATCATTCCTACATCTTCCACCCATCATCAACCGGCCATTGATCATCCAAATGAGGTAATCCCATCCATCAATGGCCAAAGGAACCAAACAAACATGCTCAAGGATCGATCTAAACATATATATTACAAATTGAAATTCTACTGCCAATCAAAGGAAGGAAACATGCAATCTAAACTACCAGCACAGTGCACTTGCCTTGATCGATTGAAGGTAGAAGGAAAAGAAAGAAAACCACAGGGAAACCAAAAGGCAGGGTCTCGGCAGGCCTTCTGTCGAGGATTTCTGGGGCGAGGGGGAGAGAGAGAGAGATTGGAAGAGAGACGAGGGTTCGTTGGAGGGAATTGGGGAAGAAGAAGAGAGAAGAGATTGGAACTTGAGAGAAAAGGAGATGAACAGTATTTATTAGGGCAGGGGGAGGGTTTTGTTTATATAGGTTGGGTTTTTGGGTTAGGGACAAAATTGCCCTTAGGGTTAAAATAGGATTAGGGTTAGGGTAAAGGGTATCTAGGTCTTTAGGTGACCTTCTAGAAGATTCCTTGGTGCAAACCCCTTATGGTAAAAACAAAACTCTAGCTAGGGCCTCTAACAAACTAACCAACTTCTAAGAAATAACAAAAGACACCCTATTGACTCTACTAATTACACCACTAGACTAACCCTAGGAAAATACATAACTACCCTCACTAAGTCCCATAATTAGTATAATTAAAATACTTAGGCTAATAAATAGTATTCAAATTCACAATGAGGGCCCACCAGGGGTGGGGTCTCACATCCTAGCTCATAGGTTTCAGTTTAGAAATCTTGAGATTTGATTTTGTGTTTAAATTGATATGGAGGCAAGCACCACAAATGGAATGGTTGACCTAATAATGGCTCAAATCAGATGGCTTAAAAGGTCAAAATGGAGGATATTGAAATTTAAAAAGGGGGATCAATTACTGAGAGCTTATATAGATGTACATACAAACTTATAAATTATAATACAGATTTCTTAATCACGTACATCATAATTCTAATCTAACCTAATCACAAAATAACTAGATAGCAAACTATTTAAATCCTAGAATATCCTAATCACATCACAAACACTAATATCACACATTACTAATCTAACATAAACTCATCCTTGTGATATCATATCGAACATTCTTAGAATATTCTCTATATATCATGTATAGAATTGTTATTTAGGTTGTTTTTATGAAGTTGGTGTTAGATGATGAGCTACAAGCTATTTTACTCCATACCTCTTTATTTCACAATTGAGAAATATCGGTGACACCTCTAAGTAATTCCTTCTTGAATAGTGTGGTTAACATGATTTAAGATAGAAGTAGCTTACTTAAGAAAGAAACTTACTTAAGAAAGAAACATAAAGAAAATCTACAGATTTATCTTACTCAAAAGCATTGGTCAACAAGAAAAGGGGAAAAGGAGTTATAGAAAGCTGCATGATCAGGAGAAATCATGGAAAAGTTTGAAGATAAAACGAAAAATGAGATTTGAGTGCTTTCTTGGTTATTAGGAAAAAAAAAAGGGAATAATCACATGAAGAGAAGATATTGCAACCTTAAAAGGGAAAATAAGTAGGTAAAGGACAGAGAAATGAAGATTCTAAGGATAGTGCCAACAGGTTGAGGGTGTTGTTGAGATTGGGGTTTCTAACCATCCTACTTCTGGGAAGGATTTATTTAAATCATACAAATTGGGAGATTTTCTATGTTTTGAAGTTGGATAACAATATTCATTTAGGATTGTGAGTAGGTGTGTGTGCATGATGAGAACAAATGTAGGATGCACATTAAGTTTTAGAGATGTGAGAGATGTGAGACATTTTTTTTGCTAATTGGTAAGACTGTATTGAGAGAAAAAGGGTTGAAACCCTTAGGAACAGTAGAAATAAAAATACACCAAAATATAAAGACAAAAAAGGAGGAGATGGACTCCCCAAATCAAAAGAAAATAACCAGAATAAAGCACTCAGACAGCCCAAATAAATTGGAGCAACTCAGACAGGGCCTGAACAACTGCCACAAAGAAACCAAGCCAATGGAGCCAGCCCAAAGAACTTGGAGCAAAAACCTGTGCTACAACTACTAAGCCTACCCTGCAGCCTAAAAGCTAACCAGCAAGCAGAGAAAGAGAGAAAAAGGAGCAGGCAGCAGTAGAAGCATCTCCTAACCGAATTAGAATAAACCCTACACTTGGACTTCTTAGAGAGACCTTCAAAACTAACAAAGGAAGAAAGGGCTGCTGCAGCATCAATCCCACTGAAAGTAAACCCCTGGAAGCAAAACCAGGGCCAAAACAGGGCACCTCTCAGCAGAAAAAATGGCCCATATGCAACCAACTATAAACATGCAAACCTACCCCCAGAAAATCAGCTTAGACAACTGCAAAGCAAGCCTGAAGCTAAAGAAAGCCAAACACTTCAGCTACAGCATCCAAGAAAGCCATCCAACCATATCCATTTTCCTTGCTCCAAAGACTGAAGCAGGAAGCTACTAAGAGCAGCACGATAGACCACCAGAAACAGAGATGAAGCCTGGCTGACAGCGAAAACAAGACTGGCACCGCACTGCTGAGACCAACTAGAGATGTGAGACATGTTCCTACCCTTTTGGTTCAATCTAATTTCTAACTTTGGCAAAGGCAACTGGAAAGTTGTTCAAAATCACTTGTGGTTGACCTACATATAGATGATATGTTGATGTTTGACACAAATGAGAAAGTGTTAAATGAAATAAAAAAAATTTCATCTTTTTGACATGAAATACTTTCATGCAATTGATGTGATTCTAGTAGTAGTATGTCTACAAGAACACCCTTGATCCTTATGTAAGATTGGAAAACAATGCTGGTGATAGGATTATTGCAATTAGAACACGTTAGTGTATTTGTGCATCTCATGTTATTAGATGATCTGCAGTATACTAGACTTGATATTGCTGATAAAACTCCATAGAACTCCATCAACAAAACCCCCAAAATTCATCCTATCAACTGCAACTCCACCAACAAAACACCTTCGAACTTTTTGCCCCAAACCAATTAATGCAAACCCCAACCAATATATGCAAAACCCCAAATCAATCTCTGCATACCCTATCCAATCTCTGCAAAGAAAAATGCCCACTAAAACCCCCAAAAAAAGAGACGAAAATGGAAAAACAGGGATGAAATAGATTGAGAGAGATTAGAGAAGGGAGAGATGATATTACCTGCTTCTCGTGGGGAATTTCTGCGCAGGTGATGGCTTGCGTGGGGTTCTGATGAAGGACGAGTGAGGTGGGAACGATGGCTTGCGTGGGTTGCGCAGGGTGATGGCTTGCGTGGTTCTGGAAAGGGTGGGAGAAGGTGGGAACGATGAAGAAGGTGGAAACCGTGAGGTGGAAGGATGGAGAAGGTGGGAACCGTGAGGGGAACAATGACTTTGGAGGGAAATGGGAGAAATGCGCGCCAGAAAGAAAGAAATGAGTGACGCGGGAGAGGGAAAAAGGATTTTTTGGAGGCGGGGAGGGGAAAATAATTTAATGGCATTTGGATTTCCGGCGAAATAAACGTTGCATATGATTAAATAACATTTGCGACTAACTAAATCGCCGCAATAGTTACGAAAATCGCTGTAAAAAAAGCGATGGTCACATACATCTCAAAACCCTGCAACGTTATTTAGTTCGCCGCAAAAAAATACCATTAGCATCGATTTTTTCGCGGCGCTTATTAAATCGCCGGAAAAAACCCTTTTTCCTTGTAGTGTATGCATGTCTGATACATGTGCAGGGATTATGTGTGTTTAAACCTGTGAAATTTCAAACACAACTAATTTCATATTTTTTGAGAGCTTCTCTTTAGAAGATTTGGGTTAAAATTCAAAAGAGTAGGATGTATTTTATAAGAGTTGGCGAGATATATGTAATGAGTATGCAATCTATACCATATTGTTTCTGAAATAAATCAAAGATAAATAACTGTATATTCAAAAGAAAACTTTACATGTGCAATCAATCAAAAATTTGACATGGTATCACTTTGTTTGTATCTATGAGCAAAACATGACATGAATCTTTGTAAAGCTGAAAGGTCATGCCTGAAACAAGAGCAAGATGCATGATGAGTTTGGCTATAGGAAGCAGGAGGAAGAGCTACATTGGAGCATAGAGGGCAACATGTCAAGCAAAGCATCTCAATCTTCAAATTGAAGATAATTAAGGCATATTTGTTTAGTCAGAATGAATTTGTAGGATTTCTAAGCAAAGAGTTCCTGTTAAAGTGGATAAAATTGTATAATTAAAGGTGAATATCCACAAGGATTGCATCCTAGAAAAAAAAAATGGTGCCATCTATATATCCACATCAGATTATTTCTGACTTGTTCAATACACATGTAATAATAAGTATGCAAACAAATCTAAATAGTGAATATCCATAAGAAGAAATGCAAGAGATAGAAGTTTTCCTTCTGAATGTGTTCCTTAAAATAGATTATAAACGCTCAAGTGGATGATGCATGAAAAATGCTAAACATAAATGAATCTGAGCTTGTTTCAGGAATTATTGGCTGAGACTTAAGTTGTTGTGTTTCATACAAACAATGAGAAGAAAAAAATGCAATGCACAACGCAGTTACCTCATATATTTGTAATTAACTAAACCATAGAATAATCAGCTATAACGAATGATAAGTGAGCATAAACAAGTAAAAACCATGATTAACTTGTAAATCTGTAAACAAGATTCAGGCATATCAGATATGATGGCAAGCTTTAAGAGTAGTGCTAAAAATCATTTCAGTGCATTCATTCATTTCCATTTTACTTTATTGCTTTGGTAATATCAGTGGATGCAACTATGGGATGTATGGGTATGGGAATAGGGTATTTATTAACCGTTTTAAGCAAAAAATGATTACTTAGCTCTAGATACATGGCACTTCATAAGAAGTTGAAATGGAATGGAAGTGTGCTTCTCTTAACTCTTAAGTATGAATAGATGGCATGTTATGAAGGCAAAGGCATGTTTTTTTCCTTGTGCTGAGATGGTTTAATTAGGGTTCTGTTGCAGCTAATCTGTTTTATGTTGATAATGACATCTAAATTTCCACCTAAAACCTATTTTGCCAAGTCATATGTTTTTTTTTTTAAGTTGCAGACTGAGCTGCAAAGAGAAAAATTGACATTGGAACAAATTTAGTGTCAAAGAAGCAATATTTTACATTGAAATCGAACAATATTTTATCTGTTTAAGAAGTGAAATAGAAGATTTTCTATAATACAATTCAAAATAAATTTATACAGCAGAAAATTGTCAATACATAGACAAACTTAAAATTCTATCAGAGAATCAAAATCGCAAAAAAACCTAATAATCTTACACACAATCAGTAAAGAAAATGCTCTAAATCTAGCTATTAGACTTGTAAAATAGAAGAGTTTTTAAGTGAAGATTGACCGGAAAGCATATGGGTCATTCTTCAGGGTTGACAGCAAGCTCCTTGTGTTCATAGTTATGAAACTTATAAATGGTGATAACATATAAGGACAAGCAAACCCATGATTTGTGACATATAGTAGTTTCAAGTATAAGTGCAAAACTAAGCAAAGAAAGTGGACTTCTTATTTACAAGAGTTAGCATATTAGACAATGAAGTTCTTACTTATATTACTTTGCTTTTTTACATAGTAGGCAAAAGTGTAGTGAAACTTTTAATAAAGGTGAATATTTACAGAACATAGTTTCTGACAAACTATCTATATTTGGCTGTCTGTACGGATGTCATCAATTGATAGAACTGTGAAGTTAACTACTGAACCATACTGATAGCCTTTCAACTGAAAGATATGTTCTTGACCACTGAATTTATTGACAACATCTTCAATATCATCGACGCGACCCTAGAATTAAAAGAAAGTGTAACTTTATTTTCTACTTGTAAGATATGCAGGCACTTATATGAATGTGAATTTGATAAGAATTATACCTCTTCAAAAAGATTCATCATTTGAATTGGTGTGCATGAAGTCAATTTCTTTAATTCATTTCCAAACAGTATGGCTGAGAGAGTTCCTGTAGAGTCAGATAGATTTGCTACAACTCTAAACCTGAGAATTGACGATAGTAATTAGTAATAAAAATTCATGAAAGATAGTTTTATATAATTGGAAATTGTCATACCATGGCTATGCACTAGCGTCTTTATTAGGACATGAACATGAAATTGCATCGTTATGCTTTGCTACTGTTTTCTTTTTACAGTTACTGCAGCACATGTACCAAAACTTTTGTTGTAGATCATATATCAAAATTGACGCTTTTATTAAAAAAACAACATCTTGAAAATAAAGATTTATGTTATTAAATTATGGTTAAAAATAAGAGATATGGATAAACAAATAATATTGATTTAAAAGGATCTTAAGCTCGTCAATTAAGTACCATTTTTTCTGAGGTAAGAACCTCATGAATATCTACGGTTGCTGTTTTTGATGTACTTGCAGTGCTAGTATGATGCTTGTTTTTTCGTAATTGATTAAGGTCATCCTCATGATTTGAACACCTAGCAAAGAATAAATCATTGTAATATGATTAAGTTCTTATTTTATATTATTATGATGAGATGTTTTATGAGTACCATGTGCATAATAAAGTAGCTTTTGGTATTTGCGGGTCTATGATAATTGTTGAAGAAGCTCTTGTATTTAACCCTGCTATTCCTGAGAGAAAATGATAAGCATATTAAAATATTTATTTACAAAAATCGTAATAATACATTTGTTATTTACATACCATTATAAATTGATAACTTCGTTCGTGTGACAATAATAATGGGTTTTGTATTGAGTGCTTCTGATAGAGCTTCAGTCTCTGTTAACATGGTGTTGTTCCATGTTGATAGAATGATCTTCATTAAACTAAGAATTGTAGGAGCAAAATATTAATAGAAGAAGTTATTAGGATATAGTAGAGAAAGTTTGTGAGAAGGTAGATGATATACTTGGAATCTGCTAGCACTAACTGTTGAAGTGTTAGTGTCTCTGATTTCACTATCTTTGGGGGTAAGATCTCCAAAACTACTGCAATTATGTCTGCAATATTGTATGATTTAAAGTAAGTATTTGTTAAATAGTTTTATAATAACAAATGGGATCTTAATGACTAAAGTTGAGATATTTTTTTTTATTGTATGGATGAAGATAGAGGAAAAATAATATTTGAGTGTAAAATTTGTTTACCTATTTCTGCTTCTGAATTAGAATTACTGATGACGGATAATGGAATGAAGTTGTAAGTATTTCCTTTGATGTATTCTCCTTCTTCTTCTATGACCTCTTCAACATGAGATTGATTAACCATTGAAATTTTGTATCTCTGGACGAGCTAGGCGGACAGACACATTTGATATATAATAACTCTTTAATACAGTAAATGTGTCTTCAAAGAAATCAATATCATTATCAAAGATTGTGGCCCGTACTCTTTTTCCCTGCATATATTTGAAATTTATGTACTTTTAAATGATTAAGATATTAGAAAAAAAATTGTAAGTAAAATTGGTCAATCTTTTAGCAATATTTTTTATAAACTAATGTGGTGTATAGAAGAAATACATGATATATATAAAATCATGGAGGAACAGAAGATTTATATATATATATATATGATGGCCTATTTACCTCAGCGTCACTAAATATTAGATTTTGATATCTTTTAGCCCCATTTCGTGACCAACGAGCATTGCTTTTCTCATTGACTTTTATTTTTGCCTGCCAATTGGTTGTATGGTTTGTTATATCTAGAATCTTCTGACAATCTCTAGGCATTTTCTTCAACCTATAGAGAGAACAATTAAAATATTAATTAGACATTGTTAGAGAATTAACACTTTTTGCATGTGTGACAATAAGGGATTTGTGTATATTAGGAAATAAAGCATGAATTAAGACTTTTTGCATATGTGAAAATAAGGGATTTATGTGTATTAGGAAATAAAGCATATATACTGATCAAAATTGCTGCTATTTAAAATTACCTGTAATAATATTAGTTGTTAAAGACAATTGGCAAGTGTTAGAACTTCTTGGTATACAACATTTGAAGTACATGTATTTTCTGGTGTGTCATCTATGTCCCATTTAAGAAGAACTTTTACAGTAGCTACTGTTTTTGCTCTGGATAGGGCAACATATAATTGACCGTGTGAAAAGACTGGCTATGGAAGATATATCCCTACATGTTCCAATGTTTGCCCTTGTGCTTTGTTGATCGTCATTGCAAAACTTAAACAAACTGGAAATTGCTTCCTTCTGAACATGAATGGATACTTATCATTTTCAGCTGGCTGGAGTGGAATTCTTGGCAAGAAAACTCTTTTTCCATGATAGTGACCAACAATTATTTCTGTATCGATAAGATTTGTTGAAAATCTTCGACATACTAACCGTGTCCCATTGCATGATCCTGTAGGCGGATCAATATTTCGAAGCAATATTATTGGAGAATTGACTTTTAGTATCAACTCATGAGGAGGCAGTCCGTTTGGTGTTAAGCTGATCAAAAATTCTTCTTGCTGAATTTGCTTTGTGTCATCTATTGCAGAATCGAAGCTGTAATATTTGATAGGGTCACCTGGAAAAGATTTATCAGCAAATCATTGAGCTCATCAACAAATTCATTTTTTGGAGTTAATATTGCACGGGCTGCCATAAAATCTGAATTGCCAACTTCTTTTTCTAGATCTGGAAATGTGGCCTTTATCAAATCAGCCTTTGACGTTATGTCATCTTTGTAAGGAATAAGTATGCAATTTGGAATTCTTATTTTATCATTCTTCACAGTTTCTTCTGTTCCATTTCCAACTCGCAGCAGAAACTGACTAAATGTTGGATCAAATTTTGCTCTTATATTCTCAGTCAATTTGATTTTCTCTAATGTTGGCCACAATTTTGATGTAACTAAACTTGCTTTGATTGCCTCATGCCTATTTGTTCTTGGGACAGCGGGAAGGACTTGTCGAAAGTCTCCTCCAAATACAACAACTTTACCTCCAAATGGCAATGCAGAATCTGTTATATCTTGTAACATCTGATTGAATGCTTCAATTGCTTCTCGCTTTGCCATTGATGCCTCATCCCATATAATGAGCTTTGCCATTTGAACCAATTGAGCAACACTTCCTTGTTTGCTTACATTACAAGTTTTAATGTCTTCAATGTTAAGTGGTATCTTGAAGCGAGAATGTGCTGTTCTACCGGCGGGCAATATAGATGCAGCTACTCCAGAAGTTGCAGTTGCAAGAGCAATAAAGCCTTCTGATCTCAATTTACTCAAAAGAGCACAATACAAGTTTGTTTTTCCAGTACCACCAGGGCCGTCAATGAAAAAGGCTCTGTTTTGGTTAGTGGATATCCTTTGCAATATAGTGTTATATGCATGCTTTTGTTCTATATTTAGTGTATGTGCTGCGAGTAAATCTTGCTCAGAGACCGGAATATTCAATTCTTCTTCAACTTCTCTTGAATATGCTTTTTGGACATCAATTTCAACATTTATGTCAATAAAACCGTAATCACTAATGTTTTTTCCCATTGACTGAAGAACAGAATTCATGCTCGCCAGTGCTTTAACCCGCCTTGTGCTGCATGAGAATATAACACATTTGTAATCTTCACACATTGCATCTTCAAATTTCTCCCACAACATTTTAGGATTGCTAGGATTGCAATAAACCAAGATAGTAGCAAACAGCCGACGCAAGCTCTGTGGCATTTGATAATGAGATGCTTCTTGCAAGCATTCTTCAAAACCATTGTCTGATTCAAGTAAGCATTGTAGCAATGCAGCCTCACAAAATGATGATGTTTGAATTCTATTAAGATATAGTAAATCTTGAAATGATGTTGGGCCTTTAACATGATTCAACAATAAGCGCAGATAGTATCTTTCTCCTTCAACTGGATTTGCAGTGACAATTCTTCCAATAGTGTTTCCTTGATTTCTTTCACTCCAGTATCTTTGGTCATCATGCCATACAAAGTGTTCAGGAAATTCTTTGTAAAGGTGTTTCGTGCCTCTGCATTAATTTTATTTATTTGAAAAAACTCAGTCAACATCGTCCTTGAGGTGCGATCATTGGAGATTACATGAAGAAGACTATCATGTTCTTAAATGCTACAGATTGTTTGTCCTCCAGATGCAATTGTAAGCTATAAACAGATGGATAAGTTTCATTTAATAAGAACTTATAAATTCTCCAAGCGGCTTCTGGGGGTCAAATCCATCTTGCTATTTGGAATTATTCTATTTCATCAACATCAGAGTAATTTTCCTCAGCAACAATGTGGAAAGCAATACGATCATGGCCCTTGTAGATATACTTATATAGATATTTGACTGCTTTAATTGTCGAATAAATTTCAACATTTATATGACAATCAAACTTTGCAAGCAAGTATGGATTATATGGTATAACCCATAGATGGTCTAAATATGCACCTCGTACTTTGACTTCTTCATTGGTGTTACGCCGTCTATATATTGGATATGAGTTTTTTTCCTTGAGTACTTAAAGAACAAAACTCCTTAGGATAATGGTTTTTGCAATGTCTATCTTTTTTCATGTATACATTTTTTGGGTTTAAAATACCACAAGGACCATGCATCATATGCTTTACAACTGCTACATAGAAGTATGGATTTGTATCTTTCTCGGACAATTCAGTGCAAATAAATGTGTCATATACTCATATCCATCTGGCATGATGATTTTATAGCCTGGCTTCAAAATAAGTAAGAAATGAGCATGTGGAAGCCCTCTCTTTTGAAATTCAATAACATATACATAAGCAGCAACATGTCCAAATATTTCCTTCTTGAATAAGTCATATTTTAGTTCTTCTAGTTTTGCCCTGAAGACTCGTGCAATCAAATCTGGTCTATTTTGTGCTTCTTCATATGATTGTAACTCTTCCTTAATTTCAAACCAAGAAGGATTGCATGTCATTGTCAAAAGTATATCAGGCTTTCCAAAATGTTGGACCAATGCCATTGCATCTATATAACGGCGTCTCATGTCTCTTGGCCCTCCTATAAATGATGTTGGTAGGACAATTTTATGTCCTACTTTGGAAGCACGAGTCTCTCCACCTGCAATGCTATCACGGCCTTGATATAAATCTGCTCGGATGTCATCTTGTCGATAACGAAAGTAGTCTAATCGAGAGCTTTCTAGCTTGATATACATATCAACAACATACTGCTGTAACAGACGGCCTGAGTGTAATAACAATGAAGTTGTATTTTGCCGTATTTGCAATTTATAGCAATAATACTCACGACATGAGACAACATTCCTCTTGTTAACTTTCTTTTGCATTACTGCAAAAAAGATTCAAATATATTAATAATATGTTTTTAATACTGATTTTATAATTTGAATAAGTAATATATGATCAATACCTTTTTTTTCTTTTTCAAGAAGCTTATCTATTGAAGGGATTTGAGAAGGATCAAGAGATGTTTGCCCCTGACAATACATTGTTGGATTTCTTTGATTTAGTCTTTCTATGCCTTGATGCCATCCAGTATCACCATAGGGAAATACTAATGGATATTGCAATGGATCATAACATCCAAAATAGTATTGCACTCTGTGACTATGGCCTGAATGACTTTGGACAATTATATCCCGTTCGGTAGGTGCACCAGAGTCATCATTCTCTATCCATATTGCTGCGACTTGTGATTCTGATGGAGCATTATACACTCTTTGATCTAACCCAAAATTGCTCTTGATTACAATTTGAAGGCTTTCCAAAGCAGGTGCATCTTGAATGCTTTGAAAAAATGAGCAATATGGGTTAATTGATAAGATGTTAATAACCTTTTGAATGATGCCTGAATTCATTTTTGACGATCTTTGCATCCGGTTCTCCAATTCATTGTCCGTATCATAAAAATAGAGTTGCAAGTAAGAAGGATGTCCATCTGTGGGTACCAAGTCGTCGATATAGTGGTATACTTGACCTTGTACCTTGAATGTATATATACCTTTATCTCTTCTGCAAAGCTCTTTATCATATTTGACGCCAAAAGATGTAAATGCAAAAGTATTGTTGTATGTACGGACATATTTTCTGAATTCAACACATTCTTTAGAGTTAGACTTGAATAACATGTGGAGTTCTTGAGGGGCGTCATTTGAAATCAATGATATTTGTCCACCAGAGCAACAGAATCCTACAGGTTCGTGATAAAATCGCTTTGCGTCACAGTGTCGGCATCTTGGAGAAGACGGTAAAATAGATGGCTCTTGGCGTATATTTTGAAGGAACACATTCATGGATGTAGAGCTATAACAGATTTGTCCTATGATAAACAAATCAAATATCAACTATTATTTAACTATGAGAGAAGGCAAAATGGGGGGAATACCAATATGAAATTATAAAGATGATCAATAAATCACCGAAATGACCAATCACCTCTGAAATCTTGATTTTGTCTTTTTGATGAAGCGGAACGACAAACTGTCTTTGATGTTGACCCTATTGGAATATTTTCTATAATGTTAGCAGATAACTTTGTTTTATGTATTCAGTGATTAAAATTGTTATTCTTACCAATTTCATAAGTACTATAGAATTCAATTTGCTCCTTTCCCTTGTTTGAGATTCTTGATGGAATGTGTTCAACTTCATTCACTATGACAGTGAGTATAGTAAAAACAAAGGAAAAGGTTTGGGTCATTCAAAAGAGTTTTTAGTAATTGATATATTTATTGTGAATAAAAAAAATAGTGATGAATTAGTAAATACCTTTCTCTTCTGTAGGGATAGAAGTTGTGCATTTTGTATTTCTATTTAGCACATTCAATAGTTTTCACTTTCTGGATGCATGTCTATTGTCTGTTTGCAGTGACTCTTTTGATTTGGATCTTACTCTCTCTATAAAAGAAACAACATTTATTATCAAATAATATATTTGTAATAATTTTTGAAAAATGATGAAATTTAGATTTGCATGGTTGATATTTTTAGTAATTATTAGTCACTTAAAAGTTACCTTTTTTTTTCTTGCAGTCTTTCTTTCTTCTCTTCACTCAATCTAGCATGAGATTTCTGAAATTGTGTTTCTCTACAAATTTTTTTTTTTTTTGCATCTTCAGTTGGGTTGTGACTCGGCATAGATCCTACATCAAGTTTGCCAAATAATGTTAGCATACTATTTATTTTGATCAAGTCTTAAAAATTAGCAAATTTATTTTCATTTTGTTATAATTATACCTCCAAGAGTAATCTTGGTTGATGATGAGACCTCTGCATCAAGAACGTTTGCTAATTTCTTCCTTCTGTATGCCTCTTTTTTCTTTTTCCGGAGCTCTTCCTTCTTTTCATCACTCAAATTTTTATAATAGCTTTTGAAATATTCTCTTCTATCTTTCTTTTGGCCCATTTTTATATCTATTAAAAAGGGGTTAATAACAAATGAATCTTTGGTGATAATAGCATGTCCATATTAGAGAATAACAATTTATAACAGTCAATTACCAGATGGAGATGGCTAGTTAGTTATACCCATTCACAAAATAACATATATATGAGCATATATATATGAATTAAAAAAAGTCTAAATATTTGTCAATAGCATATGCTTGATTAATCACATTTATTTAGAATTACAATATGTAAGAAATGTGATGATTGCAATGACAATAAATCCTTTTCATACCACTATTGTATGTATCGAGGTAATAGCAAAGAGAGTGAAAGCCTGAAAAGCAATAGTTCGTTGTCTGCTGCAAGAAAAGTATAGGAGAAAATCAGAATGACTATAGACAATAATGAATTATATTATACTATGTCAGAATAAGCATAATTGTTTCAATGAATATCAATATTATGTGCTAAATTGTATTATAATATAAAATTTTAAATTGTAACATACTAAAAAAATATTTAAAAAAAGGGGAATAAGGCAAACAAATAAGGGAAAATGGTCATAAGCTTAACATACTATTTATAGGCAGACTTGTAAATGGTTTTTGTTTTAAAATCAAAATTTCATAGTATTAGCACATCTTCCCAATTTCTTCTCTACATTAAGGCAAATGGTATGTTTTGATTGATCCATTATTGGGCATTAATGTAATTAAGAGAATCAACGACAGGGCCTATAATGAAGCTTGAGCCTAGGCTCATATGTTATCATACCAAATATCAATGCACAATGAATTATCCAATTAGATATGAGCTAACATTTACAATAAATTGGAAATTGTATATAAATAGCACCATGAAAGATAGAACATTCTACAATTCAATAATGAGCTCAGTGGGCAAATCATAAGAAATTAAAAAGTATTCATTCAACAGAATGATTGGAACATGTAAAAGAAAAAACTATTTAATAGCACCACTTACATGTTTAAAACACCTGCAATATTGCCTCAAATTAAGCCGTCTCCAATTCCCTAAAATTGACAGCGTGCAGGGTATTTAAAAATTTAAGATAAAAAAGCAAGCAACATTAACCCACCCAACCAAACAACCCGAATCCAACCAAAAAAAGGCATAATCTAAACTTGGCTTGATAAGTCTTCTAAATAAAATCTTTTGACTTTGTTTTGGCTTCTTCTCACTAATCAATTTCAAGTTGGACTGCATCACACTCAAGAATTCTACTATAACAGTGTCTTTCAACTTTGTTATAAAAGTTCAAGCAATTTGAAGAAAAAAATATGGATTGTGTACGGCAGGTCTAGCTTACTTTCAGCCTTGTTTGAATCTGATGTTTTAGTAATCAGGTTGTGCTCAAATTACTTAAAATAAAATTTTAGGTTGAGTGTTGTGTTTTAGTAATTGGGTTGGGCCTAGATCTTAAGTTTTACTCCATTCAATTTTGGAGTTTATGTATGTATGTTTTGATGTTTTGTGGTTTGATTTGTTGTTATTTGATGTGTTGGAGTGGCTGATCTTAGAATAATGATATGGAGGGATTGAATTTTGTGATTCAGTGGTTGATTTAATGTTTTAAGGATATTAGGTCTTGGGGAATTGGGTGAACAGAGGATTTTGATAAGAAGAGGAGCAGGTGCGGGAACTAAGGGATTTTAATTTGTTGGAAGGGTATTGTAGAAAGTCTTCTATTCATGACAGATCCTTCAAAATGGCCACCATACTGTATGCTCAATTTGTTACTTTCATAGAGGATTCCATATATCATCAGGTAATTTCATTCACAAACAGCTGCCTCTGCAAATTATAACACTGTTCTGAGTTTGGCACTGGTCTGACCATTATCAGGTGTTGGAATCAATCAAGAGATTCCCTTCTTTAGTTAATCACTTCATGTGATCCTTATTTAATGTTGAATCTCAAGACTACGCAGTGGTCGATGAAAATGGAAGTGAATATTGGAAATAATTTCAAGCCATGGAGATTGATGTTTTGACATGTTAAACTGTAACATCAGATTGTGGTGAATCAATGGAGATGCATTCACATTTACACTAATGATGTGGAGAATGAATTCTTCTCTTCTTGTGGGCTCTCTTGGATGAATGGTGATCAAGGAGAATTTGCATTAACCTCAATATCAATCCAATGAAATGATCATATTCCTTCATTATAACTCTTTAGATTTCAGTGACTACATATGTTCAAATTTGTTGTTATGAAATTGGAAAAAGTGTGGTAGATACTTGCGAGGGATTTGGCATTATTCATTCCAACCTAGCAGCACATCAGATTCCCAGCATGGTAATCTCATGTCACTTGATTAATGAAGTAAACATGGAAAGAGATCCGACATCCATCACAGCAGAAATCATATGCAACAAATCTCAATTGGATATGCATGGTAAAATGCATGGAAAGAGGATGGCACGTATTGGTTGGCTTGGAAGATCTTGAGGAATTAAATTTTAAATCTACTTTTATCAAGGCAAATTGCAATCTACTTTATCATATATTCTTTTCCATACAGTATCCCTAGCAAGTGGACATCACCACAGCATCATTTCTTCTCTCATATAAAAGGTTCTTGGTCTTACCAAAGGAGAAGAAAGAGGGAAAGGCAAATCAACCTATAGACAAATGCTAAAAATTAAAAGCCACTTTATTCTCCAACAATTCCAAAACCACAGTATATCGAATGAAAGCTTACATTCTTTTTTCGCTACCCAAATTATAACAGGGCATAAGTAAATGGAAAAAATTGGAAAATGTATATAAATAGCGCCATGAAAGATTAAACATTCTACAATTCAATAATGAGCTCAATGGGCAAATCATAAGAAATTAAAAAGTATTCATTCAACACAATGATTGGAACATGTAAAAGAAAAAAACTATTTCATAGCACTACTTACAAGTTTAAAACACCTGCAATATTGCCTCAAATAAGCCGTCTCCAATTCCCTAAAATTGAAAGCCTGCAGGGTATTTAAAATTTTAAGATAAAAAAACAAGCAACATAAACCCACCCAACCAAACAACCCGAATCCAACAAAAAAAAGGCATAATCTAAACTTGGCTTGATAAGTCTTCTAAATAAAATCTTTTGACTTTGTTTTGGCTTCTTCTCACTAATCAATTTCAAGTTCAGGTCTAGCCTACTTTCAGCTTGGTTTGAACCTGATATTTTAGTAATCAGGTTGTGCTCAAATTACTGAAAATTATTTGACATGAGCTTGGATTAAGGGATGGTAAGAAAAAGAATGAGAAAAATCCGCCCCACATTGATGTGCTGGTCTCAATATAGGTATGAGTTCTGCATTTTGATGCCAGGGCCTATTTGTTTATATGGAATTGAATAGATGAGAATTCATGGTAAATTGGGTTCACTCCAACAAAGAATGTCTTAAAAAGTGATTGCTGAAGGATATAATGTGGGAACAAATTGAGGAATTAAATTTTAAATATATTTTTATCAAGGAAAATTGCAATCTACTTTATCAGACATTCTTCTCCCTACAGTATACATAGCAAGTGGACATCACCGCAGCATCATTTCTTCTCTCATACAAAAGGTTCTTGGTTTGGCTATTTTTATCAAGGCAAAATGCAATCAACTTTATCAGACATGTCCCAGAAAAAACTTAATAAAATGATGTCATAAGCCATAAACAAGTGCAATAGTGTGGCAGGCTGGCAGCTACCAATTTCACAGAAGTACTCTTAACTTGTGGAGTTTTTAGACTTACCCCATTGTTAAAGCCACAGTTTTGCTTCAAACTATTAACACTAAAATTGGTAATAGTGGAAATGGTCCTAGTCAGATTATAAGTAACTGGCCTAGACTCCAAAACATATGAACCCATCTCATCAAACTACCTCTTCATTATGTAAATCAAGAAATTATTTCACAAGCTCTCTTGTAATAAAAATTTTCACAGCACCTTTCTTCATAAAAAAATTCACAGCACTTTTAATGAAGATTTGAGCTAAGCATTTCAACAAACAACCTTTTTATCATGATTATTGCACAGGCTCTTTAAAAAAAATTTACTTAGGCATTTCATCAAACAGTTTCTGCATAGTAATAGTGGAAATAGTCCTAGTCAGATTATAAGTAACTGGCCTAGACTCCAAAACATATCAACCCATCTCATTAAACTACCTCTTCATTATGTAAAGCAAGAAATTATTTCACAAGCTCTCTTGCAATAAAGACTTTCACAGCACCTTTCTTCATAAAAAACTTCACAGCACTTTTAATGAAGATTTGAGGTAAGCATTTCAACAAACAACCTTTTTATCATGATTATTTCACAGACTCTTTAAAAAAAATTACTTTGGCATTTCATCAAACAGTTTCTTCATACTCATTTCATCAAACAGTTTCTGCATACCCATTTCATCAAACAAATTCTACATCAGGTATTAAATCAAGAAATTATTTGAGAAGCTCTTTCATGCTTTCATGAAGTTTTTTCCTATCCTATGAATAAATCAACAAAGAGTATTAGACTGATACCTGCTGGATCAACAATGGGCAGACAATTGTTTTCCTTTCTTCTTCTTGTCTTCTTTCTTCTTACGGTCGTCAATGGCGGGAAAGAAAAAACCTGAGGTTGCATATCTCCCTCATTTGGCAAGCTCTTGCAGGGATCACTTGTCGTGCATGCATATGAGTGAGGCCCAAAAGCTGTCACCATTTCATTCATCTAAACGAGCCACAAAAGCAAGAAGCAGGCATCAGCCAGCAATCGAAGTGTAGAGAGGAGGTGTCGAAGTGCAGAGAGGTGTCCTTCAGTTGAGGTCTAAACAAAAGAGCTAGTGGGCTCCACAGGTGTGGAGAGAAAATCATCAAAACAAGCAGGCACGACAATACATTCCCTTTTAGTATAAGGGTATTTGATTTTCATACTATTTTCGTACGAGTTTTACGTTTGCAAATCATTTACACCTGCATACAAATGCGATCATGCATAAATGTTTCACATGTGTGCCACTTTCACATGCAAACAAACACCCCTTGGTATTTAGTTTTCATGGCGTATATGGTCTGCCAACCCTATGACCTTCAATATCAAAGTCCATAAGTTTAATCTAACCTTTCATTGAATTCTTTCTCTTTAAAGCCGAATGTTGGTTGAAAAAAAACCTCAAAAAACCCTCAATTCTGACCTTAGGAGAAGCCACGTCAGCTTATTGGGGCCCATTTCTGGATGAGTCCTTTCAAAAACACATAATATATGCATTTTCAATAAAAGGTGTCTCTTGGGCTAAATATGTACATTTTCAATAAATTGTCTATTGGGCCCATTTGTGTGGATGTAACCCAATTCAAATGGATGCCTTCCAACTCTATAAATTAAGATTTTTTTTAAAAAAATTTAATTTAGTATTCAAAATGAGTATAAATGCATATGATACCTTTATTTTTTGTATGCTAACGTGGATTAAGCAATGAAAGGTTTGGTTTTCATAATTTTTTGGTTGATTTAAAATTTTTAATTAGTTTGTTATAAATAGATTTATTATAATGGGATATTAATTTTAATATATTATTCAGGACTTAACCCGTGCGATGCACAAGGGCTTCATGCTAGTAACAAATGAATCATCTTTGATAAAGGAACAGGTACAATTGTTTGGCTGTGGGGATAGCTAGTGAAGGGGTGGGACAGGGAAACAACTGTCCTAGGGGATTCCATGCGCTTGTGTTTGGTTGCAACTTCATCAGAAAAGTGAGGAGAACTTGGTGGAATTTTCCTAACTTGTTGAGAAAAAATTAAGAAAAGCTAAGATTTCTTTCCCCATTTTAATCATTGAATACACTCTATATACCTGTAGATTCTATATATCTAATCAACACCAAACATGGATTAAGACGAAAATGAAGAACGTGAGATGGCTTAAGGGGTCATGAGTATCAGGCCAGCTCGAGATAATTTGAGGCCATGAGGCGACAATCCCAAATGTGGCATTTTCTATTATTTAATATTATTATAAATATTTTATCTAAAATCTATTTTCTCGCTTTCGTGGTGAAAAATTACTAGCTAATTAGTTTTTATATTCAAATTTTGCTAACATATCTTTTTCAATTAATAGTATGGCTAATCCACTTAATGTCTTTCTCTTTCTTTTTTTTTTTTTGGAATTTGAAAAGATGACTTTAGTTTCCTTAATGCTTTTTTAGAATGTGAAAAGATGACTTTGTGATGTGATACTATTTATTATTATGGGGTCTTATTTTTTAGAATGCGGTTGCTTTTTTTGAAATGTAAACAGATGCCTTTAGTAGGATGTGAAACTTGAGGCCTTATTTTGTAGGCCTAAAGAATGGTAAAGCGGGCCCTAATGCGCATCCTTTCTCTTATCCCATTCCCTGGCACTGGTAGAGCATGGTCCCCAGCACACTGGGCAGAGGACCAAGGTGGGGCCAGAGGACAATTTTGTTAGAACTCATACCTTTGCTTTCTTTTAGTGTCTCTAAAACAGAAAACAGAACACTACCAACAGCTGTTGATTCATAACATCATTACATACACATGTATAATAAAATACCAGACATGATAATATAGGAGTATTCAAATTGAAGTATTTGGCCTTTTTCCTTTTTAAGTGACTGTTCTTTCTATAGAAAAAGCATTTATTCTGTCCCATATTTTCTTTATTTTTCAGTTTTGCAATTCGAACATTTGGGCCTTTTTCCATTCTTTCCCTTTCCCTTGGACTTGTTATAATAAAAAAATTTACCACCAACTGCCCCTCAGCCTTAAGTCTTGTTTATTCTTGATCACATTTAGCAATTAATTTTGTTACGGTCCAATGTGTTAGGGGCTTTGGTTGTAGGTAACCTTAAACGGGCCAAAAGAGGAAGGGAGAGAGTCTAAGATGAAATGTATCAAGTACTTTTCCGATGCACTCATATTCATTTGTTCCAATTTTGAAGCAATATTTTGTATTGATAAAATATGCTCTTTCACTCCTAAAGTCCCATTATATTTCATGCTTGACAAGCGGCATATCAGTGATGCCCCCACGGCCTTGTCAGTCACCTTGAACTGCCCATTTACATAATCTAAGAGATCCTTTGCATTTTCTATTGCTCCAAAGGGTCCCCTAACACTTCTTGAAATAGAGTTCAAGATAATCTTGGTTGCTATCTTATTAACCTTGGTCCATTTATCAAAATTTGACTTTTCATCGCTAGATATTTCATTTGTAGGAGTTTGGGGCTTAGCCTCTTCGAATGCTATATCCATATCCAAGAAAGCTATGGTTATTATTAGCATGCCCATTCATTTTAGGAAATTTAACCCATCCAAGGTAGGAATGGTCCATAATATAGAAATCGCTGCCATTGACTTAGCTACTGAAAAATAAACAATAATATCCACAAGTTACAGTCTATTCTTGATCATGCAACAATAATAAAAGAAAAAGCAATTGTACATCATTATGAATCCACCTTTTGGTATGAAAAATAACATGCATAATAATCACTTTTTCTTTAATTAATAAAAGGAAAAAAAGCAGAATACCTACCTGTACTTTGGTCTTTTTGCAGAGTACCCCTTGTATTTTGGTATTTGTGACTAAACCTACTTGTAGTTTTAATTGACATGCAAATACAAATGGCCGTGACGGAAGATAGAAAATGGCGAATTTACCCCTCCATATATAACATATCTCTTGGCCTTTTTTTTGTTCATTTTCTCCTTTTTCGCTTGCAGCTAGGGTTCTTCTTCGCTGCCCATCATCATCATAAAGGTCGAAGGTTAAAGGAACCCATCTGCACATGGTTGAAGGAACCCATCTACTCCGTCCCAGTACAGATGAGGGAGAATCCTCCTTTGGGTCACGTCCCTCTGTGTATTTGCATATCCAGCTCCTATCTTGGGGTTTCCCCAAATCGATTCTTCTCCCTCTCATCTGCATATCCAATTCCCTCTCCTACATCTTCTTCTGTTAAGGAAGAAAGGGTCTGTTTCATTCCTAGAGAGGACATCTTCTCACCCATTCCTTTCATAAACAACAACTCCTGGGTGGAATCTGTTGTGACAGAGTTCAAAGATAAAGGTGATGAGGGTTTTTTTTACCAACGAAGGGCAAAATCAAGTTCTTCAAGTACTTCATCTGAATCACATAGCTTTGGCCCACCCTGAGTCATCCAATGAGTGAGATTTTTTTCAACAGTGGTTCGCCCATTGCCTGTAGTTTTTCTGAAATTTTCAGATTTCATTTTGCTGATCTAAAGTGGGTCTTCTGATCGATCATCTGGAATCCCTTTTTGTGCACTGTTTTTTATCTCATCCATCCAACTCTTTGGATTTGCGATCAAATCGTGTGGAACTTGATCAGTAGTAGCATAAATTACTGCCTTGATGATTGTTTGCTCAGATTGGTCCTCTGATCATCCACAGGGCCACTCATGATCACTTGCTAGCAAAAAAGTGTTTGCCCAGACTATTTTGGGATGAATCTGCGATCAAATTGATGCAAGACGGACCTGTGGACCGCACACAGATCGATTAGGTTCAGAAATTTGGAAAGGAAGAAATGAGAAGAAAAAAAAGCGGGCCTGGGATTTTTTCTCCCAAGGGCAAAATAAGTCTTTTTAGGCCAGTAATTTGTAGACAGTATGCAGCAGACACCATTTATACGACCTACGCCATTAATACTAACAGAATCCGTGAGTTTTGCATGTTAATTACAACTACAGGTAGGTTTAGTCACAAATACCAAAGTGCAGGGGGTACTCTGCAAAATGACCAAAGTCCAGGTAGGTATTCTGTTGTTTTCCCTTAATAAAACTATGTTAATAATGTAGTGCGATCAAGAGGATTATTTCTTTGGGAATAAATCATACTTAATTATATCAAATTATCTAAAATATTTTATTCCAATTCCTATTCCATGAAGATTGATTCTTTGGGACTCTCCTCATATCCTATATAAAATCGTAATTTAGTGTTACTATAATCACACAAATAATGGTGACATATCGTTAGTTCAATTTAGAAATCGAACAATTCTTCACAACTGGTTTGCTTTGGCAACTGTCAAGTCAATCCGAACCATTAATTTCTAATTGAAATTATAATAATAACACTTCCATCATGACACATTCTTAATTGGGTTCTTTTTTTTTTCCTTTAATGATCCAAGGTGACATAACAACGCATAATTAGCTAAGTTACAAGCTTTTGTACACTTTGATTGCTAAAATAAATCATCTATAATGCGGAAATAAACATTGATGACTTAATTTAGCATTTAAAAGAATATGCCAAAACAATATAGAGATTCCATAATTTATCAAAACCGTTCAAATTAAAAATCTAATTTATATGGACTCATCGAAGAAGACGGATCGAAATTTCTAGTTTTTATGAGATATGATCAAAAGCATTTCTGGATTGCCCATTTTGACCAATATAATCAATACAAGTTAATGATTAGTGACATCTAGAAATTATTTCAGTACTAATAAGCCACTTCAACGGTTCTGATCTTGTCAATTCAATAATATTAAAGATTAATTAGATATTAACTTAATCAAGTAATATTTATTAATTTGATTAGATCAAAGACCCACCTACATTATCAAAACTCAATTTAAAATGAGTTCTGCTATTGGCACACAAAATTTATCTTTTCCCACACAATTCCTCTCCACACACATTACTAAAATTTAAAAATGAATGTATTTCTTTCCACACACATCAAAAGTTCCTAAACTGACCTTATATTCATTCCCCTCTTTTTTCTTCCCACACACATCTTCTTCTTGTTCTTCCCACACACAAACCAAAAGGGACTTCCACTCCACCGACTGGATCCATTTTCCGGCGATTCTCCGGCGAGCCACCGGTGTTCGTATTCCTCTAGACATCCTTCTCTTCCAAAGGTAAATGGATCCTTCCAACATTACTATTTCTTCATCTTTCATATCTATTCTTTACCATTTTTTTCCATCTTAGATTACTTATTTTTCCATGAAAACTTGTTATTATGATAGATTCTCATTCAATGTAAGTTTTGACAAACAATGTTACTGTTTTCTAATAGTTTTGGGTAGCATTTGATCCACCATCGTCGCGGTTTTAGGTTCAGAAATCGCGACTGTTCGGCTTTGGTTGACCGAACGGGTTGCAAATGTTCAGACACTAACATCCGAACAAATTGGTTTTGTTCGGACCTGAGTGTCCGAACATATTACTTTTGTTCGGACACTCAGGTCCGAACATATAGAGATCTAGCAGTCAAATAAAATTTTTTTCTTTCGTATTTTAGAAATGGACCGGCCAAGCTCTTCTCGGGTGCGACCTACTGCTTCAAATAGGAAGCGACGTCAGATAGTAGAAGAGGTTGTAGAAGACCCAGAGGTATCTGAGGAAGAGGAAGAACAACAACAAGAGATGGAAGATCAACCAGCCCTGGGGCCACAAGATAGGTCCTTATTGACCAGCTTTGATACACATACAGCTGGGTACATTTGGATTGGACAGGTGTGTTTCACTTGTTTCATATGAAAGTTTTATTCATTTGTTAATTTATTTAATTATGTATTAATGGTTGAATGCAGGATCGAGGCCCACTGAAATGTCTAAGTCATGGGCAGAAAGTGCCTTTGTGGCAACTGAATGAGTCTGACAGGTTTAGGGATTTAGTCTCGAGGTCCGGATTGGCTCCATTAGTGACTGCATCTTACCGCTCCGTCAATAAGATTACTGTATCTGGTTTTGTGGAAAGGTGGCAACCTGAGACGAACACCTTTCATATGCCTTTGGTGAGATGATCATCACCTTAGATGATGTTGCATCTATCCTAGGTATCCCAGTGATTGGGCGGACGGTTTCTTATAATGAAAGAATGTCATATGAAGAAGCTCAAGCACTCCTTGTTGATGCACTAGGAGTAGAACCGGTAGAAGCACATGACGAGTTGATACAAGTGCGGGGCCAATCAGTTAGATTGGAGTGGTTACGGGAAAGGTTTGCCAGTTTGTCTGACGATGATGGGGACGAGATGATAGACTCTGCAGTAAGAGCTTACCTTCTGTACTTATTGGGTTGTACCTTGTTTACTGACAAGAGTGGCACACGGGTGCCGATCATTTTCCTTACAAAACTCGTGGATGTAGAGGCCATACGTTCATATACATGGGGTGCTGCTGCACTAGCATACTTATACAGGCAGTTGGGGTAATCCATGTGTGCGTCGAATAACACAACCACACACACTGGCGTCAATTCCAACTAGATTAGCTCTCTTGGTTTCTGTTAAAATTTTCTCAAGTGCATTTTTAGAAACATTACCACGAAGATCTTTGTATTCTGCCGGCTTGAAATTATGTTGCACAACTGTCTTACTTTTCTCAAATGAAGCTTTGATATTGGTATGCTGCAACTCAAGCAAATTATGGATTTTAGACCAAACTGCTTCAAAATTTCCTTGACTTGAACCAAGCTGTCTTTTGAGTTGTGCATGTGAACTCTCGGCCCTGCATTGGATTATTAAGAGGTTAGTCTTATTAATTAATAAGCATAAATCAAATAAAGTAATTTTTTTAAAAATTACCTGTTCGAGGTAGTATTCCCAAAATGGACACAATTGTCTGTCCATGCGGAGACAAATCTCTCCTTGTAAGCATCCAACCAACTACCTTTCACGTAATTGAGTGCATCAGGGTACGTGCTGAATTCATTATTTAGCTTACTGAGTTGTTCACCAAACTCATCTTCTGTGGATGAAGACACCAACATATTCCAGCTCAAAATAAACATGTCCCGTTTTTCTTTCGTTTCGAACAACTTCCTGCATCTCGCCAATACGTTTCTATTAATGTGCCATTTGCATAATAAATGAGTAGCACCAGGAAATATTCTGTTAATGGCGTTCATGAGTGACAATTCTCTATCCGTCACAATGACATCAGGAAGAATACCATCACCAATAATAGAACGCAATACACCTAGTGCTCATGCATAATTTTCTTCACGTTCAGCATGAAGGTATGCAAAGCATACTGAAAAAGTCATGTCTGTGGATGTGACTCCAACAATCTCCAGAAGAGGCATGCAATAACGATTGGTCTTGTAAGTACAGTCCATTATCAAGACATGTGGAAATGCACGCAACAAATCTATACTTTTTGGGTGCGTCCAAAACAAGTCAGTTATAATCTCGCTATCCTCACAATTCTTATGCCATTCTATGTAATCATGCTCTGCCAACTTACCAAGTGGTTGTTGCATCTGACTTCTTCCACCCCGCTCATTAACTTTATATCTGTAGCGTGCATTGTATATGGTCTTCATTGTGGTTACATTTAATTCACTTCTTTGTCTCAACGTAACCAAAATTTCTTTTGGTCTAACCATGCTCTTCGACATGTCAACCAGCAACTTTGTTTCCTCCTCTGATAATCTTCCTGCAAATGAATGCCCTTCTAAATATTCCGCGGCCGAATGGTTATGCACACCACATATGACCTCCAACATCCAATCATCATTTGAGTCTAACTTTTTACCCTTTAGTGCGAAAGGACATCCACATTTCTTTGAACCGGTTTGTTTGATCCTCTTTCGCTTTTGGCACTCTTCTTGTTTATATTGTCCATTTCTTTCGCAAGCAAGGAGTACTCTCGCTTTGACACTCACTCGAGCAGCATTTGAAACATTTATCACGATAATAAACCCATTTTTCCTTCCTACTCCACGAGCCCAACTGATCAACGAATCGCGGCTGTGAAATATCTACAATAAATAAACAAATTAAATACGAATTTAGTAATAAGTAAATGTAACTTGAATAATAAATCCTACATATGTTGGTCTTACCTCTTGAGTTATAAACTCACTGGTATAATCCATGACAAAGTCCGATCCAACCTGACTTTCTTGCGTAGAGACCTGCATAATATATTAATTAAATATCACTGTCCGGATATTTAATTCCGAACATATAGCATATGTTCGGAATCTCAGGACCGAACATATGCTATATGTTCGGAAGTGTACGAACGAACATATAGCTTATGTTCGGTTGTATAGGTCCGAACATATGTCATATGTTCGGTCCTGTACGTCCGAACATATGCTATATGTTCGGTTCTGAAATACCGTACATATCGGGAGGTACGAAGTTTCAGGCGAGATGAAGAATTTACAAAAGATACAAAAATGAAAAAAAAATATCAATGAAACATACCTTTCCACTACTGCTTTGATTAAAAGGCACCATTTGATTGTTGTTTTCATCCATCTCTTCCTTCATTGCACAATCAAATGGAGGAATGTGAATGAAAGATGAGTTGCAAAGGAAAATGAAGGAAGTGGAGAGTGAGATAGGATGCCCAGAAAAAATAAAATGCAAGTGACTGAAGATGACTTGCCCAAGGAAGATGGAGGAAGTGGAGAGTGAGGTGGGAGAAGCTCTTTAGGGAAGAAGAATGGAGATTGTGTGTGAAAAGAAAATCTGATTTGAGTTTTTGTTGGATAATGGCTACTTTAGTCATTTCATAAAGGGGTACAAATGTAATAAGAAAAAACAAAAAATCCTTGTGTTTGAAAAGAAAATTTTTGTGTGCCAATAGCAGCACTCTTTAAAATTAAATATGTCTAAAATAGCTTTCACAATACCACAATTATATTCAGAATGATCAAAACAACATGACATACTGAAACTTTAGTAAGTACTAGTATGTAAAGAAATTGAGTTCAAAAGTTACTTCCTGGGCCTTAATTGGGTCAGTTCTGAAACTCATTTGGGTTAATTAATTATGCCAATAGATACCATTTAATGAATAGATCATTCTGAAAATTTTCTCACAAAACTGTATTGGGCTTAGTGGGCCCTTAATGAGTCAAGCCCGACCCATAACCTGACCCGGCCCACAAGATAGTTGACCAGGCCCAGCCATCCATTCCAGACGGTGGAGAGTGGAGACGCTGCCTTTACTGGCGCTGTGTGTGCTTAGAGAAGTGGATGTCAGTGCACCCGCCTCCGTTCTCCGTCATTTTTTTTTTTATCTTAAACAAAATTATAATAAATTAGAGGTAAATCATTCCATTAACCATGCTTAATGAAACTTTTATCTTCAGTTTCTTCTTTTATACCCAAAACGAAACGACACTAATCCAAAATAACAGTGATGTAAACCTATAGAGGTTCCAACCTCTATGTAATTTCTTAAACCAAAAAAGATAAATAAACAGAATATAAACCTTCATTCCCATATCTTCCGGAATGGGTTGGCACCATAATATTCTGTGAGTCCTTTCTTTCCAATAAAATGGAATTTCTTCTATCAAATATCCAAAACCAACCTCTTTTATTTGGGCATTTGGTTTGATTACAGAGAACAACCCATGAAGCTCCAAAATCTCATAACACAGTAAATAAAATGTAAACGATTATTTGGCTATACCCAAAGATGGCTCTGATACCACATGTAATGATAATAACCCTCAATCCACAGGAGGATCTCCTTGGGCCTAGTTTAAATGACACAATATAATAAACGAAAGTAATCTGAGAATGTATAGTAGCTTACCTGACTCCATTGCTTTCTTCTTGAAGTGACAGAAGCTCTTTGAAGTGGCAGAGACTTGGAACGCACGTAGCTTTTCCTTTTTTTTTTTTTTTTGCTTAGTGATGGAGACCAAGAAAACTATCAACCAAAGGAGTTACCCAAATTGTCCTTTTACAAGAGATTCCTACCCATCAAGGAATCATTAACCTCCAACTACCATCTTACCCTTTTAATCTCAGCCCATTATTCCTTTGTTGCCAAGTGAGATCCTTTTAACAAAATAAGTGGGTCTCTTAACTGGGTAGATAAGTGGACATGATTAAAGTCCTTAATGGGTTTGTGCTCACGTGGACCACACCCATTTAACCCAACTTGTATTTGATTTGATAGGGCATTAGTTCATACAGTTTATGAAATTGATCATTTCATAATAGATGTCGCTTATGGGACAAAAATGAGCTATAAATCCTTTGGGGCTTACCTAAGGTCTCGTTTTCTTCACTACCTCACCACTCTCCTGATGAATTGGCATCATACACAGTTTGACTCATCCAAACTATATCTACCAATAGATTTTACCTCAAAAACCTTTAATCTCTTTCTCACACTTGATTTTGATCAAGCCTCAATATCTATGACTTTGAGATCCTGTTGAGTAGATTTTGGCCCCACCTCTTATCCATGTAAGATCTTTCTGTCCCGCCCCACTAACCTTTTAAAGATGGTATACAACAATGGAAAGGAGAAATTAACAATTACATAAATTAAGAGGAACGATTCAAAACTTATATTTATCTAACGTATTTCTTTTACTTTGTTTTTTTTCTATTTCTTCAAGAACTTTTACTTGAGCGGGGAGTATTTGGATATGCATGATGGCCAAGGGAGGTGTGGCAATGGAAAAGCTTGGACGTGGATTAGAAAAATTGCAATACCAAACGGTCGGTCAACTGATCTTAATCCTTAGTGTTAAATCCTTAATATTTAATGGCTATAAATTGTGTAAACCTTTTACAATAACACTCAATGTTGAATAATGTCCAAAATAGTGTAAAATGTAATTAGTTTCAAACAAGAGTCTCCGTGCACGAGTGGGTTGGATTAATGAAAGTTGGGCTACATATATGATCGAACCCAAAAATGGAATGTTCAGAGTTACATGATGAATTAAGATTTTCATCAAGTCATCAATCAATAATGAACCATTTGGTGGGCCCTTAATCTTAAGTTTTGGAGCAATGAATGCTAAAGAGGTAAAACAAAGGCTTTTTTTTTTGATGAAAACAAAGTTGAAGGGTAGGAACGGTGGGGGTTTCTTTTAATAAGCTTGACAATGAGGCACGGGAGGTTTTACAAAAAAACATAAAACACGAAGGCTTTTTTGAGATTACAGAAAATGTATTGAGTTACATGGGCTTGTCGAATCTTGATTTACTAAGGACCTCATTTAAGTTGTCTATTAATAAAAGTCGTAGCTTTTATTTTTAAATCACTTGATCTTGCAATGGGTTGCACCATAACCAATTGCTATTGTTAGCCATAGACTCAACCACATAAAGGAAAAGACTTGGCACGATCACTCCAATTTTTGTAAGTGGGTGGAGAGTGTTAGAGATTAGGTTTAGGTTCTTAGAGGTTTTAGGAATAGATTTAAGAGTTTGAATTTTACATTATTATATTATCAGTTTATCTCTTTTGTATAAATTGAAAACTCTATGTGAATGAGATTTAATGTGAAACTATGGGAACGTATTGAGTCTTGAAATTCTAAAGAGCGCAATTGGCCCACATTACCCTAAAGTTTGGATACCACGTTAAAATGTGGGTTCTATCCATGTGAAAGAAATGCTTTTGCCATAATTTTTACCTTTTTCTTCTTTTTCTTTTTTCCCATTTTTAAATGCATGTATCTTTACAGTTTTATATAGCTATATATAAGCGACCAACCTTTCTAGAAAGGTGGGCCCCATCTATTATATGATCCATCCATATCATACATCAGGTGGGACCTGTTTCGCCCAAAATGGAAAGAATAATTGAGAGGTGAAAAAGTCTTTTGTAGAAACTTTTATTTCTCATTTCATCCTTCGAACGATACAGAAAGACATGAAGATAACCTGATCATACAAAAAGGGTCATCTCCACTATTATTTTACATGGGTTCTTCATTGCTTCACCTTCTGAGTGCATGTTGTTTACAATTTTTTATACAACCCCCTCATCAGGCTTAGAAGATCAAAATACTGGAAAACTTGGGTGGGAGGAAGGGAGGAGATAGTTGTTGTCTTCAAGGATTTGCTGGAGACATGGTTGGAGAAGTCTGCAATTCAACTTCTTCAGTCAGTTTTTGTGATTCATCACCATTGATGGGGAAGAAGGATTAATCAAAGAAGTCTGTTTCAGAACAGCAGAGGCAATCTCTGTCTTTCCTCCCTAGTGAGAAGAACAAAGGCTGACCTTTAGAGGCTATCACCCAGGTCCCAGACTCAGCGTCACCAATTTTTTGAAGCCAAGAGTAGACAGAAGAATGAGACAATATTCCGAAGAATTAGTAAAAACATGTAATGAAATTCCAGGACTGACAGAGACAGGGTGACAGTACATCAGGATGAGTCAGAACTTTCATTCTCTTGGACCGACATTGATGGACAAGAGTAGCAGTAGAGGTTTGATGGAAGGATTCTTCGAATATTGATTGTGTCAGATGAGCAAATTACCAAGTGAGATTTGGACAGTTTGAAATCTTCAACCAAAATCAGAGAGTTTGTCTGGGGATAGTGCAGTTATATAGGAGCAGTGCAGATCATCAATGTATAGAGACAATTTTCAGTTGGTAAAACTCCAAAGAGATGTTCAGAGTTAGAGATTTCTAGAATTTGATGAGTTTTGTCAGAGAATTATTTTGGGATCTTCAACAACTGCAGCCATGTGGTGGAGTAGACCTAGCAGGATGTGTCATTTGCATGGATAGAAGCTTTTGGAGTTGAATTTCAGCAGCTAATGAAGGAGTTGACTGTAGAAAGGACCTCTATTTGATCGCCCGATAACGAAGATTTTCGTGGACCTTATTGACATGAGCAACTTCAGATTTCAATGCATATATAAATGAGAAGCAGGAAATCAGTTATTTTGGATTTTGGTTTGGGAAAGTAGATCTGGCAGAACAATTACAAGAGTGTGTGCAGAGCTTCAATTGATGAAGAATGGTGAAGGTACAAGCATGTTAGTGTTAGAGACAGTTTGTTGTATAGAGGACTAAGAGCACCGAGCAGAAAGAGTTAGAACTAGCAAGAGTTCACCTTGAAGATTGTGCAGTGGATATGAGATCTTAGCTTTGACAGTTACGACGAAGCCGATATAATTGTTCCAAGAATTTTCTTTACCAAGCTGGCTAGAAGCAAGAGACTTGGTTGAATTTAGAAGGAGTCAGAGTTGGCAAATTTCTTGACCAGTCAGATTGGCAGGGCAGTGACAGATTCGAGCTAGTGGAAGAATATTTGACAACTGTTGATAGTTGACCGAAGAGTTCTACAGCAAGGATAACTCAGCGAGTTCAGATGTTCTCAAGATGACCATTTTAGCATTTTGATTTCTGGTTTTGTTTTCGAGGTGCGTGATTAATGTCCCCACTTGCTTTTGATTAGTTTAGTTCATTTGGAGGACCTAATGTTCTAAGTGGGGGAGGATGTGAGAACCCGACCCCAAATTTCCTGGTTTAGCCTGTTTTAATCATGAATTTGTTTTCTCAGTCGGTTTATAGGTTGTTTGATCGAATTTTTGAGTTTGATTATATTTTCTTTGGTTTTGGGAGCCAGACTAACAGGAGGGGAAGGATCTCTAAGTCGGTGGATCAAACCGACAAGGTTGTCCAAGCTTAGTGGTGCCGACTCATAGGTCAAATGCAGGAAGACAAAACAAATGCATAACAACAGAACTGGGTGCCCATAGGCACAATTGCACATTCATATCGGATCGAGCACATACGGGTTAGCAAAAGCTAAACACATTTTCCAATACTTTCGGGGCAAGTCCAAATCATAAGATATGTTGTTTGAAAAGCACAAATAAGATTCGGGCCAAGATGCTCATCAGCATAAGACAAATCATATTAGGTCACAAGATAATAATTATGCTAAAAACCATATCTGGGGCAAGACTAGTTACCAAGCATGAAACTTGAAATGTACAAGTGAAATCCGGTAAAATCAGGTACAAATGGATTCTATAAATCTCTGAGCCAAGTGTTGAAAGTCCCAGATTTAAATCAATGTGTATAGGGTCTCGTTTGTCAATTTAATATTTATTTGGTACTCCATAAGAATTAGAGACAACCCGGACCTTACGCACATTGATAAGTTACAAGACCTTTAACGAGATTAGAATGATGGTCCTTCTTCCTCACTATAGTCTTACATAATTCTTCGAAAATAATCAATTAAATTATATGGTTTCGGTCATCTTTTCGGTTGGCTGTCGGCTAGCCAAAAGGCCGACCTACGGCTGACCGAAATTCTGACCGAGTACAGAAATGGGGAGAAAGTAGCTCTCTGGAATTCGAATCGAAAACATTTTGGTTGACTTTCGGTTAGCCGAAACTCCACAATCAGAATTCGACAAAAATTGCAGCTCTCTGGAATTCGAACTGAAAATATTTGTAGTTTGTTTGTGCGAAGAATCAGCAGAAATTGACTCTTCCACAACAGATAATTATCGTGGTCCAGTTTGATAGAAATAAGACTTGCAATGTTGTATATCGAAACGATACTAGACAAAAAACTCGAGCCAGCCATAGGAATAACTAAGACAGAATATGTGAAGCCAAAGCGATAGATGAAGCAGAACGTGATCAGATTAAAAAAAAAAAACAGAACATGATTTGATCAGACCTGAGCGCAGCAGAAATACAGATCTGAGTAGACAACGTGTAGGCATAGAACTCTGGTTGGGTGTTCTTGCAACTTTTGGTACAGTCCCTTGGTTTCAATGTAAAGAGGAGAAGAGAGCAACTACCAGGTATGGCAGAATCTCGTCAGTGAGTAATAGATGTTACAGGGTGAAGGATCGAACAATTCTCTGATACCATGTAACGATTATAGATTTGCAAGCTTATCTTAGCCTTTGTATTATGATGTATAAATAGGTTACAAGAGATTGATACAAGAGGGTTATCTCAATTACATTTGAATTTGAGAAACTCATTTCTTATCAGGTAAGGATTTAGAGCATTTGACATTGTGCTAACCCAGCCGATCTTATCTTTGTTAGGAGTTTAGAATAATTCTTGTTAGACCAAGTATTTAGGCGAATTTGTTTGAGTCTGTTTTTAGAAGCGGTACACCTAGGTTGAGTCAGTCACCTTATTTTGGGGATTGTTAGTTTTGTACTCTTATTTGAAGCAGCCGAAACATGAATAGAATGCCCAAAGTTTCTGTTCACTATCATTTTCTTGCATTCTGTTTTTAGTTTATCATTTGGTATCAGAGCTGTAGACTCTGAATAGGTGAAGCTGAAGGTGATTACCGAGCTGAAGCTTTGACCTAGTTCCTATTGTTTCTTCTGGGAAATAGCAGCTATCTGATAAAATTCTTAAATGGCATCAGAGAATTTCGCGCAACCTGCTATACCTCGTTTTGATGGTCATTATGATCATTGGAACATATTGATGGAAAATTTCTTGAGATCCAAGGAGTATTGGTATCTCGTTGAAACTGGTATTCCAGAAGCCGAGTCAAGCACCTTAACGGATGCTCAAAAAGCTAAGCTGGAAGAAGTACATTTGAAGGACCTGAAGGTAAAGAATTATCTATTCCATGCTATTGATCGACCAATCTTGGAGACGATTCTTATCAAAGAGACTTCGAAACAAATCTGGGATGCTATGAAGCAGAAGCATCAAGGCACTGCAAAGGTATAAACGTGCACACCTACAAGCTCTGCGTGTGGAATTTGAGACTATTCGCATGCAACCGACATAGTCTGTTTCTGACTACTTTTTCCGAACAATGTCAATTGCAAATAAGATGAGACTCAACGGAGAAAAGATGGCTGATGTCACCATAATTGAGAAGATTCTTCGATCGATGACCTTAAAGTTTGATTATGTGGTGTGTTTGATTGAGGAGTCAAAAGATCTTGACACAGTCTCAATCGATGAATTGATGAGTCCGCTGATGGTTCACGAGCAACGGATTAATCAACATGTAGCAGTAGAACAAGCATTGCAGTTACAACTCTCTTTCAGCACACCCAATTTTCAAAAAAGAAAGGATTTAGTCGAGGAAGGAGAAGAAGCAACAACGATGATCAATTCATACAGGATAATCAAGCTCTTGATCCCAAAGGCAGAGGCAGAGGACGAGATAATCATCATGTAGGAGACCAAGAATCAAAGCCATTTGATAAGTCAAAAGTTAAATGCTACCGATGTAACTATTAGCCCAATATCCAAAGATAAAACATGATCTTTGGATTTGGCCTACACAGTCAGCAACGTGTCAAATGGATCATGCCAACTCAATTCATGTCCTCAGTCAAAGATTACAAGCGTGTAAAATCATATCAATAGCTGGTTTTCCTTATGAGAATATTCTGTGCATCTTTGTAAAATATTATAAATGTAGGTGCAGAAAATAATGACCCACAATCACTGGGGAGCCTTAGAGGAATTATCCAACAATGGTGATGACTGGGAACCGTCCGAAAGCCTGAAAGAGAAGAACACACGGTCAGAGGACCCTGGCCTGGGCGGCGCAAGGCTCTCCGATGCCAAAGTCAGTGAATGAACTGGAACAATGGAAGGAGAGGAAGAAGAGAGGCAGAGTAACAGCTCTATGAGTTGGATTGTGCATACCTTGCATGTGAAATGCAGTCCTTTTTATAGACGATTTGGAAGATATCTTGGACGATATCTTGGCATGGGTCTCATTGATTCGACTGGGAAGTCATGATCAACCCACGAAGCAATAAATGCGGTCTAATCCAGCCCACTCTGCATTAAATGCGCGTCGGATCAGCCCACGTCGCATTTAATGCGCGTCTTGTTGGGCCAGATCGTGTTAGACGTCTTTGGCGGTAGGGGTACCATCGGATCCGCCCTCGGGCCCTGCCCTGATGTGGCCTCAGCCGCTGGATGCTGCCATGTCAGTGATCTGGCGAAGATTGTGAGCGGCTGGATGTCGCATCTGTCTCGCTAGTTCGCGCCCCTACTCCTCCACGTTCTTGATGACGTGGAGGGGGCGAGGGGCGCAAGCGGAGGTTCTTTCTTACTTCGGCTTCCGTCCCGGCTCTTTTAGCCGAGGTGGAGCTCTCTGCCGAGATGGACACACGAGGTGGCCGAGCTCGGCGCTAGTGGTCCGGAACTGCTTAACTTCGGCCGGACCTCCTGTCCTGGCAGCCGGGGTGAGCCTGGTGCCACGTGGATGGCATGCGGTTGGCACGTGAGAGTGCTCAGACTCATCTGATGGCTGTGATTAACGTAATCCTGTGGTTCTGGAAATCTCCCCACACAATTGCCCCCTAGCTTTTGACCTCTTAAGAGCCCTGGCCTTTAGTGGTCGAAAGCTAGAAGACTCGTCTGGGGATGCGATGGTCATTGCCTGGTGTCGCCTCAACTGTCCTGAAACAATGAATGCTCTGTCCTGTCTGTACTGGGAAGCGAGTCGACGGCTACACGCGTCGCCTCCTCACTGATTGCGCTGTCTTATTGATGGGATGGGCGCAGATCGCGAAATCCGCCCTTTCGAATTTCGAAAGTAGCGCGCGCCGAGGGTCTGTTTTCCATAAAGAGGGTCGTTCCCTTCCCTTCTTGTTTCTGATTTCTTTTTGCCTTCGCCTTCATCTGTGATTTTTGCTCTGCTGCTCGAGATTTCTTCTAGCGAGGACGACCATAGGGCGTGTCTGGACCTGTACTCGAGTCGCCCCTTCTGTCTCTGTAAGTTGCTTCGCGCCCCTGTGTAGCTTTTTCTTAGGGTTTCGCGACCTTTAGGGTTCATCTTTTGCTGTCCCCTTCTCTAGACATGGGCACCCCTAGGTTCAGTTTAGATACCGAAGAGGGCATAGCTAGATTTAGGGCTGCTTTCTGTATCCCGGAGGGAGTTCTCCTCAAGCCGGCGGACTCCGTCGACTATGCCACGATGCGCTGGTCCTGCGGCTGGATGCCGTTCCCTCTTATCTCTGTGATCGAGGGCGGGGTCAGATTTCCCCTGCACCCTCTACTCAGAGCTTGCCTCAGTACCTGGTCCCTCACCCCGTGCCAGCTGATGCCCAATGGCTATAAGGTCATCATGGGCACGGCGAAGCTGAATGAGATTCTGGGGACCGACTTAGGTGTCCATGATATCGAGGACACCTACGATATCTGCAAGACCGGGGAAGGGAAATATTATCTCCGGGTGAAGCCGCAGCGAAGAGGCTTCGTCCTGGCCTTGGAAGATTCAAGTAAGAATGCCGAAGAAGCCTTCTTCTGTGTTTCGGGGGACTGGGAGTTCGGCGCTGGCGAAAGTAGGAGGTTAGCGGTCCCGCGCCGCCCCGGGACAGTCCCAAGTAAACATCGCTCCTTTTCACTCATCTTCTTTGCTTGATTTCGACGATGCCGAGCTGACTCCTCTTTTATTTGTTATGCAGAGGCTGGTGCGAGACGACGCCGAGCTGCGAGTGAAGGCTGGAGGAGGAACCCCGACGACATCAACAAGGTTGAGAGGTACAAGGGGCACGAGACTAGGTCAGCTTGGAAGCTGCTCGGATACACGCCGAGATACCGCGGCCACTACCAGAGGACCGGGGTACCCGAGGTGGACGAAGCGCACCCTGATCGTCCAACCGTCTCCCTTGCTGTACCTGCCGGGATCCCCTTGAACGATCCTGCCGCTAGACGAGCTGCGTCTGGGTCCGAGGCGTCCACTTCCAGTTCGGAGCCGCCGAACCTGAGGCAGATAGTAGACGCTTACTCTTCTGATCAGGAAGAAGATATGGCGGGAAGGTCGAGGGAGCCAATCATCAAGGACATAGCGGCCAAGTTCAGGCGGGGGTCTTCTTCCTCTGCGACGCCATCTTCTGCCAGCACCCGAGCAGCTTCGAGCTCGGGAGGTGCTGGCGATACTTCCGCTCCTGCTCCTGCTTCTGCTCCGGCTCCTGCTTCGAATGCGGGAGTTCGGCGACGCTCGCCGGAGCGCTCGAGGGAGGGGTCCCCGCCCAGGAAGAAGTCCAAGGCGGGGGAGAAGGACCTGGGGGCCGAACAGCCTCCGAAGGGCAAAACCCCTGCGCGGGCCCCCGGAGTCAAAGCTCCACCTGAAAAGAGTGCACCGGCTGAGAAGAGTGCACCAGCTGAAAAGAGCGTGCCGGCCGGCAGGCCGTCCGGCGGGACGACTCGCGAGCACACCACCTCGGCGGGGCAAGGATCCGGGTCATCCTCCGGACCCTGAACTGCCCCAGTGCCATGGAGGCCGAGGATGGAAACGCAGCCCGGTAAGCCTCTGAACGTCGAGGACCGGCTGCTGGGAAACGCCGATGTCATCGGGGCTCTCGCCAAGGTCTGCGCTCTGCCGCGGGATATGGAGACGCACGAGAGGTTCGATAATGAGAGCCTGATGGTCTCGGCGATTCAGGCTAACCTCCTGGTAAGTGTTTTCAGTGTTTTCCTTCAAAGTGATTTGGCTCGACTGCCCCAGCTTGACCCATCTTTCTCCATCTGCAGAACGTGCAGAGGCTCCTGACCGTGGTGGGGCGGAGTGATAGGAACGCTGCACGGGTCACTCAGCTGGAGTTCGAGAGGGACAAGCTGAAGAAGGAGCTGGAGGAGCTGCAGGCGGGAATGGAGGGGATGAAGAAGGCCAGCGCTGAGGAGGCTACTCGGCTGGCGTCGGCTCTGGCTGGCGTCGCCGAACTTACGGCGAAGACCAACCAGCTGAATGGCGAGGTCTGGGCAAGGAACAAGAAGACCGCCGAGCTGGAGTCGGAGCTGGCCAGATTAAAGGCTGAATCGACGGCTGAGGGGACGAGGCTGCGCGGGGAAGTGCTGGCTGGGCGAGCCGAAACAGCGAAATTGAAGACGGCGAACGCCGAGCTGGAGAAAGAGAAGGCCTCTCTTCTGTCCGAGGCCCAGTCCGCCTTCCAGGATGGGGTAGATCACGCCACTGAGCTGTATGAGAAGCAGGTGGAGGAGATCACCGCCATCCTGTTCGAGGAAGGATGCCTGGCCGCACTGAGACGTGCGGGGGTCCCTGAAGATCACCCTATCTATCGGGACCTACCGAAGTACTCGGACCCGGCTCCTGGGCCGAGCTCCGCTCCTGCAGCCGAAAGTGCCCCAGTTGAAGCTCCTGCAGTCGCTCCTGCTGCTGACGACGCTCCCGTTGCCCCGGTCTCGAGCGACGCTTCGACCGTGCCTCAAGGTGAGGGATCCTCTGCCCCTGCTTCGGCTGAGGTACCGGTTGAAGCCCTTTCTGCCAGCGACGTCCCAAGCAAGGTCGCGGTTTCGGCCGAAGCTGCTGGTTCAGCAGATATGGTGATCGACCTGGTGGAATCGCCGAAGCCACAGTAGCTTGTAATATTTTTGCTTTCTGCCTTGTAATACTTTCTACTATTAATGAAAAATGGGCTCCTTTACTTGAATGTTTCCTCTCTTTTGTTTTTGGATGTGACATTGAATAGCATTGAATGCCTTTACTGCGACGCATGACCATCGAGGTAGAGAGAGTCACACGGTCCTCATAGCTGTCTGTGCCGATTCTCCGTATTCCGGAGATCATAAGTAGCAGTAAACTCGGCGCTACGGCCGATGAGGGAAACGGGCGGATGTCTCCAAGTGGCGCCACAGGAATCGCTGGCCAACAGGCAGGAAGGCGTGCATCCCATGTAACGCGTAGGAGACCTCGCCCCTTAACTCCCTTCGGAGATTGAGCCCTTCTTCTTCCTATAAGTAGGGGCGATAAGCTTGCCATGGGCGAAGAAAAGAACAGAACATAGGATAGTTCGAATCACATAGACGTAGGAGCCATGCCCAGTAGTTGTTCAGAAGCTGTCGATCCGGGGGGAACCCCTGCGCCTGCGGGTGGCTTTCTCCAAGGGGGGAAGCCCATCGTGGTCTGCGCACTCTCTGAAGGAACTCCCCGTGGACCACGCGCTCTCTGAACGCGGGTTCATGGCCGACCGTCCCTGGTTTGGTTGCAGGGGAATCCTCTGCAACTGCGGGATGGTCGGGTCCTGGGTGTCTGCCGATCCTGCAGGGTCTTGGGTCGCATCGAGCTCCCTGCGAGTCCCTTGCGCTGTGTCAGGATGGTAAGACTAAGGGTGGAGTTGAGGCCCGCTGGACCTGGGGGCTCTTCAAACTTTGGTCTCACTGACCGGAGGGTGTTGAAGAGCTCGGCGAGGTCCAGGGCCTCCGAACTGTAGGGGATCCTGAATGCTTTGGTCTGACCAACCAAAGTATATTATAGAGCTCTGTGAAATTCAGGATCCCTTAGAACCTCCAGGTAACGATCCGGCGTCTTCGAACCTGCGGCCTGAAGAGTCGGTGAAGATCAGAGTCTCCCAGTCTTACTTTATTTTCTGTTTTTAGAGGACTGCGATCCTCCTTTCTGTATTTTTCTCTTCTGTTCTGTAACCCTTGTAATAAAGCAGTTCACAATGAATAAAAAAGGAAGAACTTTGTGATCACTCAAACTGTGTACAGCGCTTTTGCGTTTTCTTTTACTTTCCCTGTACTGTTCTGGAACACTTGTGTTTTTGTGCTGCTTTTCTGTGTTTGAGTGCTGGCCCAGCTCTTTCTTTCAGAGTACTGACCTTGGCCGAAATGGCTGGCTTTGGAAACTGACCTCGGCCGAGATGATCTGCTTGCGCCGAGGTGGATTCATCATTCCGCTGATCTCGGCTATGAGAGCATGAGTTCGGCACGGTCTTTGGGGGGTGTATAAACCCGGACTTTAGGAAACGGCCGAGTGTCCGAACTCCAGACCATTTCCAGGGCGGTGGACCCTTGTAGAGTGGGATAAATCCCTGAGTTTAGGAATTCGGCCGAGTGTTCGAACTCGAGGCCTCCTTCCAGGGCTACGAACCCTTGTAGAATGGGATAAATCCCTGAGTTTAGGAATTCGGCCGAGTGTTCGAACTCGAGGCCTCCTTCCAGGGCTACGAACCCTTGTAGAATGGGATAAATCCCTGAGTTTAGGAATTCGGCCGAGTGTCCGAACTCGAGACCTCCTTCCAGGGCTACGAACCCTTGTAGAATGGGATAAATCCCTGAGTTTAGGAATTCGGCCGAGTGTTCGAACTCGAGGCCTCCTTCCAGGGCTACGAACCCTTGTATAATGGGATAAATCCCTGAGTTTAGGAATTCGGCCGAGTGTTCGAACTCGAGGCCTCCTTCCAGGGCTACGAACCCTTGTAGAATGGGATAAATCCCTGAGTTTAGGAATTCGGCCGAGTGTTCGAACTCGAGGCCTCCTTCCAGGGCTACGAACCCTTGTAGAATGGGATAAATCCCTGAGTTTAGGAATTCGGCCGAGTGTTCGAACTCGAGGCCTCCTTCCAGGGCTACGAACCCTTGTAGAATGGGATAAATCCCTGAGTTTAGGAATTCGGCCGAGTGTTCGAACTCGAGGCCTCCTTCCAGGGCTACGAACCCTTGTAGTTGCCGAAGTCAGTGAAAGACGACAGATTGAAGACAAAGCGAAAAGCTGCTTTCATTGATTCAGGATTCATTACATCTTTAGAAATAGAATTTCTTTAGGTGGGATGCATTCCACGGTCTCGGCAGCAGCTTGCCTTCTAAGTCTTCGAGCTTGTAGGCTGATTTCCCTGCTAGTGAGACCACCCTGAATGGGCCATGCCAGTTCGGAGCCAGCTTCCCTTCGTTTGGTTCTTTGTCAGCTAGCAGGGCCTTCTTTAGAACTAGCTCTCCCACTGAGAATCTTCTTTCTCTGACGTTTTGATTGTATGCCCTGGCTAACCGCTGCTGATAGTCGGTCAGTCGCAGGGCTGCTGCTTCTCGTCGCTCGTCTGCCAGCTCCAGCTCCATTGCCAGGTTTGTGTCGTTTCGGCCTTGGTCGACCAGCTCTGTCCTCAGGGTGGGAAGGCCGATTTTTAAAGGGATGACCGCCTCCATCCCGTAGGCCAGAGAGAAAGGTGTTGCCGAGGTGGATCTCCTTGGAGTCGTTCTGTATGCCCATAGCACGCTCGGAAGCTCCTCTGTCCATCTTCCCTTTGCCTTGTCCAGTCGCTTCTTCAGACCGTCCAGGATCACTTTGTTAGAGATTTCTGCCTGGCCATTACTCTGTGGATATGCCGGAGTGGAGTAATGGTTCCTGATACCGTGCTCTTGGCAGAAGTCTTTGAAGGATTTGGAGTCGAACTGAGTCCCGTTGTCCGAAATCAGAGTCCGGGGGATGCCGAACCTCGTTAGGATGTTCTTCCAAATGAAGTTCCTGGAGTCCCTGTCCGTGATTGAGGACAACGGTTCAGCTTCTATCTACTTTGTGAAGTAGTCTGTGGCGACTATCAGCCATCTCTTGTTTCCTGGAGCTCGGTGAAGAGGCCCCACAATGTCCAGGCCCCATTGAGCGAAGGGCCATGGGCTAGTGAGGGGACTCAGATCTTGCGCTGGCTGGTGGAGAGAGTGGGAGAACTTCTGGCACTTCTCGCACTTCCTGGCGTACACCTGCGCGTCCTTCTGCATATAGGGCCACCAGTAACCCTGGCTTATTGCTCTGTAAGCCAGTGATCGGCCTCCTATGTGACTGCCGCAGATTCCTTCATGGATCTCATACAGGAAGTCGTCCACTTTGCTCGGATGGACGCACTGGAGGTATGGACCTGTGAAGGATTTCCTGTAGAGTTTGCCTTCGGGAGAGAGCCAGAATCGAGCTGCCTTGAGTCTGATCCGGTGAGCTTCAGCCTTGTCCTCAGGGAGCCGGTCATCCTTCAAGTAGGCAATGATTGGATCCATCCAGCTTGGGCCGAGATCAGCACAGAGGACAAGCCGAGATGAATGGAGTTCTAAGCTTGACCTTGATACTGACCCGACCTTGATGGTCCTTTTCTTCCCTGCTTCGACGGCGGAGGCCAGGTTTGCAAGCGCATCTGCGTGCGTGTTGGTATCTCGGGATATTTGCCTGACCTCGGCTTTCTGGAAATGAGATAGCAGTTTTTTCGCAAGGGCTAAGTAGGCCGCCATCCTGTCGTCCCTGGCCTGGTAGTCTCCAGCGAGCTGGTTAGTTACCAGTTGAGAATCGCTGAAGATCACCAGGTGCTAGGCTCCGAGGATTTGGGCGCTGTTCAACCCTGCTATCAGCGCTTCATACTCTGCCTCGTTGTTTGTTGCTTTGAAGTCCAGGGTGAAGGCCTGCTCTATGACAAGGCCCTCTGGCGATTGGAGAACTATGCCGGCGCCAGCTCTCTTGGAGGTGGACGATCCGTCGACAAAGATCTTCCATGCCGAGGTGGGAGGCTGCTCGACCTCAGTCAGCTCTGGCTCGTGCCCTGTGCCCCCCAGTGCCGTGCCGAGATGGGTCGGAGCCGGGTTGGGGGAGACGAATTCGACAATGAAGTCCGCCAGAATCTGGGCTTTGACCGCAGTTCGGGGACGGTACTGTATATCATACTGCCCCAGTTCAACTGCCCACTTTGATATTCGCCCTGAAAAGTCAGCCTTCTTGAACACTGAACGGAGTGGATGCTCCGTGATCACCACAATGGTGTGGGATTGGAAATAATGGGAGAGCTTGCGAGAGGCGCTGACGAGGGCCAGCGCAAGCTTCTCCAATAGAAGGTATCTGGTCTCGGCATCAAGCAGGGTCTTGCTCGTATAATAAATTGGTTTTTGAATTCCCTCGTCCTCCCTGATGAGGATGGAGCTCACCGCGTGATCCGAGACCGCGAGATACAAATAAAGAATCTCCCCCGAAGTTGGGGTGGAGAGTAAGGGTGGTGACACTAGATAGGTTTTGAGCGCGGCCAATGCCTGGTCGCACTCGGGGGTCCACTGGAATTTCAAGTTTTTCTTTAGAAGCTGAAAGAAAGGCCTGCACTTATCTGATGACCGGCTGATGAAGCGGTTGAGTGCTGCAGCCATTCCCGTGAGCTTCTGAACTTCCTTCGTGGTAGAGGGGCTCTGAATGCTCTGGATCGCGGTGATTTGGTCCGGATTAGCCTCTATCCCCCTCCGCGTTACCAGGCTGCCGAGGAACTTGCCAGAGGCTACGCCGAAGGCGCACTTGGAGGCGTTTAGCTTGAGCTTGTACGCGCGAAGGATGTCGAAGACTCGGCCGAGATCTGCCAGATGGTCGCCGGAGTGCACTGATTTGACGACCATGTCGTCGATGTACACCTCTACCGTCCGGCCGAGCTGAGCATGGAACATTTTTGTGACGAGGCGCTGATAGGTCACCCCCGCGTTCTTTAGCCCAAAGGGCATCACCTTGTAGCAGTAAGTGCCGCGGGGGGTTACGAATGACGTTTTCTCCTCGTCAGGCTCGTAAAGCGGGATCTGGTGGTAGCCTCTGTAGACGTCGAGGAAGCTCATTCGGTCGTGACCGGCGGTGGCGTCGATCAGTTGGTCAATCTTTGGGAGGGGGAAACTATCTTTAGGGCAGGCCCTGTTCAAGTCCGTGAAGTCAACGCATACCCTCCACTTGCCAGTTTTCTTCTTGACCACCACCGTGTTGGCTAGCCATACCGGGTACTGGACTTCCCGGATGGCTCCTGCCTTTAGCAGGTTGTCGACCTCTTCGACGACCGCATCTGTCTGCTGCAGCCCTGCCCTTCGGGCCCTCTGTACTACTGGCTTGTGGTCGGGGTCCACATTCAGCTTGTGGCACATGACCTCAGGGTCGACCCCAGGCATTTCGCTTGGGCTCCAAGCGAAGACGTCGACGTTCTGCATCAGGAACCGTGAGAGTTCGGCCCTTTCTTCGTCTGGCAGCTGGGTGCCAACCAGGAAGAACCTGTCTGGGTCTGCCGGGCTCAGCCTGACCTCGGCCAGGTCTTCGATGCTCTTCTTCTCGGGATCACGGCCGATTTCATCTAGGCCTTTCTCGAACTCGGCGAGGTTGACGCGCTCTGGCTCCTTCACTGCTGGGACTGCGGCCAGCATGCACTGCCTGGCTTGCTGCTGATCTCCCTCCACTGTAACCACTTCCAAGTAACCACTTCCAACTTGCCCTCCTTGTTCTCAAGGACGAACTTCAGCTTCTGGTGGAGGGAAGAAGGGACTGCTTCTAACTTGTGGAGCCATGTTCTGCCCAAAATGACGTTGTAGGGAGAAGGGGCGTCCACGACCAGGAAGTCGGCTGACACGGAAGCTCCGCCGACCCGGGTTTCCAGGGTGATCCTACCTTTGGGGTAGACCGGCGTGGCGGACAACCCTAGTAGGGGCGCACGGACCTCCGTGAGGTCTGCTTCCGATAGATTCATCTTCTTGAAGCAGTCGTAGTAGAGGACCTCGGAGGAGCTGCCGGAGTCGACGAGGATCCTCTTCACTGTGAAGTCTCTCAGCTTCATTGTGAGGAGCAAGGGGTCGTTGTGAGGGAGCTGGATTCCCTCTAGGTCTCTGTCTGAGAACGAGATGGCGGGTCGGTCGCGGCGGGCTTTCTTGGATGCCGGAGCGAGCTCGGCTTTCATCACTTCCTTCCCGTGCGAAGCCCGCCTGGCTTCGGCGCGGGCCTGGGAACTGCCCCGAGACGAGGGTGCGGGGGCTGAGGACGCCAGATGGATCACATTGATGATCTTCTCTGAATCCTCACTGTCTGGATCCTGGGCTGCGCTCTGGTGAACTCGGCCCTCGCTGCCGCCGGCATCACCTGCCTTGACGAACTCTGGTATATGGCCCTCCTCGGCCAGTTTCTCCAGGTACCACTGCAAAGACTTGCAGTCCTCGGTCCTGTGCCCGTTACCCCTGTGGAAGGAGCAGTAGAGCTTGCTTCGGCTGCCGGAGGTGGGCTCGTGCTTCAAGGGCAGAGGCCACTTGAAGAACAGCTTGGTCTTTATCTTGCCCAGGATGCGGTATATCGGCTCCTTGAAGACGACGTTGACGCTCTGACTGGCGCTGGAGGGAGGTCTGGGCTTCCAGGCGCCCCCAGACCTGGACGACGCAGGCTTCGCCGAATTGGAGACCCAGGCCTGTTTGGGCTCCTGCTTCTGGAAGGGCCTCCCGCCTCTCTGCCGAGGCTGGCTGCTCTTCTGCTAGGGCTCCGGACGCCCGTCTTCTTCCCGGGGTCGGATCTCGTCTTCCTCCCGGGCGACGAAGCGCTTTATCCGGGACATCAACGCTGGCATGGACTCTGGGGGGTCCCCGACCAAGTCCTTTCGAAGGTCGTGACCGGGGATCAGGGCATGTTGGAAGGCGTAGATTGCTATCTCTTCCCTGGTGCCCTCGATCTGGCTGTAGACCGCCCAGAATCGTTGGGCGAACTTGGCGAGGGTCTCACCCTGTTTCATTCTCAGGGCGAGGAGGTCCCCCTCTTTCTTGGGGACGACGGCGTAAGCTTGGAACTTCTTTAAAAAGGAGAGCTGGAGCTCCTTCCAACTGGAAATTGACTTCTCTGGGAGAGAACAGAACCACTTCAGGGGGAGGTCACCCAAACTGGAGGAGAAGATTTTGCAGTTCAGGTGACCCTCATTCCCCCAGATGGACATCTTCTGGGAGAAGTGTCGGAGGTGAGCGGATGGGTTGGACAGTCCGTCATAGGGGACGAACCGCGGGACGGAGAACTTTCTGGGCAAGGGGGTGCGCTCGATTTCTTTTATAAAGGGTGAGCCCCCTAGATCAGTGTGACCACAGATCTGCTTCTGGTCCCGCACGTTCAGGTTGTGCTGAAGAGCTAACCTGACGCGTTTGTCGAACCGCTCCTGCTCGTCGTCCTTCTCTGGAGTCTGGGCTCTTGGCTTTCGCTTGGAGTGGTTCGGGCTATGATGGCTATGAGTTCGGCCATCACGACTGTGATGACTCCGGCTGTTGCTTGAGCCTTCGTCACGAATCTGGCTCCGCTTATGGTCCAGGTGGTTTCTGAGATCTTCGCGGGGAGGCTGGGCTGCCCTGCTGGGGGCGTCCCTCTTCTTTCCTTGAGGCTCAGAGACCTGCCTCAAGGAGGCGGTTTGCGCTGCCCTCAGCTGCTGCTGGAGCTCGCGAATCAGCTGCTCTTGCCTCTGGAGGAGAGCAGTTTGGGCTGCGACAACCCCTCCAGTGGCAGGGGGTTGAGCGTGGCGCGTCTCTTCTACGGCCACGGCTTTGTCCTTGCGAGGACGCTCATGCCGACGCTCATCGCGTCGGGGTGGCATGACTTCTTCTGCTGAGATCGAGGTCTCGAGTCCTTCTTGAAGGGGGACATCGATAAAAAGCTGCGAGCCTAGGCGGCCCTCGCCTGCGGATGTGCCATGCACCGTGCGGGACCGCCCCTGAGGAGGGACGTCCGCCGACGGTGGTGGCAGCTCGAGCACTGCTCTCGAGGATTCTACGCCCTTCCTAGCTTTCGGAGGCATGGCTTCTGGGAGATTGAGGTTGAGAAGGTCGGGAAGGTTGGGATATTACTTTCCCACAGACGGCGCCAATTGTAGGTGCAGAAAATAATGACCCACAATAACTGGGGAGCCTTAGAGGACTTATCCAACAATGGTGACGACTGGGAACCGTCCGAAAGCCTGAAAGAGAAGAACACACGGTCAGAGGACCCTGGCCTGGGCGGCGCAAGGCTCTCCGATGCCAAAGTCAGTGAATGAACTGGAACAATGGAAGGAGAGGAAGAAGAGAGGCAGAATAACAGCTCTATGAGTTGTATTGTGCGTACCTTGCATGTGAAATGCAGTCCTTTTTATAGACGATTTGGAAGATATCTTGGACGATACCTTGGCATGGGTCTCATTGATTCGATTGGGAAGTCATGATCAGCCCACGAAGCAATAAATGCGGTCTAATCCAGCCCACTCTGCATTAAATGCGCGTCGGATCAGCCCACGTCGCATTTAATGCGCGTCTTGTTGGGCCAGATCGTGTTAGACGTCTTTGGCGGTAGGGGTACCATCGGATCCACCCTCGGGCCCTGCCCTGATGTGGCCTCAGCCGCTGGATGCCGCCATGTCAGTGATCTGGCGAAGATTGTGAGCGGCTGGATGTCGCATCTGTCTCGCTAGTTCGCGCCCCTACTCCTCCACGTGCTTGATGACGTGGAGGGGGCGAGGGGCGCAAGCGGAGGTTCTTTCTTACTTCGGCTTCCGTCCCGGCTCTTTTAGCCGAGGTGGAGCTCTCTGCCGAGATGGACACACGAGGTGGCCGAGCTCGGCGCTAGCGGTCCGGAACTGCTTAACTTCGGCCGGACCTCCTGTCCTGGCAGCCGGGGTGAGCCTGGTGCCACGTGGATGGCATGCGGTTGGCACGTGAGAGTGCTCAGACTCATCTGATGGCTGTGATTAACGTAATCCTGTGGTTCTGGAAATCTCCCCACACAATAAATATACATTCCTCTCACATACAAAGGTATGTTGGAGAGTTCACTTATATTGGCTCGTTCATGGTATCAGAGCTACACTAAGAGTTAACACTCAATTGATCCAAATACTCTCCTTCTTTCATTCTCCACCATGACATCATCGTCTTCATCCTCTGGATCTTCATTACAACTCTCTCTGAACAACATTAATCAATTAGTTTCAGTCAAACTAGACTGAAACAACTACTTGTTATGGAAGACTTAGCTGGTTCTCATCCTTCGAAGCAATGATCTCATGAAATTCGTTAATGGGAACTATCCTTGCCCTGAACAGTTTCTGCCTGATGCAAATCAAAAGCCCTCCATCTCTCTTAATCCAAAGTATGTGGAGTGGCAAAAGCAAGATCAACTCTTGCTCAGTTGGCACATCGCCAGACTTACCACGTACGGGGCAGTATGGATGACACTCGAGAAGAGATTCACATCTCACTGTCGGGTGTGTGTCATGCAACTTAAGCAACAGTTGCAAACTATCAAGAAAGGCTCACTCTCTGCTTGTCACTATTTGCAACAGATCAAATTTATTTCTGACAATCTTTCTGTTGTTGGGTCACCTATTGACGACGATGATCTCGTCCTTATGACTCTCAATGGTCTTGGACCTGAATATGGTCTATTTAAAACATCTGTCACTACTCGATCAGATCCAGTCAGCCGTGATGAACTATATGGCCTTCTCATCAGCCAAGAAATTAGTCTGGAACTTGCTACACCAACGCTGCCAACGGAATCTACTCCAATGACAGCCTTTATCACTCAACTAGGCAATCATTGTCAATCCACATAAACTACTAATTGTAGGTGCAGAAAAATGATGACCCACAATAATCGAGGTGCCTTACAGGACTTATCCAAATGAAGAAGGAAACCTGCTGCCTGGAAACCTGAAAGGAGAGAGCAAACGGTCAGAGAACCCTGGCCTGGGCGGCACAAGGCTCTCCGATGCCTAAGTCAACGAATGGACTGGAACAAAGGAAGGAGAGGGAGAAGAGAGACAGAGTAACGGCTCCTTGGGTTGGATTGTGCGTACCTTGCATGTGAAATGAGGCTCTATTTATAGACGCCTGGACGATATCTTTGGATGATATTTTGGTGTGGGTCCCATGACTTGATGGGGAAGTCATCATCAGCCCACAAAGTAATAAATGCGGTCCATTCCAGCCCACTTTGCATTTAATGCCAGTCGGATCAGCCCACATCGCATTAAATGCGCATCTTGTTGGGCCAGATCGTGTTGGACGCCTTTGGCGGTAGGGGTACCATCGGATCCGCCCTCGGGCCTTGCCCTGATTTGGCTTCAGCTGCTGGATGCCGTCCTGTCAGTGATCTGGTGAAGATTGTGGACGGCTGGATGTCGCATCTGTCTCACTGGCCCGCGCCCCTATTCCTTCACGTTCTGATGACGTGGGGGGCGAAGGGCGCGAGTGGATATTATTTCCTGCCTCGGTTTTCGTCCCGGCTCCTTCGGCCGAGGTGGAGCTTTCAGCCGAGGTGGGCACCTGGGGTAGCCGAGCTCGGCGCTAGCGGCCCGGACCAGCCTGACTTCGGCTGGGGCCCCTGTCCTGGTAGCCGAGGTGAGTCTGGTGCCACGTGGGCGGCAACGCGGATGGCACGTGATAATGCTTAGTCCCATCTGATGGCTGTGATTAGCGTAATCCTGGAGCTTTGGAAATCTCCCCACACAATTGCCCCCTAGCTTTTGACCTCTTAAGCGTCCTAGCCTTTAGTGGTCGAAAGCTAGAGAACCTGTCTGGAGATGCGGCGATCATTGCCTGGTGTCGCTTCAACTTTTCTGAGGCAATAAATGCTCTGTCATGCCCGTTCCGAGAAGCGAACCGACGGCTACACGTGTAACCCCTTCACTGATTGCGTTGTCTCATTGATGGAACAGGCTCGGATTACGAAATCCGTCTCTTCGAATTCGAAAGTGGCGCCCAAAGAGGGTTCCCTCTCCATAAATAGGGTCGCCTTTCTTCTTTCTTCTTTCTGATTTCCTTTGCCCCTGCTTTTGATTTCCACTCTGTTCTTCGAGACTTCTCTGGTGAGGACGATCGTAGGACGCGCCCAGATCTATTTTTGACTCGCCCTTCCGTCTCTGTAAGTAACTTCGTGCCCCCATCTGGTTTTTAGGGTTTCCTCGCCTCTAGGGTTCCTTTCTGCTGCCTCCTTCTTTTAGATATGGGCACCCCTAGATTTCGATTAGATACAGAAGAGGGCATGGCTAGGTTTAGGGTGGCTTATAACATCCCAGAGGGAGTTCGCCTTAGGTCGGCGGACCCTTCCGACCACGCCACGCGCGGTTGGTCCTGCGGCTGGATGCCGTTTCCTCTAATCTCTATGATCGAAGGTGGGGTCAGATTTCCTCTACACCCTCTACTTAGGGCCTGCCTTAGCATGTGGTCGATTACCCCGTGCCAGTTGATGCCCAATGGCTTCAAAGTCATTATGGGCACGGCGAAATTGAACGAGATTTTGGGGACCGACCTGGGTGTCCATGACATCGAGGATGTATATGACATTTGCAAGGCCGGGGGAGATAATTACTACCTCCGGGTGAAGCAGCGTCAAATAGGCTTCGTCCTGGCCCTGGAGGATTCCAGTAAGAATGCCGAGGAAGACCTCTTCTGCGTGTCCGGGGACTGGGAATTCGGCGCCGGTGAGAGCAGGAGGCTGATGGTCCCTCGTCATCCCGGGGCCGTCCCAAGTAAATACTGCTTCTTCTCCCTGTTTATTTCACTCTGCCACCATATCGCCGAGCTGACATCCTTTGTTGTTTGCGCGCAGAACTGCACGCTAGGCGACGCCGGGCTGCGAGCGAAGGCTGGAGAAAGAACGTCGACGACCACAAGAAGGTCGAGAGATATAAAGGGCACGAGACCAGATCGGCCTGGAAGCTGCTAGGGTACACGCCGAGGTACCGCGGTCACTATAGGAGGATCGGAGCAGCTCCCGAGGATGAGCTGCAACCTGATCGCCCTCCTGTTACCTTGGCGGTGCCTGCCGGGGTCCCTTTAGCTGATCCTGCTGCGAGCCGAGCTGCATCTGGTGAGGAGGCATCCACGTCCTCCAGCTTGGGGTCGCCGAACTTGAGGGAGATAGTGGACGCCTACTCATCTGACCAGGAGCGAGGAATGGAGGGAGGCTCAAAAGTGCCTGGTACTAAAGATCTGGCCGCCAAGTTTAGGCAGAGATCTTCTTCCTCGACACCTTCGTCCGCCAGCACCCGCTTGGTTTCGGGCTCGGGGGGCGCTGGCGCCACTTCTACTCCCGTCTCTAAACCGAGCGAGGGAGCGCGGCGACGCTCGCCGGATCGCCCACGAGAGGGGTCCCCACCCCGGAAGAGGCTCAAGATGGAGACGCAGCCCGGGAAGCCCCTAAGCGTTGAGGATCGGCTGATGGGGAATACCGACGTTATCGGGGCCATTGCCAAAGCTTGCGCCCTGCCGCGCGACATGGAGATGCATGCGCGGTACGACAATGATAGCCTGATGGTCTCGGCAATCCAGGCTAATCTTTTGGTAAGTATCTTCTGTGCTCTTCTTCAAGTGCTTTGGTCCGGCTGCTGTTGTTTGACCCATTCTTCCCTTTCGCAGAATGTGCAGAGGCTCCTGGCTGTAATGGAAAGGAGTGATCGGAATGTCGCCAAGATCGGTTCTCTAGCTTTCGACCACTAAAGGCTAGGACGCTTAAGAGGTCAAAAGCTAGGGGGCAATTGTGTGGGGAGATTTCCAAAGCTCCAAGATTACGCTAATCACAGCCATCAGATGGGACTAAGCATTCTCACGTGCCATCCGCGTGCCGCCCACGTGGCACCAGACTCACCTCGGCTACCAGGATAGGGGCCCCAGCCGAAGTCAGGCTGGTCCGGGCCGCTAGCGCCGAGCTCGGCTACCCCAGGTGCCCACCTCGGCTGAAAGCTCCACCTCGGCCGAAGGAGCCGGGACGAAAACCGAGGCAGGAAAGAATATCCACTCGCGCCCTTCGCCCCCCACGTTATCAGACACGTGAAGGAATAGGGGCACGGGCCAGTGAGACAGATGCGACATCCAGCCGTCCACAATCTTCACCAGATCACTCACAGGACGGCATCCAGCGGCTGAAGTCAAATCAGGGCAAGGCCCGAGGGCGGATCCGATGGTACCCCTACCGCCAAAGGCGTCCAACACGATCTGGCCCAACAAGATGCGCATTTAATGTGACGTGGGCTGATCCGACTGGCATTAAATGCAAAGTGGGCTGGAATGGACCGCATTTATTACTTTGTGGGTTGATGATGACTTCCCTATCAAGTCACGGGACCCACACCAAAATATCATCCAAAGATATCGTCCAGGCGTCTATAAATAGAGCCTCATTTCACATGCAAGGTACGCACAATCCAACCCAAGGAGCCGTTACTCTGTCTCTCTTCTCCCTCTCCTTCCTTTGTTCCAGTCCATTCGCTGACTTAGGCATCGGAGAGCCTTGTGCTGCCCAGGCCAGGGTCCTCTGACCGTTTGCTCTCTCCTTTCAAGTTTCTAGGCAGCAGGTTTCCTTCTTCATTTGGATAAGTCCTGTAAGGCACCTCGGTTATTGTGGGCCATCATTTTTCTGCACCTACAATTCCAACTGAGGGGTGACATCTGGACGAAGACCAAGAGGATTGCCGATCTGGAGTCGGAACTGGCCAGGTCGAGGTCTGAATCGGCGGCTGAGGCGACGAAGCTGCGTGGTGAGGTGCTAGCTGGGCGCGCCGAAATTGAGAAGCTTAAGTCAGGGAACGCCGAGCTGAAGAAAGAGAAGGCTTCCCTTCTGTCTGAGGCGCAATCTTCTTTCCAACGGGGGGTGGACCAGGCCAGGGTCCTCTGACCGTTTGCTCTCTCCTTTCAGGTTTCCAGACAGCAGGTTTCCTTCTTCATTTAGATAAGTCCCGTAAGGCAACTCAGTTATTGTGGGTCATCATTTTTCTGCACCTACACTAATAATAATGCAAGAGGCAGAGGATGTGGAAGAGGACGTGGTAACACCAATGGCAATGATGACAAATCAAAGAGTCGTTTGGTATGTCAAATCTGTAATAGGGTCGGACACTCTGCCTTGGATTGTCATCACCGCCTCGATTTTGCTTATCAAGGTCGAGGTCCACCCCATCATCACTTGGCCGCAATGCAAGCAGCTACTACTCAAACTGCAGACAATGCTTGGTATGCCGATACAGGAGCCACCAATCACATCACTTCAGATCTGACCAATCTTACTTGTTCAGACTTCAGATTACAAGGGGCCTGACAATGTAATGGTGGGGAATGGCTCAGGTTTGAAAATTCATCACATTGGAAGTTCCTCCTTGTCTATCCCTCGTAATACATTTCATTTAAATAACATCTTACATGTTCCCCATATTCATTCCAACCTACTATCTGTTCGACAGTTTAGTAGAGACAACAATTGCTTCTTTGAATTTAATGGTTTTGGTTTTGTTGTGAAGGAACGGAGCACATGGAAGACGCTTTTCCGCGGAACACTTAAAGATGGCCTTTTATCATCTTCCTATTCGTAGTGCCCACCTTTCTTCTCGTTCACATCCTCATGCACACGTTAGCGAACGGGTATCCTCTCTGCTTTGGCATCATAGACTGGGGCACCCCTCACAACGAGTTCTTCGGTCTTTGCTCTCTCACAAAAGCCTACCTCTTCGTGGTTCTCCATCTCTATCACATGTCTGTCCATCGTGTCAAGTAGGAAAGAGTAGTCGACTTCCTTTCCGACCTTCCTTTTCACATTCTGTTTCACCTCTTGCACTTTTACACACTGATGTATGGAGTTCACCAATAAATTCAATAAGTGCAGCACGGTATTAATTAATAAGGGTTGGAGTGTTCTTCCTGGAAAGGATTTGGCGGAAGCCACCGGTGGAATCCGGCGAAATCAGGCCTTGCATACAGGTGTCAAGCCCTCCATCCAAATTACCAAGTGGCTGGCCCTCTCCCATCAAATCCCACACAACTGTCACCATACCATCTTCCATAACCACTATCAACCCAAAACTTTACATCCGACACTTCCAACTCCTAGATCTGCCTTGTCAGATCTGTTCCCTGTGTTGCTGACTTCATCCCACCCACCTACCACCACTATATTAGCCTCCACCAATTACCAAACAGCCACCACCACTCTAGGTCCATTAACCAATCCTAACCGAACACCAACCCAGACCTTCCCACTGAACCTGAACCCTTTTCCAGACTAGATCCAATACCACCCTAGCCCACCTAGGCCCAACAGAACCTACTTGAACCCATCTGGGCCTGGGCCAATCTGGCTGAACCATGTTCACTTAATCTAATTGGAAATTAACTGATCCCTAAGCTAGTGGAAGGGATTCTCTTCCATTGAGACCCCGATCCTAATGTTCATTGCGGGATTGTGACAAGGCCTAGATTCATCTCTAGCATCAGCTGAAATCTTATACAAAGGGGTAGAATCTAAATTTAATTTTATATTTCAGATTGTAATTGTTAATAATTTCTGATCTCATTAAACTCTATAGGTTAGCCTTGCATTGTCCTGCATCAACTTTGGTATCAGAGCATAGGTCTAGCTTAGAGTTCTAGAGTCTTGCAATTAAAAAAAAAAGATTTTTGCATTACGTTTAGGTCATTTTATGATTATTTAGTGTGAGTCAACACGTAGGGGAAAACCATCCAGACTGTGTCCTCACCTAGTGAACCCACCATGGACCAAGCTAGGCTTATGGAAATGTTTGCCCAACTCAATGCCCGTCTAGATGACATGAATCAAAAGATGGAAACTCAGACTGCTGCTGCCCAAACTCTAAACGCATGGCAGACCTTGAGGTTAGCATTCACAAGGAGGACGATCTAAAATCCAACGCCGAGGGTGGCAGGGGTAGAGGTCGTGGCCGGGGCGCAGGCCCTAGGCGAAGGGGTAGACAAGGGTGTGGACCGCGACATAATGAGGATCATGACCATTATGACCCAGATGACCGGATCAATGTTGTAAAAATCGCAGGGCGGACGCTAGGCGGTGGGCATGGACTAGGGATTAATCCCCGATTAATCTCCGCCTAGCCCGATTAATCCCCTCCTAGTTCGATTAATCCCCGCCTAGTGCCTAGGCGGTGATCGCCGACTAGCTCCTAGGCGCCGCCTAGGCCGATTTTTACAACAATGGACCGGATCATGAAGTCCGTTAAGACGGAGGCCCCAAGCTTTTATGGTCGACTTGATCCAAAAGTATTCCTTGATTGGTTGTCTAACATGGACCACTACTTTGAGTAGCATGACCTGTCAAAAGGGCGCCGAGTGAGATTCACAAAAATGAAATTAGTGGGTCAAGCTAGGTTATATTGGACAAACGTACAGCGCCAATTAGAGAGGCTGGACTGTGAGCCCATTAACCATTGGGATGAGATGAAGGAAAAGCTAAAAGAAAAATACCTTCCTTTGTCTTATAAACATAAGCTCCTAGATCAATGGAATGACCTCAAACAAGGGAGTATGTCCGTTTCTGACTACATCGCCAAATTTGAAGAATACATATTGTGATTTGATGTCCAGGAAGACCTTGGAATGACCCTTTCTCGATTTCGAGCGGTTCTTCGTTCAGAACTCCTAAGAGAATTGCTTCCTTACGATATGACCACTCTTGATCACATGTATCAAGTGGTACAAGATCTAGAGCAATATGTGAAGCAACCTTTCGCACGCAAGGCGATTCGATTCTCATACCATTGACCCTCGTTCCACACCTTCTGGGGCGAAACCAATTTTTGGAAATCAACCCAAGGGTCAAACCAGCACTCCATCTGGCTTTAAACATTCCAAAAACAAGGGAGTTGTTGGCGATAGTTCAAAACGGAGCAACACTGACCAGTGCTATCGATGCCAAGGATTTGGTCACACTGCCTCACCAAGAGGCCTCAATTATTTGTTGAGGGCACTGAAGATGCCGAAATACCTAAGGAGGAATATGGGCCTACTGAAGTGGCTAGTGATGAGGAGAGTGAAAGTGAGGAGCATAGAGTGTCATTTCTTAGATTTGCGCCTTACCATCATAATGAAAGTGAGATCCATGTGAGTGAGGGTGAGGTTCCCCGATTGACAGTGGTTAGGTGTGCCCGGACCTTACAAGAGGGGATGGATGATTGGCAGAGGACTGCAATATTTCATACCTTCGTCAAATGCGGTGACAAGAGTTGTAAACTTATCATTGATGGCGGAAGTTGTACCAACACGGTTTCTTCCAAAACTGTCTCCCGCCTAGGATTGTCAACAATTGCTCACCCTCAGCCTTACCGAGTGTCATGGGTTGATTCTACATCAATCCCCGTCACTCAGCGTTGTTTGGTCCCGATTCAAATGAATTCATATAATGTGAGGCCCCACCCCTGGTGGGCCCTCAATTTGAATGTGAATACTATATATTAGCCTAAGTATTTTAATTATACTAATTATGGGGTTTAGATAAGGGTAGTTATGTATTTTCCTAGGTTTAGTCTAGTTGTGTAATTAGTAGAGCCAATAGGGTGTCTTTTGTTAATTTTAGAGGTAGTTAGTTTGTTAAAGGCCCTAACTAGAAATTAGTGTTTACTATAGGGGGTTTGCACCAAAGAATCTTCTAGAAGCCCACCTAAAGACCTAAGTACCCTCTACCCTAACCCTAATCCAATTCTAACCCCAAGGGCATTTTTGTCCCTAGCCCAAAAACCCAACCTATTTAATAAACTAAACCCTCCCTGCCCAAGCACTGTTCATCTCCTCTCTTAATTCCTATCTCTTTCTCTCTTCTTCTTCCCCACTTTTCTCCAACGAGCCCTCATCTTCCCTCTAATTCCTATCTCTCTCACTCTCTCTTTCTCTCCCCAGAATTTCCAATAGAAGGCCAACCCCAAGATTGATCTACAACAAAGGAACCCCACGACTGGATTTCCCCTATTATAGCTTGGTTATGTATCTTCCCTCTTCCTTCTAACTGCACTGATCAGGCAAGTGCTCTATGCTGCTAACTTAGAATGCATGAATTATCTTCCTCTTGATTCTGCAAATTTTAATTCTGTTTATATATGTTTAGATTGATCTTTGAGCTTGTCTGTTGGTTTTTCTTTGGCCATTGATGGATGAAGTCACCTCATTTGGATGATCAATGGTCGGTTGATGGATGGTTGATATAGAAGTGATTTTCTTCTTTGATTAAGCTTCTGTGATGGTCTGAGGAGAAGTCCAGGGGGATTGGGGTCGCTGTACCAAATTCCCGAAGGTGGAATTGTGAAAACCTGTCTTGCTGCGTCGAGACCGGGACCCAAGTGGGACCACCTTTGGAAAATCAGGACCCCACATCTGATGGAGGGGCCCAGGTAGATCCCTGATTTCAGACTTGTCCAGATATAGGATCATGAAATTCTCCTCAAACCCAGAGCTCAGCGATGGCCGAGCTCAGCATTTGGCAGAGCCCAGCGATGGCCGAGCTCAGCACTGACCGAGCCCAGCGATGGCCGAGCTCAGCATTGGCAGAGCTCAACGATGGCCGAGCTCAGCACTGGTTGAGCTCAGCGATGGCCGGACTCAACACTGGCCGAGCTCAGTGTTTGACCAAACTCAGTGTTCTGCCGAGCACAATGCTCAGGTCGAGATCTGCGTCTAGGCCGAGCCCACCGTTTAGGCCGAGCTCAGTGTCTTGGCCGAGCTCAGTGTTTTACCGAGCTCAGTGCCAGACCGGGTTCCGTGACAGACCGGGCTCCGTGCTTGACCGAGCTCAGCGCTTGACCGAGCTAAGAACTTGACCGACCTCAATACCTGGCCAAGCTCAATGCTTTACCGAATCGAGCTGGGTGACTGAACTGAGCTAGGTACTTTACCGAGCTGAGTTGGGTGACCGAGCTGAGTGTTCAATTGAGCTCAAGTCCTTAGCCGAACTCCGAGCTGGATTCCGAAAAGGCCGGATTCCAACGAGGGAGACTAGAACCTGCGGCATTCCCTTTAGCCAGAGTTCTTAGTGTGCACGGCCAACTACCCAGGCCAGGGGGTTAGCCGAACTCACAGGAAGTTCTGGACAATCAGGCTTTGCCTGCAGGGTGTTTACTTCTCTGATCCCAGTGTGCCCAGCTGACCGCCCAGGCCAGGAGGTCGGCTGAGCACACTGTGTACAGTGACACTTCCCAGATTCTAATTTCTATTGTTGTAATCATATGTGGGACCCGTTGACCATCCAAATAGACTTCCATCACTGTGCCAACCACGACTCGACCTTTATACGTTACCAAGTGATGCACATAACTTCTGAGCACCAAACACAGTATTCTTTAGCATCTGTGGTTTCACTTAAATACCGAATTACCTGAGATAGACCTGAATCTGAAGTGGATCATTTACTTAGGTTGGACTGTTGATATCTCCTATTGATTCTTGTACTTGGAGATTCATCTCCCTCATATTATTACTATCACTCTATTGTCCTTATCATTGCTTATACCTGTTAATTAAATGGAAAAGGGAGGACCCGAACCTAGGACTACTTAGAGGTGACCCGATAATCTGATTAGGTGAACATTGACCCGTGTCTGTGGCTAGGCGGGCCCTTTTATGGCCTAAGTTTGGATGTGAATTACCCTAGACTGGAGATGTTAGATTGTATGAGCTTGTGACCTGTTATGGATGAAAATGGATCATATGTTATTGAACATGGACTTGTATCTCATATTGACTGTTATAGACCAGGCCATGTATTTGGTGGGCCTTGGTATGGATCCATTGACTAGACTTGGACCTGGATTATGATCCATCGATACTTGGACCTCTTAGGGACTTTGTTAGGACCTTGTTCACGCAAGGCAAAGCCTAGACAGACACAGACCTTTATTGTTTCCTGAGTCGGCATAGACATTCACTCAGTTGATCTAAGCTCATCCAGTTGGACTGATCATCACTGGTAGGAGCTATTGAGAGTGTTGTGTGGCTATCATGATGAGCATTGTTGTAGACGGACGGTGCGATATTGGGTCCGGTCTCAGCGTGTGTTGATGGAAGATGATTATTTGCGGGGCTAGATAATCCCCAGCACTGTGAGATTTTTCCCTCCGCGACTGTGTTCAGTATGGGAGGGCCGCGGCATAATATCCCGCGGTATCCAGCTTGTGTGAGTGTGCTATTTTGTGTAGGTTTATTATATTATGTTTATCTTGTTTCTATTTGTTTATCTTGCTCAACTGCCTAGGATCTGTACCATTACTATTCTTTTAACTTTATTACTGTCTCTACTCATTTGATGCATACATTCTATATTATTAGCATACTGTGACTTGCCAGATCTTTAGATCTGATCCACTCTTGGTGCTTAGGTCTTGACCCCGAGTTCGAAGGCAATGCGTACGCACTCATAGAGGTGCACGTAGTAGGTAACTCCGGATGAGGACCGGCCGACCAAGAGGTCGAGCCGGAGGGTGGAGAGCCGGCACCACTAGCAGGGGCTTGAGTGTCTATTTGTTTGGGATTTTGAGAGAATTTTTTAGTGAATTGAGTAATGTTGGAAATATATAATTAAACTTTGTTTTTTATCACTTGTCATTTTAGGCTGGATAAGCCCGATATACATGATATGATATGATGATACCTTGTGCTTCCGCTATCTCTGTATTGCTTCCGCTTATTTCTTTATGCTTCCACAATATTAACTGTTGTTATAATATTGTTCAAAAAGTTTTAAATTGGACCTCACTGCGGACCTATGATCTTGGAAGTTCTCGGATTTCCCGGGAAGTAGCGCGCCAATTTCGGTACTTTGACGGTTTACACGGTATTCGGAATTGGGGCGTTACATTTTGTGGTATCAGAGCGGGCAAGTCTCTAGGAAATAAAATACAATAGAAACTTTAGGACATAGTGAGGAATTCAGTGTGGGGGTACGTGTAAGGTCGATGGATCGGGTAGAATCAGTGTAGTCCTAAGTGTTGGACTTGAACTAACCCAATTTCTTTCTCTTGACAGATGTCTGGAGAAGGTTCTCCACCACATATGATACCAGCAGTCGGTGGCCAGCCCGACTTCGAGCAGCGTTTCCAGAGATTCCTACAGGCCTTCCTTGTTTCTCAGGAGGCCCAGGCTTCGGCGCAGCAGCACCAGGCCGAGGACTTTGTGTAATTTCAGACACAAGTCCTGGATATCATCGAGAGGGTGGCTCAGCCAGGTATAGCAGCGGCATCTGTTCAGGAGGTAGACCCGAACATCATCTTTGAGAGGTTCCTCAAGAGGGGACCACCTGAGTTCACTGGCGCAGATGATCCGCTGGTGGCCGATGATTAGATCATACGGATGGAGAAGATCTTCAGAGTCTTTGAGTGCACCGGCCAGCAGAGGGTGAAGTTAGCTGCTTACATGTTCCGGGGAGTCGCGGAGGACTGGTGGAGGACAGTTCAGCGACATTTCGAGGTGATCGGAGACGAGATTGCTTGGACTGCCTTCAGAGCGGACTTCCTCCGGAAGTTCATACCAGCTCATGTCAGAGACCGCAAGCTGCGGGAGTTTCAGGCACTGGTGCAGGGCAGCATGACTGTCTACCAATATGAGGTTCGCTTCACCCAGCTCTCTCGCTTTGCAGAGGCTCTGGTCACGCCTGAGTCAGAGAGGATCCGGCGGTTCGTCGAGGGACTGAGAGACGACATCCAGCTTAACATGTCTTGCATTGAGATTCACACTTATGAGGAGGCTTTGAGGAGGGCTTACTGGGCAGAGGAGCGTCTGCAGCGGATTGAGGCCAGTCAGCAGCAGAGATGGGTCCGGGTTGCTCTGGTCAGACCGTAGCCTGTGCCCCTACAGCAGCAGCCATTCCAGAGACAGATGGCAGCTGGGCAGTATCATCAGCGTCAGCATCAACAGTAGCAGCGTGGGCCCAGAGTGTGCTATGACTGCGGGGAGCCAGGGCACATCTCCAGAGTTTGCCCACTACGAGGAGGACAGCCCCCCGATGCTCCAGCTTCCAGCACCTCCTAGAGCTCCAGCTCCACATGCTCCGCGGATTGCACCAGCACCTCAGCCACCTCAGCAGCAGTACCGTGCCCAGTAGCAGGCACGTGGACCCCAGCAGCCCAGGGGACAGCACTACCAGAGGGGACGACACCAGAGGCCCCTTGGACAGCAGCGACAGCAGCAGAGACCTCAGGTCGCAAGCCGGGCATTTGCACTCACACATGAGGAAGCTGAAGCTACAGGGAACGTCATCGAAGGTACTCTTTCTATTTGTGATCAGATTGCTAGAGTATTGTTTGATCCGGGTGCGACACATTCCTATGTGTCTTCTGCTTTTGCTTTAGTTCTTGGTGGGGTAGGAGAGGAGTTGCCTTGCACGCTAGTTGTGTCTACGCCCGTGGGCAGGAGGGTAGTGTGTCAGACTTACCACACCAGATGCCGAGTGCAGATCGGGGAGTACATTATGTTTGCAGATTTGATCGTGTTACCCATGCATGACTTCGACGTTATCTTGGGGATGGATTGGTTGGCCAAATACCGAGCGGTGATGGATTGCTTCGAGAAGATAGTCAGACTCAGCATCGACGGTTCAGATGACACAATCGAGTTTGTAGGCGAGAAGAAGCCACACAGTACCAGGTTGATTTCAGCACTGAAGGCAGAGAGGCTAGTGAGATCAGGTTGCGAGGGCTACATCGCATTCATCTCAGAGGACAAGAAGTCCAAGGGAGTCGAGGAGATCCCAGTTGTTTGTGAGTTTCCAGACGTGTTTCCCGACGAGATCCCAGGATTGCCTCCAGTCAGAGAGATTGAGTTCACCATCGAACTTGTGCCAGGCACCGCACTGATTTCCAGAGCTCCTTACCGCATGGCTCCAGCAGAGCTGCGAGAGTTGAAGACCCAGTTGCAAGAGTTGATAGACAAGGGTTTCATCAGACCGAGCATGTCACCTTGGGGAGCACCTGTGCTTTTCGTGAAGAAGAAGGATGGATCGATGAGGATGTGCATCGACTACAGGCAGCTAAACCAGGCAACAGTGAAGAACAAGTATCCTCTTCCCCGGATCGACGAGATTTTCGACCAGCTTCAGGGAGCGCAGTACTTCTTGAAGGTGGAGCTGAGATCGGGATATCATCAGCTGCGAGTCAGAGAGCAGGATGTGCAGAAGAAGGCGTTTCGTACTCGTTACGGGCACTATGAGTTCCTTGTGATGCCATTCGGGTTGACGAATGCGCCGGCAGTGTTCATGGCCCTGATGAACAAGATCTTCGCTCCATACCTCGACAGCTTCACAGTGGTATTCATCGACGACGTGTTGGTCTACTCCAAGTCCAAAGAGGAGCACGAGCAACATTTGAGGACATCTCTACAGTTGTTGCGTGACAACCAGCTATACGCAAAGCTCAGCAAGTGCGAGTTCTGGTTAGAGCAGGTAGTCTTCCTCGTACCTATCATCTCCAGAGACGGCCTAGTAGTGGATCCAGCGAAGATCGCGGCAGTAGTGAACTGGGAGAGACCGAAGAATGTCACAGAAGTTCGGAGTTTCCTTGGCTTAGCAGGCTACTACCGCAGATTCGTCAAGAGCTTCTCTTCGATTTCAGCCCCTTTGACCAAGCTGACGAGGAAGGATGTGTTAGGGATTTTGTGTATTGCAATTTGATGGATGCATTATCATTTTAGCATCTCATGAATTCTCACACATGCATTGAGTTAAATATCTTGAAATCTTGATGTACACATGCATTGTTTTAAATATTGTAAATCTTATAGGTTGTGCATGTTTTGGATTTAAATCTTGGATGCATTTGTTTTTTAAAAGAATTTTTAAACCAAGCTAGCCCGTGTTTTAAAGTTTCATATTATATTTGGTTTTTAATGTTTCTTGATTTTAAAAGCACTTAGATGATTTAAAATCATGTTTCCAAGCTTGGTTTAATGGCCCAAAAATCCCCACAAGAAAATACTTTGAATTATGTATAGTTGGGATTTTTGTCTAAAGCTGTCGGTCAACCGACGTCAAGCAGTCGGTCAACCGACAGTGGAACCGAGGCCAACCAAGAGGTTCCATCGGTTCCAAAAACAGACAGCTACATTTTTACATTTTTGTGCTGTCGGTTCATCTGTCGGTTCATTGTCGGTCAACCGACAAATGAGGGTTAACCGACACATGTGTAACGGTCAGGAAACGTTCGAAAAAATGACCGTTGCTTAGTGACCGTTGAGGTATCAGTCAACCGACAGGTATCCGTTGGCAGCTTTTTTCTATAAAAGCAAGCTCATTCCTTTGGCCAAAGTTGATGACTTTTAAGCCATTCTTGAAGAGCTTTGAGGCCAAAGAAAGGGGAAGAGCTAAAGAAGGCTAATGGGTCATTAGGAAAAGCTAAAGCTTGGATTAATGAAGTTAAACCACCAAGTAAGCTTTGCCTTTTGTTAATCATATGTTTTATGCTTTGTCTAAACTATTGGTAAATGTTTTTAAGCATATTAACTATGATGTGTTGAATCCATTCTTCTCTTAATCTTTGATTTTAGTTATTGGATTCTTCACCCTTGATTTCAAACCAAGTTTTGTTTTAAACTTTGTCAATCATGCTTAGTCAAAATCTTTGATTTCTTTATAGCATGATACATTAACTTGTTTGAAACTCTCTTTGTTGTTTTCAATCTATTTAAACCTTAGTTAAATTAGTTTTTGAAAACAACATTGCACATGCATCACTTGATTAGTCTTAATCATTTTCATACAACTTGTGATCTTTAGATTTTCATATCATTCACAAGTTTGTATTTGTTCAAGTGATTTGCATTTGACTTCAATCATATCTTTTATGTGCTTTAAACTTTGAAATGCTTTAAGCATAAAATTCATTGGACTTAATTTTATCTTGATTGAAGTTCTATACACACACACACCTCATAAGCATTCATCTTTGTAATTCTTAGTGTGTTTGTGTGAGTTGATTTACAATTTCATATCCGCCTATTTAGAGGCAATTTATTTAAGCTTAAATTGTAATCTCTTAGAGTGTTTTGTCAAGACACTTTCTTTGAGAGAAATCATTTGCTTGTAAGGTTATTGCTTAGCCATATAAAAGCATTGTGTAAAGGTTGTTGTTTAGCCTAGAAAAACAACATTGTAAGGTTATTGCTTATCCTTGGAAAGCATATTGTAGAGGTTATTGCTTAGCCTTTTGAAAAGCATAATAGTGGAAATCCGGTGGGGTGTTGGATACACAAGCCGGTAGTGGATGTAGGCATTGAGGCCGAACCACTATAAATCTTTGTGTAGTGGTGATTATTTTGTGGTGATTGTTTTGTTTAAGCTTCCGCATTTTGTATGTTAATCATCACTTGTGACTAGTTAATTTAAAGAATTTAAAATTGGTCATAATTGGTCACTAATTACTAGATCACCCTATTCACCCCCCCTCTAGGGTTAGGATCTCCCGGACTTTCAGGATGTATCGTTCGTGTGGACAGATGCGTGTGAGAACAGTTTCCAAGAGCCGAGGAGAGACTGACGACATCACCGATCTTATCTTTACCTTCTGGTACAGGCGGTTTTGTTGTCTTCACCGATGCTTCAGGGACCGGTCTTGGTTGTGTTTTGATGCAGGAGGGCAAAGTCATTGCCTATGGATCATGCCAGCTGAAGGAACACGAGAAGAAGTATGCTACTCACGATCTAGAGCTTGCCGCAGTCGTGTTTGCACTGAAGATGTGGCGGCACTACCTCTATGGAGAGAAGTTTGAAGTCCATTCAGATCATCGCAGCTTGCAATACCTGTTCACTCAGCACGATCTCAACAACCGTCAGAGGCGTTGGATGGAGTACATCAAGGATTACGACTTCCCTATCAAATACCACCCGGGTAAGGCGAACGACGTAGCAAATGCTTTGAGCAGGAAGACCGCCCTAGTCAGTTTTCTAGCAGCAGAAGGTGTGTGGACCAATGTCTTCAGTGACTTGGATGTCCAGTTTCAGCCGCTCAGCGATAGAGTTATGCTTGCCACCATGTCCGCATGGGAACCAGAGTTGCTTGGAGAGGTCAAGGACAGTCAACGCAGCGATCCCAAGCTTGTCAGAGTGATCGAGCAGATTGGCCAGAGGCCAGAGTTCAGACTGATTGGTGGAGTGCTTTACTATCGGACAGACTGTGTGTACCAGACATTCAAGAGTTCAAGGACCAAATCTTAGCAGATGCACACCACAGCAGATATTCGATTCACCCGGGCAGCACCAAGATGTACAGGAACCTGAGGAGCTACTATTGGTGGAACAACATGAAGAAAGAGATTGCAGGCTATGTGGCCAGAAGTCTGACATGTCAGCAGATCAAGGCCGAGCACCAGAAGCCACCAGGGCTACTTCATCAGCTCGAGATACGTAAGTGGAAGTGGGAGCATATTACCATGGATTTTATTGCAGGACTTCCAGCTACCCGGAGACGCAATGATGGCATTTGGGTGATCGTGGATAGATTGACCAAGTCAGCTCGCTTCTTGCCAGTGTCGATGAGAGCAGGACTGGACGTCCTTGCTAAGCAGTACGTGGACAAGATCGTCTCTTTGCATGGAGTTCCAGCTTTGATTGTTTCAGACAGAGATCCACGCTTCACATCTCACTTCTGGGAGAGTCTACAGCAGGCCTTGGGTACCAAGTTGAGCTTCAGCACAGCCTACCATCCTCAGACAGATGGACAGACGGAGCGCACCAACCAAACCTTGGAGGACATATTGCGAGCTTGTGTCCTAGACTACAAGGAGAACTGGGAGGATTCGTTGCCACTCTGTGAGTTTGCCTACAACAACAGTTACCACTCGAGCATCAAGATGACACCGTTAAAAGCGTTGTACGGCAGGAAGTGCAAGACCCCAGTCTGTTGGGAGGAAGTTAGTGTCAGGAGTTTCCATGGACCATCAATTGTCGGCGACACCAGTGAGAAGATCCACCAGATAGTGGAGAACCTGAAGATTAGCCGCAGTCGACAGAAGAGCTATGCAGACAACCGGCGCAGACCACTTGAGTTTCAGAAGGGAGACCGTGTATTCTTGAAGGTTTCCCCAGCTCGAGGCACCCTCAGATTCGGCGAAAAGAGTAGGTTAGCACGGAGGTACGTCGGACCCTTTGAGATCAAGGCCAGGATCGGGATGTCGCCTACAGACTTCAGTTGCCAGCAAAGTTATTGGGTGTGCACGACGTCTTCCACGTCTCGATGTTGAGGAAGTATGTGGAGGACCCTACCCACATTCTGCATCAGCAGCCGCTCGACATCCAGCCCGACGCATCCTACATCGCCAAGCCAGTCGCCATCATCGACACAAAGGAGAAGGTGCTTCGGGACTGAACCATTCAGTTTGTGAAGGTTCAGTGGGAGCATCACACCCCAGCTGAGGCTACTTGGGAGCTACGAGACCAGGTGGCGAGAGATTATCCACATCTTCTACCGCGGGTATGTTCTTACTTTGTTTTTACATTTAGGGACCAAATGTCTTTAACGTGGGAGGAATGTGAGGCCCCACCCCTGGTGGGCCCTCAATTTGAATTTGAATACATATATCAGCCTAAGTATTTTAATTATACTAATTATGGGGTTTAGATAAGGGTAGTTATGTATTTTCCTAGGTTTAGTCTAGTTGTGTAATTAGTAGAGCCAATAGGGTGTCTTTTGTTAATTTTAAAGGTAGTTAGTTTGTTAGAGGCCCTAGCTAGAAAATAGTGTTTACTATAAGGGGTTTGCACCAAAGAATCTTCTAGAAGCCCACCTGAAGACTTAAGTACCCTCTACCCTAACCCTAATCCTATTCTAATCCTAAGGGCATTTTTGTCCGTAGCCCAAAAACCCAACCTATTTAACTAAACCCTCCCTGCCCAAGCAATCACTGTTCATCTCCTCTCTCAATTCCTATCTCTTTCTCTCTTCTTCTTCCCCACTTCTCTCCAACGAGCCCTCAGCTTCCCTCCAATTCCTATCTCTTTCTCTCTTCTTCTTCCCCACTTCTCTCCAACGAGCCCTCAGCTTCCCTCCAATTCCTATCTCTCTCCCTCTCTCTTTCTCTCCCCAGAATTTCCAATAGAAGGCCAACCCCAAGACTGATCTACAATAGAGGAACCCTACGGCTGGATTTCCCCTATTATAGCTTGGTTATGTATCTTCCCTCTTCCTTCTAACTGCACTGATCAGGCAAGTGCTCTATGCTGCTAACTTAGAATGCATGAATTATCTTCCTCTTGATTCTGCAAATTTTAATTATGTTTTTATATGTTTAGATCGATCTTTGACCGTGTCTGTTGGCTTTTCTTTGGCCATTGATGGATGAGGTCACCTCATTTGGATGATCAATGATCCGGTTGATGGATGGTTGATATAGAAGTGATTTTCTTCTTTGATTAAGCTTTCGTGATGGTCTGAGGAGAAGTCCAGGGGGATTAGGGTCGCTTGTACCAAATTCCCAGAGGTGGAATTGTGAAAACCCGTCTTGCTGCGTCAAGACCGGGACCCAGGTGGGACCACCTTTGGAAAATCAGGACCCCACATCTGATGGAGGGGCCCAGGTAGATCCTTGATTTCAGACCTGGTCCAGATATAGGATCATGAGATTCTCCTCAAACCCAAAGCTCAGCGATGGCCGAGCTCAACACCGATCGAGCTCAGCGATGGCCGAGCTCAGCACTGGCAGAGCCCTGCGATGGCCGAGCTCAGCACTGGCAGAGCCCAGCGAGGGGCCGAGCTCAGCACTGGCAGAGCCCAGCGATGGCCGAGCTCAGCGATGGCTGGATTCAACACTGGCCAAGCTCAGTATTTGACCGAACTCAGTGTTCTGCCGAGCACAATGCTCAGGTCGAAATATGCGTCTAGGCCGAGCCCATTATTTAGGCCGAGCTCAGTGTTTTAGGCCGAGCTCAGTGTCTTGGCCGAGCTCAGTGGTATGGCCGAGCTCAGTGTTTTACCGAGCTCAGTGCCAGACCGGGCTCCATGCTTAACCGAACTCAACGCTTGACCGAGTTAAGAGCTTGACCGGCCTCAATGCCTGGCCGAGCTCAGTGCTTTACCGAACTCAGCTGGGTGACTGAACTGAGTTATGTGCTTTGCCGAGCTGAGTTGGGTGACCGAGCTGAGTGTTCAATTGAACTCAAGTGCTTAGCCGAACTCCGAGCTGGATTCCGAAAAGGCCAGATTCCAACGAGGGAGACTAGAACCTGCGGCATTCCCTTTAGCCAGAGTTCTTAGTGTGCACGGCCAACTACCCAGGCCAGGGGGTTAGCCGAACTCACAGGAAGTTCTGGACAATCAGGCTTTGCCTGCAGGGTGTTTACTTCTCTGATCCCAGTGTGCCGAGCTGACCACCCAGGCCAGGAGGTCGGCTGAGCACACTGTGTACAGTTATACTTCCCAGATTCTAATTTTTATTGTTGTAATCATATGTGGGACCCGTTGACCATCCAAATAGACTTCCATCACTGTGCCAACCACGAGTCGATGGTGTGGCTCAACCTTGACTCGTGGGGTCCGTTAATTAAGGTCCAGGTTATGTAATCTAAGATGACTCGACCTTTATACGTTACCAAGTGATGCACATAACTTCTGAGCACCAAACACAGTATTCTTTAGCATCTGTGGTTTCACTTAAAGATCGAATTACCTGAGATAGATCTGAATCTGAAGTGGATCATTTACTTAGGTTGGACTGTTGATATCTCCCATTGATTCTTGTACTTGGTGATTCATCTCCCTCATATTATTACTATCACTCTATTGTCCTTATCATTACTTATACCTGTTAATTAAATGGAAAAGGGAGGACCCGAACCTAGGACTACTTAGAGGTGACCCGATAATCTGATTAGGTGAACATTGACCCGTGTCTGTGGCTAGGCGGGCCCTTTTATGGCCTAAGTTTGGATGTGAATTACCCTAGACTGGAGAGGTTAGATTGTATGGGCTTGTGACCTGTTATGGATGAAAATGGATCATATGTTATTGAACATGGACTTGTATCTCATATTGACTGTTATAGACCAGGCCATGTATTTGGTGGGCCTTGGTATGGATCCATTGACTAGACTTGGACCTGGATTATGATCCATCGATACTTGGACCTCTTAGGGACTTTGTTAGGACCTTGTTCACGCAAGGCAAAGCCTAGACAGACACAGACCTTTATTGTTTCCTGAGTCGGCATAGACATTCACTCAGTTCATCTAAGCTCATCCAGTTGGACTGATCATCACTGGTAGGAGCTATTGAGAGTGTTGTGTGGCTATCATGATGAGCATTGTTGTAGACGGACGGTGCGATATTGGGTCCGGTCTCAGTGTGTGTTGATGGATAATGATTATTTGCGGGGCTAGATAATCCCCAACACTGTGAGATTTTTCCCGCCGCGACTGTGTTCAGTATGGGAGGGCCGCGGCATAATATCTCGCGGTATCCAGCTTGTATGAGTGTGCCATTTTGTGTAGGTTTATTATATTATGTTTATCTTGATTCTATTTGTTTATCTTGCTCAACTGCCTAGGATCTGTACCATTACTATTCTTTTAACTTTATTACTGTCTCTACTCATTTGATGCATACATTCTATATTATTAGCATACTGTGACTTGCCAGATCTTTAGATCTGATCCACTCTTGGTGCTTAGGTCTTGACCCCGAGTTCGAGGGCGATGCGTACACACTCGTAGAGGTGCACGTAGTAGGTGACTACGGATGAGGACCGGCCGACCAAGAGGTCGAGCCGGAGGGTGGAGAGCCAGCACCACTGGCAGGGGCTTGAGTGTCTATTTGTTTGGAATTTTGAGAGATTTTTGTAGTGAGTCGGGTAATGTTGGAATTATGTAATTAAACTTTGGTTTTTATCACTTGTCATTTTAGGCTGGATAAGCCCGATATAAATGATATGATATGATGATACCTTGTGCTTCCGCTATCTCTGTATTGCTTCCGCTTATTTCTTTATGCTTCCGCAATATTAACTGTTGTTATAATATTGTTCAAAAAGTTTTAAATTGGACCTCACTGCGGACCTATGATCTTGGAAGTTCTTGGATTTCCCGGGAATTAGCGCGCCAATTTCGGTGCTTTGACGGTTTACACGGTATTTGTTAGGTATTTTTGTATTGGCTAATTCATGTTGGACAAAACTTTAGGAGTCTTTGTGTTGTATGTTTTATTTAGAAAATGACTCCGAAGATAGAAGAGGGAGGACTCCAAGAAGAAAAGCCTGAATGGTTTAGAAGAAGAAAGCTGGTAGAAAAGAGTTCTGAATTTCCGTATCTCTTCCAGCAAGGAGTCCGCTCGAGCGCTCTCACCTTCGCTCGAGCGACCGCGAGACAGAGCCTCATCCGCTCGAGCGGTTGAAGAGTTCGCTCGAGCGAACAGTGCGCAGAAAACGGGAAAGTCTCTATTCTGATACGAATTTATTTCCTTTTGAGACTCTGTTTTCCCAATCTGAGTCCTACTTGTGTTCTAAGTATTAGGCACGAAATTGGGGCTATATATAGGGTGTTACTCTCAACCCTATGGAGACACACCACCACTCTCATTAATCTAAGTCAGAGAGATCATAAGAGAGAGTTTATTCTCTAGAGCCATTGAGAGATCGTTCTGAAGGCTGCTCTAGAAGGTTGCTGTTGCTTCTACTTTTCGAAGGAGAAGATTGTTCATCTTGTGCTTGCAAGGTGTGAGGAGATCAAGTAAGGAGAACGGGGCACGTGGATTTCGTGTCAGTGGATTCTTTGCAAGAACTACTATAGCCCTGAGGTCGAGGTACAGACTGAGGTACAGGAGCTAGTGAGTATATCTTGTAACTGTTCGTGAACTCTTGATTTCTGGTTCGTGGTTTTTCTCCCTGGATAGGGTTTCCACGCTATATTTTGTGTCTGCCTTCTTGTGGTGTGTGATTGGTAGATAGCTAGTTCTATTGTCTGATTGATTTATTTCCGCTGTGCATTGCCTGATTAATTTAAGAACTAGTAGTATTCCATTCTAGTAGTGGCCCATAAATTTGGACTTTCAATTGGTATCAGAGCGGGTTGCACTATTTTATTGTGTTGATCCATATTTGCTAGAATGGATATCTACCGCGAAGCACTTCAACCAATAAGCCTCCTTTGGTGGATGGTAGCAATTATGCTTATTGGAAAGTCAGGATGGTTGCCTTCTTGAAAGCCATAGATCTGAAAGTTTGGAAATCTGTTGTTAATGGCTATTCCTTGCCCACTATTACTGCTGATGGGGTAACTGATCTCAAACCTGAAGATAAGTGGAGTAAGGAAGAAGAGTTGGCTGCCACTTATAACTCTAAAGCATTGAATGCTATTTATAATGGAGTTAATATGTCTGAGTTTCGTAGAATTTCTACATGCACTACTGCGAAAGAAGCTTGGGATATTCTGCAGACTGTGCATGAAGGCACTGAAACTATTAAACAGTCGAAACTTCAGAAATTGTATACCATATTCGAAACCATAAAGATAGAAGAAGATGAAACTTTTGATGATTTCAATTCAAAGCTGAATGCAATTGTGAATGATACCTTTACTCTGGAAGAGCCAAATCCTGAAAATAGGATTGTGAAAAAGATTATGCGGTCTCTTCCTGAAAGGTTTGATGCAAAGGTGTGGCTATTGAGGAGAATAAAAATTTGAATATTCTCAAAGTTGAGGAATTAGTTGGCAACCTTCAGACTTTTGAAGCAAACCTAAGGACTAATGTGAAAACAAAATCCCAAGGTATTGCTTTGAAAGCGTTCAAGGAATCATTCAAGAAAGCGTCCAATGAATCATATAAGAAAGCTGCAAGTGATTCAGATTCCGATTCAGAGGAAATTGATCCCCAAGTTGCTGTACAATTCATGAAGCAATTCAAACTTTTATGAAGGGGCAGAAAACCAATGTGAAGATCCCTAAAAATTTTGGAAAGAAGAAATCTTTTAAAGGGATTCAATGTTATGAGTGTCAAGGCTATGGACACATTGCTAATGACTGTGAGAATAAAAAATCTCAAAAGAAGGCCTTGAATACTACTTGGGAAGATGACACTTCTGATGAGAATGATGAAAATCCTGAGTCTGACAAATCTGACACTGGCAAGGGGAAGTTTATTGCTTTTATGGCAACTTCTAGTTCTGTTGCTTCCCATATTTCTTCTGAAGCTGAGACTGATCAAGATACTGATTCAGAGGAAGAACCAGATTGGAAAGCTGAATATGAAACACTTTTCAAGAAAACCATGAAGATGGTTAAAGTGAATGAAAAAGTTGCTCTTAATTGGCAAATGTCTGAAGAGCAGAATTCCTCCTTGAAAGCTGAACTTGCAGATTATCTTGCAAAGTACAAAAATTAGAGGATGAAAATAACAAGTTGGCTGATAAACTGACTGCAGAATCACAAAAGTGTGACTTACTTGATTCTGATATGAAGACTTTGAAAGCAGATAATTCTGATCTAAATGGAAGACTCAAGATGGTTTTATCTGAGTTAGACACTGCAAAATCTTCATTGAACAAGATGAATATCGGGTCTAAAAAATTAGATGACATCTTGTGCAGTCAAAAGGCAAACACTGACAACCATGGCATTGGCTACGCTAACGAGGCATCTACATCTAAAGCCAAAGGTATATACTGTTTTATTCCAAATTCAGTTGTTACTAATCCTGTTGTTCATGTTGCAAATACAGCCGCCAAGAAGAAACCTGTGCCACGTCCTGAAAGAATTCCCACTTGTCATCATTGTGGAATTAAAGGACACATTCGACCCCATTGCAACAAGCTGCGAAGTTTACCGAATCAAAAGCAATGGAAAACGCAGAAGGCTGAGATGAAAAAGAAGAATATCAAAGCTGTCTGGGTCAAGAAAGAAGACCTCTCTTCTGTATTGGTACACACTTTGCTGAAATATCTGAATATGCAAGTGTGTGTGCCAAAGCTTCATCACCCTTGATCTACAGGATCAAGCCCCCACCCCAGTGCTGATACGAAGATCTAATTGAGGGGGAATCAAAAATTGAAGGGGTGCTACAGACTCAAATTGACAGAAGCTGCTTGAAGATAATTGTTTGCCAATTATGGACAAAAGGGGGGAGAATACTGAAGTTAGGGGGAGACAACATGCAAAGATCTACAGGAGCTGATAATTTTTTTTGTGTGTTGAAAATTCAATGTATTTTGGTTTTTCTTTTGGGTAGATCTTTTGTAAAAGTTTTGTTCATGAATTGCCAAAGGGGGAGATTGTTAGGTATTTTTGTATTGGCTAATTCATGTTGGACAAAACTTTAGGAGTCTTTGTGTTGTATGTTTTATTTAGAAAATGACTCCGAAGATAGAAGAGGGAAGACTCCAAGAAGAAAAGAAGAAAGCTGGTAGAAAAGAGTTCTGAATTTTCGTATCTCTTCCAGCAAGGAGTCAGCTCGAGCGCTCTCACCTTCGCTCAAGCAACCGCGAGACAGAGCCTCATCCGCTCGAGCGGTTGAAGAGTTTGCTCGAGCGAACAGTGCGCAGAAAACGGGAAAGTCTCTATTCTGATACGAATCTGTTTCCTTTTGAGACTCTGTTTTCCCAGTCTGAGTCCTACTTGTGTTCTAAGTATTAGGCACGAAATTGGGGCTATATATAGGGTGTTACTCCCAACCCTAACACACTACCACTCTCATTAATCTAAGTCGAGAGATCATAAGAGAGAGTTTATTCTCTAGAGCTATTGAAAGATCGTTCTGAAGGCTGCTCTAGAAGGTTGCTGCTGCTTCTACTTTTCGAAGAAGAAGATTGTTCATCTTGTGCTTGCAAGGTGTGAGGAGATCAAGTAAGGAGAACGGGGCACGTGGATTTCGTGTCAGTGGATTCTTTGCAAGAATAACTATAGTCCTGAGGTCGAGGTACAGACTGAGGTACAGGAGCTAGTGAGTATATCTTGTAACTGTTCGTGAACTCTTGATTTCTGGTTCGTGGTTTTTCTCCCTGGATAGGGTTTCCACGCTATATTTTGTGTCTGCCTTCTTGTGGTGTGTGATTGGTAGATAGCTAGTTCTATTGTCTGATTGATTTATTTCCGCTGTGCATTGCCTGATTAATTTGAGAACTAGTAGTATTCCATTCTAGTTGTGGCCCATAAATTTGGACTTTCAGTATTCGGAATTGGGGCGTTACATATAAGGACCAATTGTGGTGTGATGTTGTGCCTATGGATGTAGGCCACATCATTTTGGGAAGGCCATGGTTGTACAACTTAGATGTCACCACTTATGGGCGTTCTAATTGTTGCTCTTTCATCTACAATGGTACGAGGATCAAGTTGAGTCCTCTCCCACCCAAGAGCGTCATTGAAAAAAAGAAAGGCACTGATAAGGCCAAAGGTATCCAAGAGCCTAAATCCAAAGTCCTTAACATTCTCACTACTAAAGCCTTTCAGAAAGAGGTTAAGAAAGAACCAATTCTCTATGCTCTTGTAGCGAAAGAAGTTCTTCCTGTGCCAACTGTGGAGATTCCTGGAGATGTGGAGCCCATTCTTAAGGAATATCAGGATGTATTTCCTGATGTTTTGCCAAAAGTGCTCCCTCCGATGTGTGACATTCAACACGCAATTGATCTTATTCCTGGCGCAACTCTGCCAAACCTACCCTATTACCGTATGAATCAATCAGAACATGCAAAGTTTAAAGAAGCAAGTAGATAAGCTTCTAGAAAAGGGCTTCATTAAGGAGAGCCTAAGACCTTGTGCGGTGCCTGCACTCCTCACACCTAAGAAAGACGGATCTTGGCGGATGTGCGTTGATAGTAGAGCTATCAATAAGATAACTGTCAAGTATCGGTTTCCTATACCGAGGCCGGATGACATGTTGGACATGATGACAGGTGCCACTATATTTTCCAAGATTTATCTCAAAAGTGGTTACCATCAGATCCATATTCGTCCAGGGGACGAATGGAAATCGCTTTCAAAACGAAGGACGGGTTGTACGAGTGGCTAGTCATGCCCTTCGGTCTTACGAATGCACCAAGTACATTCATGAGGGTTATGACTCAGGTGTTTAAGGCCTTTCATGGGAAAGGTCCTGGTTGTATATTTTGATGACATCCTTATTTATAGTCAAACCACGGAACAACACCTTCACCACTTGTGGCAGGTTTGTCAAGTCCTTAAGAAAGAGAAGTTCTATGCTAACTTCAAGAAGTGCACATTTTTTACCAACAAAGTAATCTTCTTAGGATTTGTAGTATCCTTTGAAGGGATGTCTGCCGATCCCGAAAAAATTCGAGCCATTGTTGAATGGAAAGAACCGGAGAATATTCACGAAGTGCATAGATTCCATGGATTAGCTACTTTCTATCGTCGGTTCATCCGTAGCTTTAGTACCATCATGGCCTCAATCACCGATTGTATGAAAAGGGGGGAATTCAAATGGACTAAGGCTGCTTATAAAGCCTTCTAGGAGATAAAGTCTAGAATGACGGAAGCTCCTGTCATGTGACTTCTTGACTTTACCAAAGTCTTTGAAGTAGCATGTGATGCGTCCGGAATAGGAATAGGCGGAGTATTGAGTCAAGAGAATCATCCTGTTGCATATTATAGTGAGAAGTTAAATGATGCAAAGCATAAGTATTCCACCTATGATAAATAATTCTATGTGGTAGTCCAGGCCTTAAGGCATTGGAGACATTACCTCCTACCGCACGAATTCGTCCTATTTTCAGACCATGAGGCTTTGAAATTTCTCAGCTCTCAAAAGAAACTAAACCCAAGACATGCAAAGTGGGTTGGATTTCTTCAAGAATACACTTATGTCCTGAAACATAAGGCGGGGGTTGAGAATAAACCTGCGGATGCTCTCAGCCGCAAGGTTACACTGATACACTCTATGAGTGTAGACTGTAGAGGTGATTGGGTTTGATCAGGTAAAGGAAGATTATCAGTCATGTCCGGATTTTGGAGAGTTATACGCTTCTCTTTTGGAGGATCAATTGAGAAGTCACAATGGGTTTGTCCTACAAGAGGGATTCTTGTTTATAGGTAACAAACTTTGCATTCCCCGCACCTCCCTGCGAGAATTTCTCATTTGGGAACTCTATGCTAATGGAGTAGCCGGCGATTTCGGCCATGACCAAACCATTGCCCTTGTAGAGGACCCTTTTTACTGGCCTAGTCTCAAACGAGACGTTGCCAAAATTATAGGGCAATGCAAAACTTGCCATTTGGCCAAGCAACGAAAGCAAAACACGGGGTTGTACACTCCATTACCTGTCCCACATGCTCTCTGGCAAGATATCAGTATGGACTTCGTGCTTGGGCTTCCCAAGACCTTTCGTCTGCACGATTCCATCTTTGTGGTTGTGGATCGTTTCTCAAAAATGGCTCACTTCACTCCTTGTTCTAAGACATCAGATGCCTCAAAAATTGCCAAAATCTTTTTCGATGAGGTTGTTAGATTGCATGGGCTTCCAAAAACCATTGTGTCTAATAGGGATGTTAAATTCATGAGTTACTTTTGGAAAACCCTTTGGCATATGATGGGAACTCATCTTCAGTTCTCTTCTGCATACCGCCCAGGTTGTTAATAGGAGCTTAGGAAATTTGTTGCGTTGCCTTGTAGGAGATCATGTTAGGTCATGGGATGCAGTTTTGCCTGTAGCGGAATTTGCATATAATAGTTCAGTAAATAGAACCATAGGCATGAGTCCTTTTGAAGTAGTTAATGGTATCAGCCTAGAAAGCCAATAGATCTCATACCCATGCCCACTGCATTTAGGCCGTCAGAGTCCGCAGAGTCATTTGCACAGCATATTCATAATTTGCACAATGAGATCAGAAAGAAAATTAACATGAGCAATGAAAAATAAAAAATAAATGCAGATTCCCACCGTACTTTTAGAGAATTTCAAGTGGGAGACTATGTGATGGTTCGCATTAGGCCCGAGCGACTCCCACAAGGGGTCGTGAAAAAGTTACAAGCCCGTGGTGCTGGACCTTTTAAGATTTTGAAACGGGTAGGTCCCAATGCTTATGCGATTGGCCTTCCACATGACATGGACATCAGTCCAATTTTCAATGTGGAGGATCTTGTCCCTTTTCGAGGTCCTGCAGTTCCCTATGATGACCTTAATGAAACTGACCTCGAATCCAATGGAGCTAATAGTGCTGGGCCTAGCCAAGCTTTAACCCCTTGGGCCTCTTCCAATTCCTTCCCACAACCTGCACTGCACCGCCACTACCAACAATACCATACAAAAGGGAAGTGGTAGAAGATATCCTTGATGAGCAGGTGGTTTCAACCCGACATGGAGGATACCAGAGGTACCTAGTTAAGTGGAAGGATAGACCTACGACAGATTGCACGTGGATAACAAAACAAGAATTGCAGAAACTAAATTCAGATCTTCTCGAGCGCTACTACAGCTTTATTTCGCCAGAGGCGAATTCTTCTCACCCGGGGGAATTGATGAGGACATTCCAGCTCTTCCGTTCAAGGTCTACCAACAAAAGAAGAAGAAATTACAAAGGCAGGCCTCTTTGTGGTTAGATGGTTATTTCTTGCTGTTAGATCGCATATCCGATGAAGATCCACCGTTGGATCCGACTCGACTCGGTCTAACATGTGACCCATGATCGAGATGAAGACCTCATGTGGCAAATTTCATGAAGGCCCCACATCAGGATGGGAGGGACCTGATACAGAAGATAGGGGTGCCATTTTATGTTTTTCGTTTATGTGTTTGTTTTATTTTAATTATAGATTAGGGCTTTAATTGTAGGTCCATAGGTTTCAAGTATTTGTTTTAATCTCCATTTGCATGTTTTCTACGGTTGAGATCAAGTTCAGAGTTAGGATTTATTTATTTAAGCACTATAAATACAATTTTTAGGAGGTAATGAATGAATGAAAGAAAGATTATTGGTTGGAGTGCCTAAACTCTCTTCGGAAGCCACCGGTGGAATCCGGCGAAATCAGGCCTTGCATACAGGTGTCAAGCCCTCCATCCAAACTACCAGGTAAAATCAGGCCTTGCATACAGGTGTCAAGCCCTCCATCCAAACTACCAGGTAGGCGCTGCAGCAGGCGCAAGGAGACAGGGAGCGGAGGGAGAGGAGGGAGAGGGAAGAGAAGTGCGCAGTTGAGTGAATGCAGAGGAAGAAGGGGAGAGGATACCTGGCGGAGATGGCGATGGGGAGGCAGATGTGGCGGCGTTGCGAGGGTGCTGCGTGGAGACCGCGTGCGAGAGGGAGAAGGGCGGCGACGTGGGTGAATGACGAAGAGCTGCGCAGGGTGCTGTGAATGGGATGAATTCTGCACATGGAGGGGCCTCCTCCTCTGGGCGTGTTCGGTAGAGAGAGGTCCGATCTGCTCCCAGGATCGTGAGATGGCGACGGCTGAGATCGCGAAGGAGAGGTGGGGTGAGAGAGGTCGTGCGTGTGGGATGGTGGATCTGCGTGGGGGTTGTTATGAAGGAGATGAAGTGGATCTGGGGTTAGGGCAGATGAGGGGAGGCCTTCTGCACATGTCCAAAAAAAACATCCAGACTCATGAACCCATCATGGACCAGCTAAGGTTATGGAAATGTTTGCCCAACTCAATGCCCGTCTAGATGACATGAATCAAAAGAAGGAAACTCAAACAAACTGCTGTAAAGCGGATTTTTCATTAAAAAGAAACGAAGAGAGCAATGGAAATTACCCAAACTGAAAATTACCTGCGAGAAGAGATTGCACTTGCAGTGGAAAAGCAAAGCTACGCCTACTAGTGAAGAAGACGAGACGAGACGACCTCCATTAAGAAGACGAGACGAGACGACCTCCATTTTCAGCCTGTATCAAAAGAGTACCCTTCCATCGAGTTAGGAAAACCGAGCTTCCTTCTCTCCTCCTTTGGGCTCTGACATATTCCCGCGCTTCTTATTTTTGGTATAACAAGTCCCAGTCAAGAAAACCCCCATCTCTCCTCCTCTGCATCTCTCTTCTTCTAAAGTGTATCCTATACGATACGATTACAAATGGAAGGAGAAGGGGCAAAGGAACAAAAATGAGATAGACATAGGAGAGGCCCAAATAAGGGGTTGGGATTCCTTTGAGTATTGGGACTTGCCTTCGGGAGAGAGGCAGACAAGGGATGGGTCGGTGCCGTTTTAACCAAGCGACGCTTGTACTCGTGTGTACTCGTGTGTGCTCTCCAATTTTGGAACGTATAAAAATGATTTTATAAAACATAATGTCAGACAACAATCACCGTTAAAATTACGTTACCAAAGTCTCGTTTTAAGGAATCATCAGTTTTAGTTTGCCATATCAAGCCAACCTCTTGCTACTTCACATTCCAGAGATCAATCATCTCCATCTAATATTCAACAAGTTGGAATGATTTTTATTCTTATTTTTGAAAATTGCATTGTAGATGAGACCAACAATATCTATGATAATGAAAAGATCTCAAATGAAAGTGAGTGGTTATGCTTTTTCTTTTCCTTTTTTTTTTTTTGCATTTCATGTGATACACTATTGGTGTCGTGATCCTTGATTTCTTGAATTATTACACTTGATATATGTAACAATTTTTATTATTTTTTTGGTGGGAGGTGGGACTCAAGATAGCCCGCACAATTGGAAAGAGAGCCTACAAAGAGGAAAGAGTGGCATGCCTGGGAATCAAACCCTGGTTAGCCGGTGACAGGGGCGAACCTAGGTTAGAAGGACATGGGGTGGTTGCCCCAAGTCTAGATCTTTTATTTATTTTTTTATTTATTATAACCATGGAGTTTGAATAGGCCCTTGGAGTAGAGGTGGACTTAAGTTTGAGCGATCTGGGCGGTTGTCCCAGGTCGGAATTGAAATCCTCAGAGTTGAATGAGCCTTGGAGCATGCCCCACATATCTACACTTGTCGCTTTATATATGTCTAAAGATAGCCCTACATATGTAAAGCTTCGTTGGTAAAAAAATAAAATAAAGGATCAAAAAACATTGCAGCAATACACAACTCCCTCTTCTTCAACCTCTTCTTTCGAAGTCCCTTCGCACCGATTGTCGATCGTGCTCTTCATCATCAGTCCCTGTGTACTGTATAGACTATTGCATCTTCATTTGCGAAACATATCTAATACAATCATTCTTAATCATTATACCTAAATCTGAACACTTATTCTCCAAATCCTAATCCAAACCTTGAATCCACAAAACCTAATCCAAAACCTAAGCCCTAAACCATCAAATCCGAGTGTATGACCAAATTCACTCCTGTCATCATCTCTTCTTATCCTAATGTGATTCAAAGATAGAATTCCACTCTCATTATCCAAAGGTTGGATGCTTGAGAAAGTGAAAAGAGAAAGGATGTGTGTCCTCAAAATGTTCTTGTATTCAGTTTTTTCTTACACACCCACTCACCTTGAACTTGCAGCGATCTCCATTGGACATTAATTTTGACATATAGATTTAGTTAAACATGATAATGTGAGTTTGAGTATCTAAAATTAAGGTTAGAATCATTTTTTTATCCATCTAATGCTTTTGGTACTTATTATTAACATCCTAATTCCTAACCTCTTCATTGCCTAATCTTCAATAATTATCATCCATTTAGTTGAGTTCCACAAGTTGCACATTTTCTAAAGAACAACTTGTAGGTGCTATTTGGTAATGTGAAGAGGTCTAGCAAAGTCTAGAATTTTTATTTTATTTTTTCAAATGTTAAGTCTAGCATGAGTTAAGCCCCACCCAAATGAAAATCCTGGGTCCACCGGTGACTGTGACATGCGAGTTGCCAAGTGAGCAACCCTTGTTGTCATATATCTATACCCCTTATATAAAAGAGAGAAAGTTGACATGCTTGCTTCACTACTCCTTTGTGGTGGGCCACATGCTTCATTATCTATATATCAGCACCTTTGTGGTGGGGCCCAATCAGATGCAAGATGGCATAACAGCTCATGCTTCAAAGATGCAAGATGTGGCATTTTGCTCAGCTGGTAAGGGAAACAAGCGTCATCTTCTTCTCCTCACTTTTAAAAATGGGAAAAGACAATTCTTCCACAATACAACTCTTTGGTGACCAAGAAGAAGAGAGGTTTAACGTTTTTTTGTCTGAATTACTCTTTGAGGTATTTTCTATCCTTGCTTTCATGGATCCTTTCAAAATGCTCACTAAACATTGTTCTATTTTTTTTTAAAAAAATTATTGATGTCTTTTGGATGTAATAAAACCCCTCTTGGTGTTATTTTTTTGGTTTGTTTCTCCCTCTCTCTTTAATCAGTGATTCTGGATTTTCTGCCTTGATGAGCAATAGTAATTTCATGAATTTTCAGCTACATTTATAAAATGCATAGTAGCTGTTTGATTAAACGCCTAAAGGTGGAAATGAAGAGAAAAACTGCTAACATGAGCAGATCTGAGGGGCAAATATTTTTTTAACTTCACAAAAACACTCTTTGGACTTGGCATTGGGCCAGACTTGAACGAAACATTAGTGACCCTCGTTGGTTTTTTCATATTTTTGAGCAAATTTCATTTAAGAGGGTGCATTCTGATTCTATTAGTTGAATTAAGCCAGCTTCATGCAAAGTAATGGGATCGGTGACCATCAAGCGCATGGCAAGTCAAAGCCTAATTTTAGTTTGTTAGTGCTTCCAAGTCGTAATAGGTGAAAGAAACTGCGATTCAGATCTGAACATCACTAGGGGAAGACGTTCATGGCTGATTTGTAACATGACAGATTTTAAAAATCTGATTTGGACAGCATAAATCAGCCATATAGATCGCAAAAGAACTCCATGAATTCATGACCAACAAGTGTATAATTAAAGGAAATTCAAGAAGACTATTACCTTGAAGATTTGTAGACTTCAAATCTCTGAAATATTAGATCCAAAGGGCCGAACTCAGACTTGCAATTAGCAAACAACTTGCTGGAATTTTCTGCAGTAGAATTGCCTTTGATCTTCTTCTCTATCTCACTTCCAATATGATTGGCTAGGACGGTGGGATCTTAATCTAGGTTTCTAGATGAGTTGAGAACTATTTTCTAAGGAAAAAACTCAGACCTTAAACTTTCTTCAATGAAGAAGAAAGCACCCAAGGGCTGGACGTGTGGGACTTTTGCTCTTTCTATGTTGGACGTCCAAGGGGAAGCCTCCTTCCTTTTTATAGAAACTTTTGGATTGCTTTCCTAAAAAGTTATCTCTTCTGATTCTCATAGATGTCCTAAAAGGAAAGTATAATCTAAAGATTTATTTCCTTTTAGAAACACTCCAATTAGAAAAGGAAACTAAAGAAACTTCCCACAAACTTTGGCAATTAGTAATCCTAGTTGCACAACACTTACTAATTTAAGTTTCTAATTCAAAAAGGAAACTTTCTTATAGGAATACTAATCCAAAGAGGAGTCCAACCTTCCAAGTAGAGAGACCTACTCAAAATTGAAAACCTTACCCATGGAATTCCCATTATGGACGTCCCACATACTAATGCACACCATGGCCCACTAATAATTTATCTAGAATTAAATTCATGTATGCCATCAAAGGCCTATTTGAATTTAAACTCAAAATTATTTTTCCACTAAAATAATTCATCCAAATGTCATCTAAACAACTTAGGAAACCATGTCATTCTTGGAAAGTGACTAGAGAAGGGACCAAAAGACATATTTGCCATTGGCTCCCAAAATGACCAAAATGTCCATGCTAAACCCATAGCAACATTAAGACCATTTTAACCTTAACTCATTCCGCTAAAGAGCTATGGTTGAACTCCAGGGACAAATATATAATATAGTAAGCTCGTCATAAAATGACAGTTGTCTTCGACCTACTAAGTGTAATGACCTGAACGCCCCTCTATGTAACATCCATAATCAAGTCAGGTTATCCAATGTACTATCAACCTTCTCGATTACATCTAAACCTTAGAACTTCATATCCTTAACTTTAATCATTATCCGGATATCATTCTCTTGGTCCAGGGAGCGACCCACAAGTTCAATATCCATATGGAACATCCATATACTAAGATCTTAGATTTTGATGATTAATCGGATAATTCTAAGGGGACGATCATTCCATCATTAGATGGCATAGATTCTTTATTGCATCTGCACGTCCCAACTGATCAAGTCCGAGTACCCAAAACACAGAGCTGTTGACCCATGAAAAGAATCTCACCCATAGTGAATTAAAGCACAAGAACTTAACTTCGTCAGTTCATCCACAAATGCTCAAGATTAAGAGCACTGGTCACTCAGTAGCATGAGGTGACTTGATCTCTCTCAGTGATAGTACTATTTTAGAGATCACACCTACCATGGTCCTGTTCAATGCATTGCATATGCACTAATGAGATAAATCCGGGAATGTCCTCCCATGACTTAGGTAAGTCACCCTGAATACAGGAGAGTCTCTCACTATAACTTATACCAAGATGAAGTGCCCAGCTCCATCTCTCAGTTATGAACAAATATGTTGTTTCCAGTGTCCATGAATTAGACCTATCTGTGTGTAGACGCTACACACCTAATTCATTTACTATAAACAATGGGCCTTACACAACCATACATATATACATATTTAAGCAGAAAAGAGTCATTCTATTAAATAACCAGTAAATATCCAGTAACAAAAGATGATAGTGCAGCTAGTGGGCTTTAGGGCAAACACCAATCCCAACAAAGTCCCACTTGCACTAAAGATTACTACTTCCTAACCTAACACCCAGAGACTCAACATGAGAAGTAAAGACTTTCTCAGTAAGAGTCTTAGTGAATGGGTCAGCTAAGTTTTTCGCTGAAGCAATATGTTCTACCACTATTTCTCCATCCTGAATGAATTCCCGGATCAAGTGGTACTTTCTCTGAATGTGCTTGCCTTTCTTGTGATTCCTGGGCTCTTTGCTCTGTGCTACAGCACCAGTGTTGTCGCAGTACATGACAACCGGTTTTTGCACTGCAGGAACAACTCCCAACTCCAATAGGAATTTTCTGAGCCATACTGCTTCCTTCGCAGCTTTCGATGCCGCCACATACTCTGCTTCCATGGTAGAATCAGCAGTACATGATTGCTTGACACTTCTCCGTGATATAGCCCCTCCTGACAGAGTAATGGCGTATCCTGAAGTAGACTTTCTGGCATCACTATCAGATTGGAAATCAGAGTCTGTATACGCCAAAGGCGTTAGATCATCTGCTCGAAAGGTTAGCATATAATCTTTCGTTCTCCGAAGATACTTGAATATATGCTTAACAGCTGTCCAATGCATAGGTCCAGGGTTTGACTGATATCTGCTAACCATGCCAACGGCAAAGCAAATATCTGGTCTAGTACATAACATTGCATACATGAGACTTCCAACAGCGGATGATATGGAACTCTCCTCATGCTCTCTATCTCTTCAGATGTCTTTGGACATTGATATCGAGACAGTGGTACTCCATGTCTAGAAGGTAACAAGCCCTTCTTAGGGTCATGCATGTTAAACTTGACTAATATCTTCTCAATATATGAAGAGTGGGATAAGGCTAACATCTTATTCTTGCGATCACGCAAAAGCTTGATCCCTAAGATATAGCTGGCCTCACCCAAATCCTTCATCTGAAATTGAGAGGATAACCAAACCTTTGTGGATGACAATATACCTGCATCATTTCCAATGAGCAATATGTCATCTACGTACATAACTAAAAATGCAACTGCTTTTCCATTTCCTTTCTTATACACACATGGTTCATCAATGTTTTGATTAAAGATAAAAGATTTGACTGCCTGATTAAACTTGATGTTCCATGCTCTAGATGCTTGCTTAAGTCCATAAATGGACTTCTTAAGTTTACAAACCATGTTATCTTGGCCACTAGCAATGAAACCCTCTGGTTGCATCATATAGATGCATTCGTCAAGACTTCCATTAAGAAAAGCTGTCTTGACATCCATTTGCCATATCTCGTAGTCATAATGACATGTAATGGCCAAGAGAATCCTTATGGACTTAAGCATAGCCACTGGTGAAAATGTTTCCTCATAATCGATACCCTCTTTCTGAGTATATCCTTTCGCCACCAGTCTTGCTTTGAAGGTTTCCACCTTCCCATCCACTCCTCTCTTCCTCTTATAGATCTACTTGCACCCGATGGGTTTAATCCCTTCAGGTGCATCTACAAGTTCCAGACTTGATTGGAATACAATGAATCCATTTCAGATTCATCGCTTGCTGCCACATGTCAGCATCTATATCCGTTACTGCTTCATCATAACTAGTATGATCCTCAACCAGATCTTCAGAGTCTGTCATAAAAGACACTCCTAGATATCTTTCTGGCTGTCTAGAAATTCTCCCACTACGACGAGGCTCCGGAGTGTTCAAAGGAATATCTTGTTCATCTACTGTCTCAGGATCTGGTACATATGTTATAGGAGATCCCGGAAGAATCTCCTCAAGGGTTTCTTTACAACTAAGCTCTTGGTGCATCATACAATCATCCTCCAAGTACCTAGCATGAGTGCTGATCAGCACTTTTTGCTCCTTTGGATGATAAAAGATGCCACCTCTCGTTCCCTTAGGATACCCAACGAAGTAGCATATTCCCGATCTGGGTTCCAGCTTGGTAGCTTTATTATTTAGTACATAGGCCGAACAACCCCAAACGTGGATATGTCTTAAACTAGGTTTTCGACTTGTCCACATTTCTTACAGTGTCCTAGGTACTGATTTAGAATGTACCAGATTTAGAATGTATGCTGCTGCTTCTAGGGCATATCCCCAAAAAGATATAGGTAGGGTTGCATGACTCATCATGGACCTTACCATATCAAGAAGCGTATGGTTTCTTCTCTCCGCTACAATATTTTGCTGGGGTGTACCCGGTGCAGACAACTGAGACACATCCCATGTTGTGTGAGGTACTCTTTGAACTCACCCAGGAGGTACTCGCCACCTCGATCAGATCGAAGGGCTTTGATATGTTTCCCTAGTTGTAACTCCGCCTCAGCCTTGAATTGCTTGAATTTACCAAACGCCTCAGACTTGCGTCGCATTAAGTACACATATCCATACCTAGAGTAATCATCAGTAAAGGTGATGTAATACTCATACCCTCCTCTAGCCGGTTTGTTCATAGGACCACACACATCAGTGTGAATCAATTCTAACAACTCCTTTGACCTTAGTCCCTTTCCAGAGAATGACCTTTTGGTCAACTTTCCCTTGAGACAAGATTCACACTGAGGAAAGGTTCGAAGTCTAATGAGCTCAAAGGCCCATCTTCTACCAACCTCTGAATCCGTTTTAGGTTAATGTGACCCAAACGTAAGTGCCAAAGATATGTGTCATTGATTGAAGATATCTTCCTTTTAAGGGAAGTTGAGTTTTCTTATTGTACTTTATGCAGTGTGGGAGCAATAGGATATATATAAAATAAGTTGTCATGTATTCTACCGGAACATATATTATTTCCATCTCTACTGATATCAACACCAGAATGGAAAGAAACTGAATAATTAAATTCAATTAGTCTGGAAACTGAAATTAAATTCTTCCTCATGTCCGGAACATAGAAAACATTATTTAAAACTAATATCCTATCACATGGAAAATGTAAGGTAACAACTCCTACTACAACTGCCCAAACTTTAGCTCCAGTTCCAACTCTAAAGGCAAACTCTCATTTCTCAATTCTCTGCATTATTTGAAACCCCTGCAATGAATTGCAGATATGATTAGTGGCTCCTGAGTCTACTATCCATGAATCAGTAGAATCAACCACCAGACAAGTTTCAATGTAGTATGAAACAAATGTACCTTTCTTAACTGAGGCTAGGAACTTGGGACAATCTTTCTTCCAGTCACCTTTGAGGCCACACTTGAAGCATTTCCCTTTGGGCTTTCCATCTGTATCCTTGTCCTTCTTAGTGCCAGTATTGTCCTTTTTCTGCCATTTTTCCTTATTCTGCTTCTTCTTGAACTTCTTCCCTTTCGGATTTAGTTTAGAGGAAGACTGGAAAAAGTGAGCTTGGGCTTTGGGCTTCATGATGGCCTCTGCCGCCTGGAGTTCTTTCATTAACTCAGATAGAGTCATGTCCATCTTGCTCATATTGAAATTGAGCTTGAACTGATTGAAAGAGTCCGGCAGAGTTTCGAGAATCATATCAGTTTGACTCTCTGCATCAATCTCAGCCCCTAGAATCTCGGCTACATTGAAACAATCCATCAGCTTGAGCATATGCTCTCTGACAGGTGTTCCCTCAGCCATCCTAGTATTCATGATAGTCCTCATAGCAGCTTGCCTAGCTGGCCCGCTTTTGTCTGCAAACATCTCAGACAAGGACATCATGATTTCATAGGCTCTGTCCATTTGCTCGTGCTGTGTTTGTAACACGTTGGACATGGAAGCGAGCATGTAGCATTTAGCCATGCTATTCACTTGCTTCCATTTCCTCTCAGCCTCTAACTGGTCATCAGTAGAATTAGCATCAATATCAGGATAGGTTTCCAACAAGACATACTTGTGCTCCTCGGCAGTGAGTACTATGTCAAGATTTCTCTTCCAATCTACGTAGTTAGGGCCAGTCAGTTTGTTCTCACGAAGAATGCACATTAACGGACTAAAAGAATCTTTACCCATCTCTTTCTGGATATGAAATGGTTTATAATTAGACATGCAGTATATATGTAATATGCATATGGTGCTTGTTATAAAAGGAAAAACAAAGCACAAAACTTTTTTACATTATTTAACCCCAATCATAATGTATCAGTGTTTCAACCTCCTCATAGACCCTCCATCGAAGGGATGGCCGAGCCTACAGTCACGTTGAATTAAGATATGCTTATTTGGATTATCACTATCTGGATACACATATCCAGTGGTAGTCCAATCACTGATTGGTTTGGCCTCATATGAGAAATAACCCTTAACTCCTAGGGAGAGGTCATTACCGTCTTATGTCAAGTGTTTTACCATCTCTTATGAAATTTCCCAGAATGTCTATGACTTAAGTCCTCCGAAGGGAAGTGACTTTTATTTTTCTAGAAGTGAACTTTAGTAAAAGAGCTCTACCGAAGGGATGGCCGCTCCCACCAACACTTCATTGACATTCTATAGAAGTGATCTTTAGTAAAGAACTCCACCGAAGGGATGGCCGCTCCTACTAACACCTCATTACGAATATTCACATTAGTTCACCTACTAACTCATCAAAGCGGTCTTTAGTAAAGAACTCCACCGAAAGGATGGCCGCTCCTACTAACACCTTAATGAGATAACATGAACCGAAAATGGAAGGCCGTGGGGTCTTTCCAAAACCCCTCTCCCACTTGATTATTTATCACTAGGGTTTATACTTTTTGACCTTTACATTGTTTACTCAAAAGCTCTTTTAATCTAGCAAACTTAGTTAATTAAAATTTATGACTCAATGACTTGAGTCATCTTAAAAATAAATAACCTTTGCTTTAAAACATTTGAGCAAATCCCTTTAAAGAGTCAAAGACCTAACTTGGGTTATGGAAACCCATAGGTAGCATCTAATTAGATTTTAGTTTAGCCTCTTTTGGAAACCAAGGGTACCAAGATAAACTAAACCCTATCCAATTTTAAACCTTAGACAAAATAGAAGGTGCTGGTCTAAGTTCCGTTTAAAACAATTTGCCAAACTAAAATAATCTAATATAAAAAGATGCCAATTTTAGAACCTAATGGTGGCCATGTTTCTAGGTGACAATTATAGCAATTATATAAAGCATTCATCGATGCATTCCATATATAAGAGCAAATAAAAGTATGCAATCCTTGATGGCTCCCTGCTCTTCGGACTTCTAATCCTTATCGAACTAGGACATCAAAAATAGATCTCATCTTGCACCAAGAAGTCTTGTCTCTTCCACCCCTAAGGAATCCGGTTACTAGCAACCTATCTTGCTTGAAACTTTCTTCTTCTTGCTTGTTCCAACAAATTAAATTTATACAAGCAAACCCATAAAAAGACATAACCCCAAATTACTTTGGAGATACCTATGCTTTTTAAGAAAGCTTACATCAAGACTCGTTGGAATAAAAGTAAAGAAAGAATTACAACTTCCTATGATTGCTAAACGCGCAATCGTACACTTTCCAACTATTGAAAAAAAAAACATCCAAATCCACATAACAATTATGCGAACCATCAAGGATGCAATATATGGCTGCAAACAAAGAGATTAGTGCATGCAAAACACTATGTGCATCATTAAACAAATCTGGAAAATAAATTCCAGCATTGTTAATGAAACTTGCACACAACATGCATCTAAACATAACTTTAGTAGGGTGCCACCATGCCCATAATCAATCTAGGATTAATTAAACACAACATGGGATCATGATTTCACATGGAGTGGCTCTGATACCACTGAAAGAAACTGCGATTCAGATCTGAACATCACTAGGGGAAGACGTTCATGGCTGATTTGTAACATGACAGATTTTAAAAAATCTGATTTGGACAGCATAAATCAGCCATATAGATCGCAAAAGAACTCCATGAATTCATGACCAACAAGTGTATAATTAAAGGAGATTCAAGAAGACTATTACCTTGAAGATTTGTAGACTTCAAATCTCTGAAATAATAGATCCAAAGGGCCGAACTCAGACTTGCAATTAGCAAACAACTTGCTGGAATTTTCTGCAGTAGAATTGCCTTTGATCTTCTTCTCTATCTCACTTCCAAATATGATTGGCTAGGACGGTGGGATCTTAATCTAGGTTTCTAGATGAGTTGAGAACTATTTTCTAAGGAAAAAACTCAGACCTTAAACTTTCTTCAATGAAGAAGAAAGCACCCAAGGGCTGGACGTGTGAGACTTTTGCTCTTTCTATGTTGGACGTCCAAGGGGAAGCCTCCTTCCTTTTTATAGAAACTTTTGGATTGCTTTCCTAAAAAGTTATCTCTTCTGATTCTCATAGATGTCCTAAAAGGAAAGTATAATCTAAAGATTTATTTCTTTTTAGAAACACTCCAATTAGAAAAGGAAACTAAAGAAACTTCCCACAAACTTTGGCAATTAGTAATCCTAGTTGCACAACACTTACTAATTTAAGTTTCTAATTCAAAAAGGAAACTTTCTTATAGGAATACTAATCCAAAGAGGAGTCCAACCTTCCAAGTAGAGAGACCTACTCAAAATTGAAAACCTTACCCATGGAATTCCCATTATGGACGTCCCACATACTAATGCACACCATGGCCCACTAATAATTTATCTAGAATTAAATTCATGTATGCCATCAAAGGCCTATTTGAATTTAAACTCAAAATTATTTTTCCACTAAAATAATTCATCCAAATGTCATCTAAACAACTTAGGAAACCATGTCATTCTTGGAAAGTGACTAGAGAAGGGACCAAAAGACATATTTGCCATTGGCTCCCAAAATGACCAAAATGTCCATGCTAAACCCATAGCAACATTAAGACCATTTTAACCTTAACTCATTCCGCTAAAGAGCTATGGTTGAACTCCAGGGACAAATATATAATATAGTAAGCTCGTCATAAAATGACAGTTGTCTTCGACCTACTAAGTGTAATGACCTGAACGCCCCTCTATGTAACATCCATAATCAAGTCAGGTTATCCAATGTACTATCAACCTTCTCGATTACATCTAAACCTTAGAACTTCATATCCTTAACTTTAATCATTATCCGGATATCATTCTCTTGGTCCAGGGAGCAACCCACAAGTTCAATATCCATATGGAACATCCATATACTAAGATCTTAGATTTTGATGATTAATCGGATAATTCTAAGGGGACGATCATTCCATCATTAGATGGCATAGATTCTTTATTGCATCTGCACGTCCCAACTGATCAAGTCCGAGTACCCAAAATACAGAGCTGTTGACCCATGAAAAGAATCTCACCCATAGTGAATTAAAGCACAAGAACTTAACTTCGTCAGTTCATCCACAAATGCTCAAGATTAAGAGCACTGGTCACTCAGTAGCATGAGGTGACTTGATCTCTCTCAGTGATAGTACTATTTTAGAGATCACACCTACCATGGTCCTGTTCAATGCATTGCATATGCACTAATGAGATAAATCCGGGAATGTCCTCCCATGACTTAGGTAAGTCACCCTGAATACAGGAGAGTCTCTCACTATAACTTATACCAAGATGAAGTGCCCAGCTCTATCTCTCAGTTATGAACAAATATGTTGTTTCCAGTGTCCATGAATTAGACCTATCTATGTGTAGACGCTACACACCTAATTCATTTACTATAAACAATGGGCCTTACACAACCATACATATATACATATTTAAGCAGAAAAGAGTCATTCTATTAAATAACCAGTAAATATCCAGTAACAAAAGATGAGAGTGCAGCTTGTGGGCTTTAGGGCATACACCAATCCCAACAAACTCCCACTTGCACTAAAGATCACTACTTCCTAACCTAACACCCAGAGACTCAACATGAGAAGTAAAGACTTTCTCAGTAAGAGTCTTAGTGAATGGGTCAGCTAAGTTATTCGCTGAAGCAATATGCTCCACCACTATTTCTCCATCCTGAATGAATTCCCGGATCAAGTGGTACTTTCTCTGAATGTGCTTGCCTTTCTTGTGATTCCTGGGCTCTTTGCACTGTGCTACAGCACCAGTGTTATCGCAGTACATGACAATCGGTTTTTGCACTGCAGGAACAACTCCCAATTCCAATAGGAATTTTCTGAGCCATACTGCTTCCTTCGCAGCTTCCGATGCCGCCACATACTCTGCTTCCATGGTAGAATCAGCAGTACATGATTGCTTGACACTTCTCCATGATATAGCCCCTCCTGACAGAGTAAAGACGTATCCTGAAGTAGACTTTCTGGCATCACTATCAGATTGGAAATCAGAGTCTGTATACGCCAAAGGCGTTAGATCATCTGCTCGAAAGGTTAGCATATAATCTTTCGTTCTCCGAAGATACTTGAATATATGCTTAACAGCTGTCCAATGCATAGGTCCAGGGTTTGACTGATATCTGCTAACCATGCCAACGGCAAAGCAAATATCTGGTCTAGTACATAACATTGCATACATGAGACTTCCAACAGCGGATGATATGGAACTCTCCTCATGCTCTCTATCTCTTCAGATGTCTTTGGACATTGATCTCGAGACAGTGGTACTCCATGTCTAGAAGGTAACAAGCCCTTCTTAGAGTCATGCATGTTAAACTTGACCAATATCTTCTCAATATATGAAGATTGGGATAAGGCTAACATCTTATTCTTGCGATCACGCAAAAGCTTGATCCCTAAGATATAGCTGGCCTCACCCAAATCCTTCATCTGAAATTGAGAGGATAACCAAACATTTGTGGATGACAATATACCTGCATCATTTCCAATGAGCAATATGTCATCTACGTACAGAACTAAAAATGCAACTGCTTTTCCATTTCCTTTCTTATACACGCATGGTTCATCAATGTTTTGATCAAAGACAAAAGATTTGACTGCCTGATTAAACTTGATGTTCCATGCTCTAGATGCTTGCTTAAGTCCATAAATGGACTTCTTAAGTTTACAAACCATGTTATCTTGGCCACTAGCAATGAAACCCTCTGGTTGTATCATATAGATGCATTCGTCAAGACTTCCATTAAGAAAAGCTGTCTTGACATCCATTTGCCATATCTCGTAGTCATAATGACATGTAATGGCCAAGAGAATCCTTATGGACTTAAGCATAGCCACTGGTGAAAATCTTTCCTCATAATCGATACCCTCTTTCTGAGTATATCCTTTCGCCACCAGTCTTGCTTTGAAGGTTTCCACCTTCCCATCCACTCCTCTCTTCCTCTTATAGATCTACTTGCACCCGATGGGTTTAATCCCTTCAGGTGCATCTACAAGTTTCCAGACTTGATTGGAATACAAAGAATCCATTTCAGATTTCATCGCTTGCTGCCACATGTCAGCATCTATATACGTTACTGCTTCATCATAACTAGTAGGATCCTCAACCAAATCTTCAGAGTCTGTCATAAAAGACACTCCTAGATATCTTTCTGGCTGTCTAGAAATTCTCCCACTATGACGAGGCTCCGGAGTGTTCAAAGGAATATCTTGTTCATCTACTGTCTTAGGATCTGGTACATATGTTATAGGAGATCCCGGAAGAATCTCCTCAAGGGTTTCTTTACAACTAAGCTCTTGGTGCATCATACAATCATCCTCCAAGTACCTGGCATGAGTGCTGATAAGCACATTTTGCTCCTTTGGATGATAAAAGATGCCACCTCTCGTTCCCTTAGGATACCCAACGAAGTAGCACATTCCCGATCTGGGTTCCAGCTTGGTAGCTTTATTATTCAGTACATAGGCCGGACAACCCCAAACGTGGATATGTCTTAAACTAGGTTTTCGACTTGTCCACATTTCTTACGGTGTCCTAGGTACTGATTTAGAATGTACCAGATTTAGAATGTATGCTGCTGCTTCTAGGGCATATCCCCAAAAAGATATAGGTAGGGTTGCATGAAGGATCATAGGCTGTCCTTTTGGAACTCTTTCTATAGGTCTCAGGCGCATATGGGCTAAGGCTCAGTGGATCCATTGGCCAGCCCATTTGATGCATGGGCTTAGGCCTGCATTATCCCTGATCTGCTACTACAAGAAAAAGAAATGGGGTTCGTACCCCTTAGAAATGCTAATTTGCTCAACAACTTAGTGTCATAATCAGTTGAAATTTAAGTTTTGACTTCTTTTTCCCCTCAAATAGGCGGGTTCTATTTTCTCCGCTGTTGGCGATGCTTATGCTTATTGTTGGGATGTGGTAGGTATTTTTCAAGGTAAATTAATATTTAATTATGTTTACCTATGGAGAACAGGTTTGAATTGTTATTTTTTCTCGAGAATTGGTCCATTTTGTTAATTGCATGAATTTTATAATCTATTCTCCAACTGCTTTCTTCCCAATATGATTCATATTGTCATTTTCAGGAGACAAGTAAGATCAAAATGGTTTTTAGGGGTCATTCAGACTACTTGCATTGTATCGCTTCACGTAAATCAAGCAATCAGGTTAATCTTCTCTCTTTTTTCCTGATGTTGAAGTTTATATTTTGAATGATGCCTCAACAAATTTTTATTATATCAAGAAAATGAATTACAAATGTATATACATTATAAGAGATAGGTAACGCAAAAGATGCACCCCGTTTCCTCCCTTAAAAAAAGGAAGGAAAAAGAAAGAAAGGAATCATAAGAAATGTTCTGGATCCCAAAACACCCTTACCTTGCTAATGCGCCCAGTTAGCTAACCAATCAACAACTTCGGTAGCATTTCTCTTTGTACGTATGATGTGGATGACATCATGATGGACAGTGGATGAGTTAGCACTGGATTACATGGACCAATGTGACCAGTCCAATGGGTCAAAGCCTGTCAATCCCTGTCTTCGTTTGGACTTTACATAGTTTCTTAATGTCTCTATTTAATCCAACTTCAAACTCACACAGGTCGGTAGGCATTTTGATTTTTCTATGAAATTTAGCTTCAAAATCTTTTGAGTTCACCAGCCATCGCTGCAGTAGCATCCTCACTTTACTTGTGTGCTTTAGAAAAAATATAAAGTTAAAAAGTATGGACCACCAACTTTACTTTTGTCCTCCACCCCTTCCCCCACTTCTTTTTGATAGGAATTTAATACTTTGTTCTCGCTATACTTTTTTTAACCTTTAAAGTCTGAGCTAGTATGCTGTTTAAATCCCTTAATTCGTAGTTTTTTCTTTCTTTCTTTTTTTTTTTTTTTTTTGTCCATTCATGTATTTTATTTTTTCTGGTCATTAGATCATTACCGGTTCGGAGGATGGAACAACACGAGTATGAGGTGAGCAAAAGTTTTTTATTTTTTCAATAGAATGTCTATTTTCTTAATTGTAGTTCATAAAGATGGTTCATTTTTAACTTCCTGACAGCGCTTTGCTCTCTATTCTCTAATGTTGTATTCATTGTTGGTATTCTTTGGATGGCATGTTCCGTCATCTGGCATTTAGCAAATATAGGCTAGTTAATTGTTTGTTTTCTCGAATTGATTGCATCTTCTAAGAAATATTAGTTGATTTCACTTTATTGTGCTCAAGAATAAAGTATTGCATGTCTGACCAATAATGCCATAAGTCAATATGCAAGTTCTTGTTCTCCATTTTTTTGTGATTGCATCTGATCTGGTTAAAATTATACAGTTTCTGAAAGTAGATGAGTCATGAGTGTTTTGTATTCATGTTGTATATGTTCATCTTCTGCTATTCTTATGTCCCTGTAGTCCTAACTTGGGTTTTATCGTTGCAATTGGAATCCTTTAAGCAAAGTGGAAATTGTAAAGAGACCAGAATATGGATGCAATGGATCAGGGTTGGTACGGGTTGGGGCAAGCTTTTAAAAATCGGACTCAGGGGCCACTTGCCTCTAGTTAAATCAACTTGGTTGAGTCGGTTTGAGTAGCACCTTAGTCCCCAATAACATTTGAAAAGATATGAACATAAAAGAAAAAATCTAAAAAATAGAAAATATAGTTCTATGAATTTAGAATTTTATGATTAATTGTTTTTCATTTATTAATAATAAATTAGGGTGCGTTTGTGTGACTAGAGGATTCCACAATAGAAACGATGATTGTGATATTTTTTGTGCAACCACCTATCTTGTGGCTTGGTGCAACACATTTTCCTTGTGGAAACAGAACATCAATTAACTAATGTTTGAGGATTTCGATTTCATGCTGGTGGGGTGGGAATAGGGATGCAAACAGGCTGGTTCTGCGTCTGAACCATAATGGACCTGGACCCGGACCCAGACCCAGACCCGTTTCTAAATAATGGTTCCGGTTCCAACTTGGTACCTGTTTTGTTGGTTCCAGACTTGGTTCCGAGAAGAGGACCCGGATTTGATTTTGGAATTGGGTCCGTCTAGAGGACCAGGATCTAGTTACAAAACCGGTTCTAACTTCTTTTCATTTATTATTATTATTATTATTATTATTATTATTATTATTATTATTATTTTGCTTAAAATAAGAATATCATTCAACTTAGAACAATGCATAAAGTCTACTACCTCCAGGATTAAACGTAAAAATGTCCAACAAAATTGATTTTGAGCCACAGTTCGCAACATTAAAGACTTGTATGCTAGGTCCCGGCTCCACGGGTTGGAACCTATATGGTTCTGGACCGAGACCCGTTTATGAATTGGAACCTCAAAACAGGTTTTAAACCTGATTTTTTATGGGTTGGAACCTCTGGATAATCAAAGGATTAGATACCTGTTTGCATCCCTAGGTAGGAATGTAGGATTCCTCTCTCATGTGGAAAACAAAAATCCGCGGAGTGCAGAATCCTCTAGTTGCACAAACGGGTCCATAAGTTGTAGCTACCCAAGTTAGATTTCATTCAGTTGGATGAATGGTACTACTACTAGTACCGCTGATTTTCAAATTCTTGGATTTAAAAAAAAATATATGGTTTTGGTCTTTTAGAGTAGATAGAAAATGTCCATAAGAGCCTCCCACAACTTTTTCAAATTAGGAAAAAAAAGAAAGAAAAGAAATAAGAGACAAAGCTTGTGGCACAGTGGAAGTTGCTCACTGTAACAATCTTAAGGTTACGGCTTCAAGTCATGTTACCAATCACCAAAAAAAGGAAAAAGAAAAGAAAATAAATAAACAAGTGTATTTAAAGCCCAAAAGCCATTAGACTCAGCCAACTAGTTCACTTAAAGAGCTTGAAGCGGGAGGGGTTGATTGTCCGTGTTGAATCGGCCAATTTCTAAAACCATGGGTCAACCAAGTTGATAATCTGTAGAATTAATTTCCTGTCATTATTTCTATTAAAGAGTCATAGTAGTGTTCTATTTATTTCTTGTCATTATCTCTATTAAAGAGTCATAGTAGTGTTCTATTTATGTTTAAAGAGTCGGTTCATTTCTAATTTCATGTTTAGCGAAGGAGTGAGTTGTAATTAGTTTCATAGGAAGATTTTCAAAATGTTCCCCAAGTTTTTGGCTAATTTAAGAAGGGTTGTATGAATCCCAAATATCATTTAAGTCCTAATGATCTAGAAGAACTCCTTCAATTAGGTCATTGCCAGCCAAACCTACTGGCAAATGGTAACTTTAATGGTGGAATGACAAAAATGCCCTTGTGTGAAAGGGTTAAAACACTTTTCTACAGAACAGAACTATCAGTAAGCTTTCCTTCCATTTCCTTCTGCGACCAGTTAAACATTAGAATAAATAGATTCTTGAAAAGACAGTCCATTAGCCAAATCTGACACCTTATCAGTAGGTTTATCCTGATTACATGGTCATATTTAAGTTTCCTTTCATCAATGAACTCCTATACCTTCCTCCAACCCCTTTTTTTTTTGGTGGTGGGGAAAAGAATTGCATGAAAGAGCTGCTATAGGTCAAATTGTTTTGTCACAGATTTTTAATATATATTTATCAGCTTGTGTTATTACAGTTTCTGTTTTGCTACAAATTCCATAATGTTACAGTTTCTATGTTGTTGCAAATTCTGTTACAATTCTATTTGTTATAGAAATTGTAAACGTTCTTTCACAATTTCTATTCTTATACAGTTTTTGTTCTGTTGCAGTGCATTTTTTGTTCTAGTTTCTGCTTGTTGCAAATTCTATGCTGTTATAATTTCTGTTCTGTTGCAGTTTTTGTTTTATTACAGATTCTGTTATATGAACCATTATTTGGGGTGACATGTTTTCCTCGTGAAGAATTTTGCTCGGTAGAGAGGATTTTTAATTTCTTATGGGAGGGTTAGGAATTCAGGATTCCTCTCCCATGGAAACAGATATTGGTGGAAAGTAAAATCCTCTTGCTGCACAAACATATCCCAAAAAAATATAAAGGCCACACAATATGTATGTTGTTTGTGGACCTTCCTAAAATCCCTTAAAATATGAAGTTTTTTGACATTTGACAAATAAAAGGAGATCATATCCAAGGAGGAGAAAAGAAGTCCTCAACTCTGCATGCAATTTTTTAAGCTTGAGAGGCTGAAAGCTCCTCAAAAATACAGATAATCAAACCTATGCCAAGCTCCAGGTAACACAACCTGAAGTGTAGACCAATATCTGGTAAAAAATCACACTATTCCAAAGGGAAAAGCTATAAATGAAAGAAACCCCAACAGAATGAGTGAAACCTTTATTATTGCTTATAGGAGTTCATCACAAGTTAATACCCTAAACAACAAATGGAGGATAATGTGACAATTCTTAGGGATGACTGTTATAGTCATTAAAAAAAACACTAAAAAAACAAAACAAAAACCTCAAAACTTATGAAAACTCAGTCACTCCCACTCTCCTCCCTCTCTTCCTCTATGTTTTTTTCAACTTCGGCAAAAACTATGTTTTCTGAACCAGAAATTAAAGAATCAACATTTAATATAGATAGTGACCATAGGTTTGCATCAGGGGTCAGCCCTAAGCCCCTATCTCTTTGTATTGATTATGGATGAGTTAACTACCCATATTCAAGAAGAGGTACCTTGATGCATGTTATTCGCAGATGATATTGTGTTGGTAGATGAATCAGTAAATGCAAAACTTGAGAGATGGCAAGAGGCTTTAGAATCCAAAGGCTTTAAAATAAGACGTAAAAAGACGGAATATATGGTTTGTAACTTCAGTGGTCATATAAAAAGGACTGAAACTATTGTGAGAATTGAAGACCATGAGATGCCAAAAAGTGATTCTTTCCGCTACCTTAGCTCTATAATTAGTAATGCTGGGGAGATTGATGAAGATGTTGAACATAGGATAAAAGCGGGATGGTTGAAGTGGAAACTTGCTTCTGGAGTTCTTTGTAACCAACGAATGCCCACAGGATTGAAGGAAAAATTTTACAGGACAGCGATTAGACCAGCTATGACCTATGGAGCAAAATGTTGGCCAATCAAGAAGTAACAAACACACAAAATGGATGTAGTAGAGATGAGAATGTTGATGTGGATGTGTGGTAAAACTAAGAAGGAAAAAAATATAAATGAGCGCTTTCAAGAGCATTTAGGGGTAGCAACAATAGAAGATAAAATTAGAGATACTCGTTTGAGATGGTTTGGGCATGTCCAACTTAGGCTCGTAACGGTGCCGGTAAGGAAAATGTTGGCCATGAAGGTTGATGGCTCACCAAGGGGAAGGGGTAGGCCAAAGAGGACGTGCATGGAGGTGGTAAAAATGAATATGAGGAAGTATAACTTATCTGAGAATTTGGCTCAAAATAGATCGGAATGGAGGAATAGAATTTATGTACCCGACCCCAACATAGCTGAGACAAGGCATTGACAATGATGATGAGTGATCAAGCCTTGTGTCCAAATAAATTTCAATGGTTGCAACCATGGCACCCTCTAACTATCCTACAGGCTCGTCTCTGGTGGCATTTATTCTAGAGCTTAAAGAGAAAAAAAGGTTAGCTGATAGGTTTTGTTATAGATTTCCACTTGAGGGGTAGATTGGTTAAAAACTTGGTGCCTTGTTTATTGTCACAAATGGAAAAACCCTAACAGTCTTCTTGAGAATGTGTAGAAGATAGTGGCCAGGCTTTTAGTTAATTGGCTTTACGGTGCTTTCTCAAAGATTATATCTTTAGACCAAATAGGCGTTTTGTTGATGACTGACGGATATTGAATAGTGTGTTCATGTCCATGAGTGTAGGTTTCTAGCTAACCGACTTTACGGTGCTTTCTCAAAGATTATATCTTTAGACCTGTAAGTGCAGAAAATTATGACTCACAATAATAGGGGTACCTGATAGGACTTATCCAAGTAGAGGAAGATGATCTGCTGCCTCAAAGCCTGCAAGGGAAGAGCAAACGGTCAGAGGACTCTGGCCTGGGCGGCGCAAGGCTCTCTGATGCCTAAGTCAGTGTATGAACTGAGATAAAGGAAGGAGAGGAAGAAGAGAGGCAGAGTAACAGCTCTCTGGTTTTAGGTGTGCGTACTTTGCATGTTGAATGGAGTTCTATTTATAGAGAACTCTGGAGGATATTTTGGATGATATCTTGGAGTGGGCCCTACGATATAATAGGATTTGATAGGGAAGTCCTTATCAGCCCACAAAGTCATAAATGCGGTCCACTTCAGCCCACATTGCATTTAATGCCAGTCGGATCAGCCCACGTTGCATTTAATGCATGTCATGTTGGGCCAGATCATGTTGGACGCCTTTGGCAGTTGAGGTCCCATCAGATCCACCCTCGGGCCTTGCCCTGATTTGGCTACAGCCGCTGGATGCCGCTCTGTCAGCGATCTGGTGAAGATTGTGGACGGCTGATGTCGCATCTGTCCCACTGGTCTGCGCCCCTACTGTGCCACGCTTCTGGTGACGTGGCGAACATGGGGCGCGTGTGGGGATTCTTCTCGACTTCGGCTTCAGTCTCGGCTCCCTTGGCCGGGGTCCCGAGTTCCTTTGGCCGAGGTGCGCCCTTGGTAGCCGAGCTCGGCGCTAGCAGCCAAAGTCTATCTGACTTCGGCTGAGGCCTCTGTCCCGGCAGCCGAGGTGAGTATGGGCGGCGTGTGGATGGCACGTGAGTGCTTAATCCCATCTTATAGCCGTGATTAGCATAACACTGGAGCTTCGGAAATCTCCCCACACAATTGCCCCCTAGCTTCTGACCTTACGAAGCTCGTCAGCAAAGTGAGGTCGGGAGCTATGTGACAGGGAATCCTTTTGGAATAGAGTTCCTCCTGGTTTTGACCGTCGGTGCTTGGCCTTCACCCGAGGTCGCTCTGAATGACCGAGGTAATAGATGACGCCTGTCAATCAATGCCGTAGACATATCGATGGCTCTACGTGTCATCTTTTGATTAGTTGTCCAGTTGCCTCGAGGGTGCATGCGCCGTTTTGTCAGTGATGCATTCAATTTTCAAAATGATGTGCGTGGAGCCCTAGAGAGCGTCGTCTGGCACGCACCTTTGGGGCTTCCAAAGAGGGGATCCCTCCTTCTATTTATAGGGCATTCGAAGTTTCCTTCTTCCCTATTTGTCATTCTGAATCAGAGAGGAAGAAACTGCTGCGAGGGAACTCTGTCTAAGAAGAGGAGCGCTGCCGGGATTGATTTTTTTGCTGCTCTGCATCCTCGTTTCGCCTTCGTAAGTTCTCCTTCCCCTGCCTTCTTCCTGTGGGTCCCTGGGTTTAGGGTTCCTCTATTTTTAGATTTGGATAGAAATGGGTATTTACAGTCACTGATTAGAGAGTGAGGCGGCAATTGAGGGTTTTTAGTCGACCCCGCCGATGTCCAAGTCAGGGGGGCTGATCCTAATGGTATTAGCCTTCATGACTTCTCAGGAGGTTGGATGCCTTTCCTCCTGGTGGCCGTGACGGAAGGTGGGGTTCGTTTCCCCCTTCATCCCCTTCTCAGGAGGTGCCTCAGTCAGTGGTGCCTCTGCCCTTGCCAGTTACTGCCCAACGTCTTCAAGATCGTGATGGGCACGGCCAAGCTGAACGAGGTCCTGGGCATCAACCTCGGCGTCTTCGACATTGAGGACGTATATGATATATGCAAGTCCGGAGATGCCTATTATCTCCGGGCTAAGCCACGTCGGGAAGGCTTCGTCCGCTACTTGGAAGACTCAAGTAAATATGCCGGGGATGATCTTCTGTACGTCTCAGGCAATTGGGAGTTCGGGGTAGCCGGCACCGATAGAGCTAACCAGGTTCCTCGCCATTTCGGGACCGTTCCAAGTAAATACCATCTCCCTCTCTCTGTTTATTTCCCGCATGCTTTTTCATTTCCTGTTCTGCCGAATTGATGCCTCTGATTGCTGTGCAGCTATGAAGGAGAGGAAGCGTGCTGCTCAGTATATCTGGATGAGGAACGATGCCTGGCTCAGACTAGTGAAACGATACAATGGCGATGAGGGCAGGGCGGCTTGGTCACTGCTAGGATACCAGCTGAAGTATCGTGGATACATAAGGGGCATGACCGAGCTACCTCGAGAAGGAGGTTCGGGCGGAGCCGACTCCGAGGCTGAGCGAGAGCAGGCCGATCCTAGAGCCAGGACCGAAGAGGGGCCTTCGCGGGCGACGTCCGACATCAGAGTTGCGTCCGGTTCCCAGGCTTCTACGTCGGGGTCGAGACCACGCGAGGCCTCAGGAAGGAGGTCGCGTCAGATTGCCCGATCTCCCTCACCGAGTGTAGAGATGAGGCGCGCCAGACGTCTGTCCTTTGAGGATCTCGAAACTCTGGCACTTGGTGTTGAGGATGCCCGAGCTTCCTAGGCGCCCATAAATCCGGATCCCCTCGAGATTCCTTCTCCGGGGGTTCGGGCGGCTTCTCCTGTGGCAGCGGTAGAGATCCCTGCTCCTCCCAGTCCTTCCGAACTGGAGGTGCGGTCGCCCCCAGTTGAGGCCGGGCAAGAGGAAGTTCGGCCGCAAAAGAGGCCGAGAACCGAGGCGAGTCCCAGTTCGGCTTCGGCCTCGCCATCTGCTGGCCCACGCCCATGGGAGCCGAGCTTCGTACTTGAACTAGGGAGGCCGATGACGATGGACAATCGCGTTCTCCACAGGATCGATCCCCTCGTCCTTGAGGCACTTGCGCTGGCCTACGCCCTTCCTCGAGATATGGCTCAACTGGACGGGTACAGTGATCGGAAGCTAATACTATCGATGCTGCAATCGAACTTCGCGGTAAGCCCATCTGAATCTCTATATATTTTTGTCCAGTTGTTCAATATCAGTGAATGTTTTGACTTCCATCCTGAATGCCTCGTTTCTCCAATAGGCGGTGCAGAAGTCCATGGTCGCGGTCGACAGACTGTACAAGTACAGCGTTGATATTACCGAGCTGACCGTGGAGAAGAACGGGCTTGAGGAAGCCTTAGACACTGTCACTCAGAAATTAGCGAGGGTTAAAGGAGAGTACGCAGCGGGGCTCGAGCAAGCGAAGGGCGAAGCTGAGGCGGAGAGGAAAAAGGTGGCCGAACTCGAAGCCTCCATTGCGAAATTAGAAGACGACTTCAGGGCCCAGCTTCAGATCGAATCCAAAAGGGCGAACGAGGCCGAGGCGAGACTCGAGTCAGAGTGTGATGCTGCTTTCAAAGACGCCAGGGCGCAGGTCACGGCTTACTACAAGGACAGAGTCCTCGTTGTGAGGGATAAGGCCTAGGTGAAAGGGTGGCGCGTCGGCCTGAAGGAGGCAGGGGTCTCGGAGGATCATTCGTCCTTCAAGGAAACCCCTCCGTTTCCACTTCCGACGCCGAGCTCTGTCCCTCCTGTCGCTGTTCCTGCCGACGAGGCGACTGCTGCTGGACAGGTCAGGACAAATGCTGGAACCGCTGCTATTCCTCACGTCTCTGATCCAGCGTGACCTCGGGGCGGTCTTGTCAACTCTGCTCGTGGAAAAGGCTCTATTTTTTGTTCTTGTAATTTTTCTGTCTTTTCCTTCTGAATGTAATTCCCTTCAGTTTTAATGAAAAGCGGGGCTTCTTTACTTGTGCACTCGTGTTTCCTTTTCTCTCTTTCCATTTTCTTTTGAGCTCGGCTCTTTTATGCTTGAGTCCGGCTGAGCGCTTCCTATGATGTGACGTGTGAATTTTGAGTTGGAGAGAGTAACGGTCTTCATAGTTATCTGCGCTGATACTCCGTATTCTGAAGACCATAAATAGCAGCAAGGGCGGCGGTACAGCCAATGAGGAAAACGAGCAGATGGCTCCACGTGTCACCATCGGTACCGTCAGTCGACTCGTTAGAAACCGTGCATCCCACGTAGGGCATGGGAGACCTCGCCTCATAAATTCTCTTGAGGGATGGGTTCTTCTTCCTTCTATAAGTAGAAGTAGCAGGCTCGCCGTGGGAGAGAGGAAAAGAACCAGGACATTTCATTTCTTGTATAAACATAGGGACCTGTCTCTTTCCGTTAACCATCTTGGCAGCCATGCTCAGCAGATCCTTAGGAACCTTTGACCCGGGCGAAACCCCTGCGCCAGAAGATAGCTTCCTCTGGGAGGGACTGTCTGTCGTGGTCTACGTGCTCTCTGAAAACGATTCTCGTGGACTACGCGCTCTCTAAACGCGGGTCCACGACCAACTCCCATCGATGCGGCTGTGTGGAGATCCTTGTAGCCGGGAGTGGTGGCACTCCGAGCTGTTGGGGGTCTTGTTTTCATCCCACAGGGTCCTGTGTGGAATCATGCCGCAGGTCCTTTTGTGGGATATCTAGACCTCCAAGCAGCGGGCAGGATCGAGAGGTCTTCCGGCTGAAGATCTCCAGTCAGCGGACCAGGGATCTGAGCTTCGCTCCCGAACCAGAGGGTGTTGAAGAGCTCTTGGCGCTGAAGTCCGGACTGAAGAGTCAGTGAAGATCAGAGTCTCCGAGTCTCATCTCTTTCTTTTTTATTTTTAGAGGAATGCGAGCCTCCTTGCTGTATTCTGCTTTCTTTTCTATAATCCTTGTAATGAAGTAATTACAATAAATAAAGAGAACAAAGTTTCTGATCATATGATCTGTGTACAATTCTTCAGCATTTTTTGCTTTCTTTTTTGCACTTTAGTGTTTGCACTGCTCTTTACTTTCAAAGTCTATTACTGGCCGAAATGGACTGACATTGGCCGAGACGAGTTGTCACGGGCCGAGATGGACCCAGAGTCTCGAGGATCTTGGCTGTGCGAGCCTGAGTTCAGGAATCATCTCGGAGGGTGCATGAACCCAGGTTTTTAGGGAAGACTGGATGTATAAATCCGACGTCAGTCCCAGGGTATGTGAACCCAAGGTTTTAGGAGGCGACCCGGATGTTATGAACCCGGTACCGGTCCCGGGGTGTTATGAACCCAGAATTCAGGGAGCGACCCGGATGTTATGAACCCGGTGCCGGTCCCAGGGTGTTATGAACCCAGAATTTAGGAAGCGACCCGGATGTTATGAATCTGGTGCCGGTCCCAGGGTGTTATGAACCCAAGTTTTTAGGGAAGACTGGATGTATAAATCCGACGTCAGTCCCAGGGTATGTGAACCCAAGGTTCTAAGAGGCGACCTGGATGTTATGAACCTGGTGCTGGTCCCGGGGTGTTATGAACCCAGAATTCAGGAAGCGACCCGGATGTTATGAACCCGGTGCCGGTCCCAGGGTGTTATGAACCCAGAATTTAGGAAGCGACCCGGATGTTATGAACTCGGTGCCGGTCCCAGGGTATTATGAACCCAGAATTTAGAAAACGACCCGGATGTTATGAACTCGGTGCCGGTCCCAGGGTGTTATGAACCCCAGAATTTAGGAAACGACCCGGATGTTATGAACCCGGTGTCGGTCCTAGGGTGTTATGAACCCAGAATTTAGGAAGCGACCCGGATGCTATGAACCTGGTGTCGGTCATAGGGTGTTATGAACCCAGAATTTAGGAAGCGACCCGGATGTTATGAACCCGGTGTCGGTCCCAGGGTGTTATGAACACGGAATTTAGGAAGCGACCCCGATGTTATGAACCCGGTGCCGGTCCTAGGGTGTTATGAACCCGGAGTTTAGGAAGCGACCCGGATGTTATGAACCCGGTGTCGGTCCTAGGGTGTTATGAACCCGAAGCTGCCGAACTGAGACGAGATGAGATGACACAGATTGATGACAGGGCAAACGCTGCTTTTATTGATTCTAAGACTCTTGTTACATCTTTTGGAAATAGAATTTCTTCAAATGAGATGCATTCCATGGTCTCGACAACTGCCTGCCTTCTAACTCTTCAAGTTTGTAAGAAGATCATCCTGCCATTGAGACCACCCTGAATGGGCCATGCCAGTTCGGGGCCAGTTTGCCTTTATTTGGGTCTCTGTCTGCTGGCAAGGTCTTCTTCAGCACCAATTCTCCTACCGAGAAGCTTTTTTCTCTGACTTTTTCATTGTATCCCCTGGCTAGCCATCGTTGATAGTCGGTCAGTCGTAGGGCTGCTGCTTCTCGACGCTCATCCGCTAGGTCCAGCTCCATCGCCAGGTTTGTCTCGTTTCGGCCTTGGTCGACCAACTCTGTCCTCAGGGTGGGGAGGCCAATTTCCAAGGGAATGACCGCCTCCATCCCATAGGCCAGAGAGAAGGGTACGTTGGGAATCGTTCTGTATGCCCATAATACGCTGGGAAGCTCCTCTACCCATCTTCCTTTTGCCTTGTCCAATCGCTTCTTCAGGCCATCCAGGAGTACCTTGTTAGAAATTTCGGCTTGGCCATTGCTCTATGGGTACACCGGAGTGGAGTAATGGTTCCTGATGCCGTGCTCTTGGCAGAAGTCTCTGAAGGATTTGGAGTCGAACTGAGTCCCGTTGTCCGAAATCAGGGTCCTGGGGATGCCGAACCTCGTTATGATGTTCTTTCACACGAAGTTCCTTGAGTCCCTGTCAGTGATGGAGGACAGCGGTTCAGCTTCTATCCACTTCGTGAAGTAGTCCGTAGCAACTATCAGCCATCTCTTGTTCCCTGGAGCTCGGTGGAGTGGTCCCACAATGTCTAGCCCCCATTGAGCAAAGGGCCATGGACTAGAGAGGGGACTCAGGTCTTGAGCTGGCTGATGAAGAGAGTGGGAGAACTTCTGACATTTTTCGCATTTTCTGGCATATACCTGCGCATCCTTCTGCATGTACGGCCACCAGTAACCTTGGCTTATGGCTCTGTATGCCAGCGATCGCCCTCTGTTGTGACTACCGCAGATTCCTTCATGGATCTCATACAGGAAGTTGTCCACCTTGCTTGGATGGACGCATTGGAGGTAGGGACCCGTGAAGGATTTTCTGTAGAGTTTGCGTTCGGGAGATAGCCAGAATCGGGCTGCCTTGAGTCTGATTCGGTGGGCTTCATGCTTGTCCTCGGGGAGCTGGTCATCCTTCAGGTATGAGATGATTGGGTCCATCCAGCTCGGGCCGAGATCAGTGCACAGGACTTGCCGAGGTGAGTGGAGCTCTAGGCTTGATCTCGGTATAGATCCGACCTCAACGGTCCTTTTCTTTCCTGCTTCGACAGCGGAGGCCAGGTTTGCAAACGCATCAGCATGCGTGTTGGTATCTCTGGAGATTTGCCTGTCCTCGGCTGTCTGTAAGTGCGAGAGCAGTTTCTTTACGAGGGCTAACTAGGCCGCCATCCTGTCGTCCCTGGCTTGGTAGTCTCCAGTGAGTTGGCTAGTTACCAGTTGTGAATCACTGAAAACCACCAATTGCTGGACTCCGAGGATTCGGGCGCTATTCATCCCTACTATTAGAGCTTCATACTCCGCTTCATTATTCGTTGCTTTGAAGTCCAAGGTGAGGCTTGCTCTATGACCAGTCCCTCTGGCGATTGGAGGACTACGCCGGCGCCGGCTCTCTTGGAGGTGGACGAGTCGTCGACAAAGACCTTCCATGCCGAGACATGATCTTGGCTCTGAGAGAATTGTTCGACCTCGGTGACTTCACGCTCATGCCCTATGCCCCCCAGTTCGGTGTCGGGTTAGGTCGAAGCCGAGCTCGGCAAGACGAACTCTACAATGAAGTTTGCCAGGATTTGGGCTTTGATCGCAGTCCTGGGGCGGTACTGGATGTCATACTGCCCCAGTTCGACTGCCCATTTGGATATGCGCCCTCAAAAGTCAGCTTTCTTGAAGATAGATCGAAGTGGGTGCTCCATGATGACCACAACAGTGTGGGATTGAAAATAATGGGAGAGCTTGCGGGAGGCGCTGACGAGTGCCAACGCAAGCTTCTCCAGCAAAAGGTATCTGGTCTCGGCATCTAGCAGGACCTTGCTCGTATAGTAAATTGGTTTTTGGACTCCTTCGTCCTCTCTGATGAGGACGGAGCTCACCGCATGATCCGAGACCGCAAGATACAAATACAAAATCTCCCCCTGAGTTGGGGTAGAAGTAAGGGTGGCGAAGACAAATAGGTTTTGAGTGCTTCCAATGCTTGGTCGCACTCAGGGGTCCGCTGAAACTTGAAATTCTTTTTTAGAAGCTGAAAGAAAGGCCGGTGAGCTTCTAGACCTCTTTTGTGGTAGATGGGCTTTGGATGCCCAGGATCGCAGCGATCTGGTCCGGGTTGGCCTCTATCCCCCTTCGTGTCACTAGGTTTCCGAGGAACTTGCCAGAAGCTACGCCGAAAGCGCACTTGGAAGCATTTAGTTTGAGCTGAAGACTTGGGCCAGATCCGCCAGATGATCACTGGAGTGCTTGGACTTGACGACCATGTCGTCGATGTAAACTTCTACTATCTTGCCGAGTTGAGCATGGAACATCTTTGTGACGAGGCGCTGATAAGTTGCCCTCGTCTTCTTGAGCCCGAAGGGCATCACCATGAACAGTAAGTGCCGCGGGGGGTAATGAATGCTGTTTTCTCCTCGTTTGGCTCGTACATCGAAATCTGATGGTAGCCTCTGTAGGCGTCGAGGAAGCTCATTCTGTAATGGCCAGTGGTGGCGTCGATCATATGATCAATCTTTGGAAGGGGGAAGCTGTCCTTTGGGCAAGCTCGGTTGAGATCTGTGAAATCCACGCATACCCTCCATTTGCCAGTCTTCTTCTTGACCACCACTGTATTGGCCAGCCAGACCGGGTACTGGACCTCCCGGATCGTGCCAGCCTCTAGCAGCTTGTCGACTTCTTCGACTACCGCGTCTGTCTGCTGCAGCCCCGTCCTGCGGGCTCTCTGTACCACTGGCTTGTGGCTGGGATCCACGTTCAGCTTGTGGCACATGACCTCGGGGTCGACCCCAGGCATCTCGCTCGGGGTCCAAGCGAAGACATCCACGTTCTGCATTAGAAATCTTGAGAGCTCGACTCTCTCCTCGTCAGGCAGCTGGGTGCCGATCAAGAAAAATCTGTCGGGGTCTAATGGGTCAAGCCTGACTTCGGCTAGATCAACAATGCTCTTCTTGTCAGGATCTCGGCCGATCTCATCCAGACCCCTTTCGAACTCCTCGAGGTTTACTCGCTATGGCTCTTTCTCTGCAGGGACCATGGCCAACAAGCACTGCTTGGCCAGCTGCTGATCCCCTTCGACTGTGACCACCTCCATCTTGCCTTCCTTGTCTTCAAGCACGAACTTCAGCTTCTGGTGGAGGGAGGAGGGAACTGCTTCCATCTTGTGGAGCCACACCTTGCCCATAATGACATTGTATGGAGAGGGGGCGTCCACTACCAGAAAGTCAGCCATCACAGAGGCTCCGCCCACTCTGGTTTCCAGAGTGATTCTCCCCTTGGGGTAGACTGGTTTGGCGCTGAACCCTATTAGGGGCACGCGGACCTCCTTCAGATCACCTTCTGAGAGTCCCATCTTCTTGAAGCAGTCATAGTAGAGGACCTCGGAAGAACTGCCGGAGTCGACGAGGATCCTCTTCACAGTGAAGTCTCTCAGTTTCATCGTCAGGAGCAGGGGATCATTATGGGGAAGCTGTATTCCCTCTAGGTCTTTGTCTGAAAAGGAGATGGCTGGTCGGTCGCGCCGCGCTCTCTTGGACGCTGGCCCGAGCTCGGCTCTCATCACCTCTTTCCCGTGCAAGGCTTGCTTGGCTTCGGCACGAGCCTGGGAGCTGCCCCGAGCTGAGGGAGAGGGAGCTGAGGGCGCCAGATGGATCACATTGATGATCTTCTCAGAGTCTTTGCTGTCTGGATCCTTATCAGTGCTCTGACGAGCTCGGCTGCCGCCACCGCCGCCGACATCTCCTGCCTTCACGAACTCTGCGAGGTGGCCTTCCTCGGCGAGTCTCTCCAGGTGATACTTCAAAGTCCTGCACTCCTCAGTCTTGTGCCCATTACTCTTGTGGTAGGCACAGAACCTGGTCTGGTCACGGGTAGAGGGATCACTCCGCAAGGGCTGAGGCCACCTGAAGAACGGCCTGGTCTTGATCTTGTTCATAATCTGGTGGATCGACTCCTTGAAGACGACGTTCACACCTGGTGGGCGTCGGAGGGAGGTCTGGTTCTCCTGCTGCCCCCATATCCGGACGCTGTAGCTCTCGCCGAACCGGAGATCCAGGCTTACTTCGACTCTTCCTTCTTAAAGGGCTTCTTGCCCCTCAGCTGGGGCTGGCTGCTTTTCTCCTTGGGCCTCGGGCCCTCGTCCTCCTGGGCCCGAATCTCATCCTCCTCCCCGGCGACATAACGCTTTATCCGGGATATCAAGGCCGACATGGAGGTAGCGGGGTCTCCAACTAGATCTTTCCTCAGCTCGTTCCCGAGTAACAGGGCGTTTCTGAAGGCGAAAATCGCCACTTCGTCTCTGGTGTCCTCAATCTGGCTGTAGATCGCCCAGAACCGCTGGGCGAACTAGGTGAGGCCCTCGCCCTGGTTCATCTTGAGGGCGAGTTTATCAGCATCAGTCTTGGTGACGACGCTGTAGGCCTGAAACTTCTTTAGGAAGGAGAGCTGGAACTCTCTCCAACTCGAAATGGACATCTTCGGGAGGGCGCAATAACACTTCAGAGGAAGGTCGCTCAGACTGGAGGAGAAGATCTTGCAGTTGAGGTGGCCCTCATTCCCCCAGATGGACATTTTCTGAGAGAAGTGCCGGAGGTGAGCAGCCGGGTCAGACAACCCGTCGTAAGGAACGAACCGCGGGACAGAGAACTTCTTGGGCAAGGGAGTTCTTTCAATATCCCGCGTGAAGGGAGAGGCCCCCAGATCGGTAGGGCCACAAATATCTTGCTGGTCCCGCATCTCCAAGTTATGCTGAAGAGCTAGCTTGATACGCTTGTCGAGCCGCTCCTGCTCGTCATCTCTCTCTGGTGTCGATGCTCTCGGCTTCCGCTTCGAATGGTCTCGGCCGTGATGGCTATGAGCTCGTCCGTCGCGGCTGACTTCGGCTGTTGCTCGAGCCTTCATCGTGGGCCTGGCTGCGCTTCTGATCCAAAAAGGCTCTCAGATCCTCACGAGAGGGCTGGGCTGCCTTGCTCTGGATGGCTCTGTTCTCGCCTTGGGGCTTAGAGGGTTGCCTTAACGAGGCAGTTTGCGCCGCTTTTAGTTGCTGCTGGAGCTGGCGGATTAACTGCTCCTGTTTCTGGAGGAGAGCATTTTGAGCCGCGATATCTCCTCCATCATTAGGAGGTTGCGCACGGCGTGGCTCTTCCACTGCCACAGCCTTGTCTTTGCGAGGGCACTCGTGTCGACGCTCGTTCCGTCGGGGAGGCGTGACTTCCTCGCCTGAGAGCGAGACCTCAAGTCCCTCTTGGAAGGGAATCTCGACGAAGAGTTGTGAGCCTATGCGCCCCTCACCTGCAGACGCGCCATGCACCGTTCTGGACTGCCCTCGAGGAGGGGCGTCCGTCGACGGGCCCGGTTGCTCAAGCATTGCTCTCAAGGACTCTCCGCCTTTCTTAGCTTTTGGAGGCATGGTTTCTAGGAAAATTGAGAAGGTTGGGAAGGTTGGGATATTGCCTTCCCACAGACGACGCCAATTGTAAGTGCAGAAAATTATGACTCACAATAATAAGGGTGCCTGATAGGACTTATCCAAGTAGAGGAAGATGATCTGCTGCCTCAAAGCCTGCAAGGGAAGAGCAAACGGTCAGAGGACTCTGGCCTGGGCGGCGCAAGGCTCTCCGATGCCTAAGTCAGTGTATGAACTGAGATAAAGGAATGAGAGGAAGAAGAGAGGCAGAGTAACAGCTCTCTGGTTTTAGGTGTGCGTACCTTGCATGTGGAATGGAGTTCTATTTATAGAGAACTCTGGAGGATATTTTGGATGATATCTTGGAGTGGGCCCTATGATATGATAGGATTTGATAGGGAAGTCCTTATCAGCCCACAAAGTCATAAATGCGGTTCACTTCAGCCCACATTGCATTTAATGCCAGTCGGATCAGCCCACATTGCATTTAATGCATGTCATGTTGGGCCAGATCATGTTGGACGCCTTTGGTGGTTGAGGTCCCATCGGATCCACCCTCGGGCCTTGCCCTGATTTGGCTACAGCCGCTGGATGCTACTCTGTCTAGGGCTGCACAGAACCGGACCGCAGACCGGACCGGACCACAAAACCGGATCGGACCGGACCGGATTTGTGGTCTTAGCGGTCCAAATCCGGTCCGGTCCGGACCTTTTGTGGTCCGGACCGGACCGCATTTCTTAAAAGTAATAAATTTTTTTTTATTTCATATAGATGAGCCCATGAGGCATAAGCCCAACACCCATTTGTAAAACCCATCATTCATTTATTTGACATTTGCCCACTTTTTAGATGTGAGGTGAAAATGAAAAAAAAAAAAAAAAAAACGAAAAAAAAGTGAAAAAAAAAGAAAAAAAAAATGAAAACCGGTCCGGACCACTTTAAGTGGTCAAACCGAACCGGTTTGGACCGGACCGAACTGGACCACTTATAAGTGGTCCGGTCCGGTCCTTCATTTTAGGCCGGACCGGAAATCCGGGTGATCACCCCTAACTCTGTCAGCGATCTGACGAAGATTGTGGACGGCTGATGTCGCATCTGTCCCACTGGCCCGCGCCCCTACTGTGCCACGCGTCTGGTGACGTGGCGAACATGGGGCACGTGTGGGGATTCTTCTCGACTTCGGCTTCAGTCTCGGCTCCCTTGGCCGGGGTCCCGAGCTCCTTTGGCCGAGGTGGGCCCTTGGTAGCCGAGCTCGGCGCTAGCAGCCAAAGTCTGTCTGACTTCGGCTGAGGCCTCTGTCCCGGTAGCCGAGGTGAGTCTGGGCGGCACGTGGATGGCACGTGAGTGCTTAATCCCATCTTATAGCCATGATTAGCATAACACTGGAGGTTTGGAAATCTCCCCACACAAGACCAAATAGTCGTTTTTATATTTGTTGATGACTAGCAGATATTGAATAGTGTGTTCATGGTGCATGAGTGTATTGATTCGAGAACAGGGCATGACAACCTATGTTGGCATGTTAGACATTAAGAAAGTATGTAATAACATTGATTGGGGCTTCTTGGACGTACAATCCTCTAAGATGGATGGATTTTGTCCCTCACCAACTTCTGGTCGTAGAATGGGCAGCTTACTGTCGAGCTACTTACATTTGTTTATGCACATCAGTAAGCCTAAAAGGCCCTTATGGGACCTGGTAATCAAATGCACTGAAAAAGAAGGCCACCGTATTAAAAAGTCCAACAGATATCTCTCATCTGGGAGCAGAATTACATTGCTGTAAGTACTTGTTGGCTAGTTTGCCAACTTTTAGAGGGTTCATTCAAGACCAGACCTAATAGAATTTCGTATTAAAGTGGAATCAATGGCATCATAATTGGACAATCATATTAATAAATTTGATTCTAGAAAATTAATAAAAGAAATACATAAACAAGAAAAACTATCTGGTTTTGGAAACTAACTTGTGTTGAGGATTCACCAAGTCAAATACTGGATTCAAATGGTTTCCTGCAACAAGCAACAAACAAATGAAACAAACTTGCTTGAAAAGTATAATTTGTTTCTCCTCATGATCAACCGAAAAAAGAGCAAACTACAAGCAAGAAAGTGTGCATGAGAAACCACTACAAGCACTCTTTAGTTACTTATAAATGAAACACTTAAAGTTGGTTTTTAGTGGTAGTTCAAAGTTGGATTTTCAAGTAAGATGAGAAAAGGTTTCCAGCTCCTGAAAGTCTAGATCGAGCATAAGAGCCATACTGATCTACCAAATAGGGATCACTGCCAAGTGCCAACAACATGGGCATCCGATATAGTTAAATTCACAAAACCCAACGTTGATCCGGTTGAACTCGCAGACGGTAGAGCCGTAGAGTATGGAAAATCATATCTAGATTACCTTGCATTGACAAAGGCAAATCTGAGTTTAGGACCTCCTCCCACTTCCATCCTCGAATTCGACCATCATCTCCACAGCTACACAAGATTAATAAGGTGAATTATGAGCTATATCACGTTACATCACAAAAGGCACAGTAAATCAATGTTAAGAAGCAAAAAGTAACAGGATCCACACATGCATTAGTCACTACTGCTGACTTTATCAAACAGAGAGATAAACTTCAGTGCGGTTTGATGAAACTCATACAGAAGTTGCACCAAGGATTACACAAGTAGATTGCACCCAAGGTCCAGATGACAACTGCCATAGGGTAATATTATTAAAAATCAATAGTCACAAACAAATGTGATGCTAGACTTTAGACTTCTAGTAAACATGTGAGTTCTAAATAGGGTTGTCAATCAGGCTAGCCCAGCAGGAATTTCTGTAGGATGCGGCAAGGCTTAAACAGATCTTTAAGGCTGTGGATCAGAGAATAAATAGGCTTTCTATGCCAAAGCCTGTAATAGCATGAACCAGCTCATCCTCTTTAGGCTCAATTGGCTCTTATCTAATTAGAACAGTAAAATGTCATAACAGTTATGGTTTTCTCATATGAATAATAATCTGAACCCTCTGTTTAACGCCATACTATATAAGGGCAAGGCTCTAAAAATCACTTTGATTAATGACGCTAGAAGCCTAATAAGTCACCAATTCAGGCACAGATGAAGTAAGAAATAGATAACAGTCCACATTTAATGTAAGACGATAAATTGTAAGTACAATCAGAGGGCCCAATCCGAACACTTTTTTGCAAGGTCTAAAATTCAAGATACTTTTAAACAAACAGCGATCAAAATCGACGTTAAAACAAACCTCAATAGCAAACAATCTTCCCCTTCACCATAGGATTTGGCATCATAGGCAGGGCCACTGTGTCCTTGAATGAAGTGAAGCGGTTCAGCCACTAAAAAATCAAAAGGCCTGCAAATGTAGTTGAATTAATCAGTAAAGAGAGCAAATCAACAAAACCAAATGCTGGGCTGCGTTCGAAAAGGAAGTTGACTCATAATTATGAACATTAAGCTGCAGCAAAGTGAAATAACCTTTAGATTAGTTCCACTCAACTTAAGTTGCTTTGCCACAATCAAAGTAAAGTGCAACCTCAAATTACTTGAGCAACTGAAATTGGAAGATGCAAGAAAACACACACACACACACTTACTGGTGATATCTACTATTGTTGAAATGCATTGGCTGCCAAAAGACATAATCTTAGAAAAATCAGTAAAAGTATATTTATTGACCATCCAAAACAATGAATGAATTGAAAGAAGAAGAAGTACAAAAAAAAAAAAGGACCCCAGAATTTGTCAGGATTTTTTTGTTCATCCCATGACCCATTTGAGCACATCACACAAACTACACAATGAATTCCACATGAGAGCTGCTACCTGCACACTGCAACTGACTCAACACACACTGCATTTAAAAAAAATAATAAAAAAGTTCATAAACTACCCCCTCCCTGTCGGCCAGCCGCCCCCTCTGCCCGACCTCACCAACCCTCCGCCTGCGACCGACCCCTCTCCCTGCTCGTCGCCCTCTCCCCTTCCTCTCCTTCTCCCTCTCAGTCTTTCCCTCTCCCAGTCTCCCCCTACCCCTCCCTGTCTCGCCAACCTCATTCATCTCTCATTCCTAGTCATTCGTGATTTTTAAATAATGGACAAGCGAATGGTGTTTTTCGAAGATTTCAATAATGACAAGCAAATGGAGAAGCAAATTAAGAGATGTAAATTGCCATTGAAGATGAATGATTGATGAATTTGATTCGTTCGGCCACACAAGACCGCCACGTGCGGCCGAACAAACTCGATTTGTTCGGCCTTGTGTCGCCAATCGTACTCGATTTGTTCAGCCCTGTGTCCCGTGGCCAAACAATCTTGATTTGTTTGGTTTGACGGCTTAGGCCGAACATGTTAGGGCGAGGGGTAGTTTAGGAATTTTTTTATTTTTTATTTTTAAGTGCAGTGTGTAGATAGCCGTTTGCGTTGTGTAGACTGTAGGCCAGCTGGGCTCAAGTTGAACAAGTGGCACAAAGTCCATGGGTCTGGAGGACCCATTGGCAGTGGGCCCCACCAAGATTCCAATTGTGTTGGCCAGACTATGGGGTGGCCGTGGCCTTCAAATTGGAGGGTCTGGATTGAGCAGAAAAGGGAGAAGGAGAGAGACCTGAGAGGATGAGATGCAGGAGGATATGGAGTAGGGAGCGATAGAGCCATCGCTGGAGGCGACAACGAGGACATCAGGATTAGGGTTTGGAGAGGGGGCGAAGACGGTCCTGAAGACGGTGCGAGATTGGGTATCTCTCTCCTGCAAGATGCTACTGCGGTAGCCTTGTTCGTCCCAGCTGGTCGCATCTCTTCCTCCTTCTTCCATTCTCATTCTATCTCCCTCTCTCTCCGGCCCCGCCAAAAAAATCTGGTGCGTTTGGGTCTGGCTTGAGAAGGAATACATGATTTAGGGTGCGGGGTGTCTGATTCTGATTAGTCTGAATGTAGTCTTGCGCCCAAGCCCCAAGGGTTTTAGGAACCTCGGTCTCTTTTAATGCGGCCTACAAGATTATATCTCAAAATTTAAAATGTACCTTTATATAAACACGAAGAACTATCTTCATTTCAGCTGCTTGCACATGAATTTAGCTACACTCTTGGGCCCATTTCTTTACTAGAATTCATAGAATTCATGTCTGGTGGTTGTCTGGGAATTTCAAATCCTGATATTTGAAATGCTACCAAATTCTGGAATTCCAAATTCGTTGTTTCATTCATGGCCTGAATTCCTACCTGAGCTCCCGGAATGCCATCGTCCCTCTCTCGGAATTTATGTGCCAAGTGAGATTTCTAAATCCTACTTGTTAAAGTGGTTTTTCAAATGCTGGATTTTTTGGAATTTCAAATGCTTGGAATTTCAAATGCCCAGGAATTCTGTGGGAATTCTGGTAATGAAACACAGAATTCCTGACATAAATTCTGAATTCCCAGACAGCCTGAATTCCTGTCATGAATTCTAGTATGTGAACAAGCCCTATAGTCTTATAGGACCGACTCCTATATATGTCCCCTCGTGGGGCCCGTTTGGGATGGATGCCACTTGCCACTTTCATGTTTCAACAGTTGCCTTGCATGTTCTCAATCTCCCTCTCCCACCGAAATCTGCATCGTCTTTTTCGAAAAATCCCTCTTTGGTCTTTTTCTTTTTCGCCTCTTCCTCTCAAAAAGTTGCATTTCCGTGGCCTAAGAGCTCGATCCGATGGCGGAGGTTCTAGAAGCGGAGAGGTGGGCGATCCAGCGCTGCTAAGAAAGCCCTTAATCTCGGTGGAGAAGCTGGAGATATCGGATGAGGAGGAGAGAGAGAAAACTGGCTTTTGAGAGAAGGAGGATGTGTGTGGATTGGGAAGATCAAATTCTAAAAGACACAATTCCTTTGCCTGGTTTTGTGAGGATGCTTCTTCAGAAGTAAGAGTTGTTATTTGGATGAATTGCGCTTTTTATTTATTGTGGTTTTAGGAATTGTGGTTTGCTTTTTACTTAATGTTCTTCATTGTTATCGACTTAAGTATGCATTCTTCTTTCTCTGAATTGGGCTTTTTCTATGCTAATAGGAGTTGGGGTTTGCTTTTTTCTTGATGTTCTTCATTGTAATCAACTTAAGAATGCCTTTTTTCTCTGAATTGTGCTTTTTATGTGGTTTTAAGGATTGGGGTTTTCCTTCTTTTTTTTTCTTGATGTTGTTCATAGTTGGCAATTTACTGCTATCCCATCGATTGTGTTAGACTAGACTAAATAAGACCATGTGTCTTACTGTCTTAGGACTTAGATTTATTCTTTACTGTGATAATATGTTGTAAGACCCCGTCCCGAGTTAATTATGATTAACTCTTGTTAATTGAATTTATGGCTAATTAAATGTGTTTAATTGAATTAATGAGGGCTTAGGACCAAATTGACTTGGTTTAGCCTTAAGAGAATGAATTAAGCTTAACGAGCTTGTGAAATGGATTGTAAGTGAATTGAATGAGTTTTTGAACTCAAACAAGAAATTGAGGGACTTTTATGTAAATACGGATTTTTGCGTATTTCGTCGAATACGGAAACTCTCGATTCCAACACACGTATCTCGAGGAGTACGTTCACTTTTGTCAAAGACTCGAAGTCATTTGACGAATATTAAGTCAAGTGACCCTTCATTTGACTTGAATCGTAATTAGGAGATAATTAAGGCGCTAAATGCACTTTGAAAGCTTATATAAGCTAAGAGGATTTCCTTTGAATCTTCTTTTACAAACCCTAGCCTCCATTCCTTTCTTTCTTCATTTTCTCACTAACAAACATCAAGGCAAGGTCTCGTGAAGTTGTTTTGAACAGGTTTCATTCCCTTCATCATCCTCTTCATCTTCCTCAAGTTCAAAGTCAAGTTTGAAGTTGTAAAGCTTGGATTCAAAGAGTTTTTATCTCAAAACTCAAGTTATAAAAAGGGGTTTTCTTCCTCAAATCTTCATTAGAGGCAAGTACTTACATGTTTTATGATTTGTGATGTTTTTAGAGTGGTTAGAACTCAATTGGACCAAAAGCCAGAGATTTGGCTTCAGAAAATCTGAAGCTCGAACTGAGCTTATGGGTCGGTCGACCGACGAGCTGACCGACAGGTTTGGAACCTGTTTTCAGTGAATTCCAGCTCTCTGGAATTCTGACCGACGTATGGTCGGTCGACCGATGACCTGACCGACAACATAGGTCAGAAGATGGAGTGAAATCCCAGCTCTCTGGAATTCTGACCGACGTTATGTCGGTCAGCCGACATAATGAGGTCAGTCGACCGATAAGTCGACCGACAACATGAAGAATTGGTTCAGTGAATTCCAGCTCTCTGGAATTCTGACCGACACATCGTCGGTCAGCTGACCTGAAGCTGTCGGTCGACCGACAGGCCGACCGACAAGCTAACCGGCACTGTACAGAAATGCATTAAATTTGTCTGTTTTGAAGCCTATTGTATATAGGCTGAAATTATTAATGTCTAAGCCTTCATAAGTGTAAACTCAGTTTTTCGAATACATGATTAAAATTATATTCATAAAAAATAGTACGTATATTGAAAAATGAATGTTTCACTCATTTGTTTGGCTTAGAAGTCTGACTAGAATTGGTTAACTTCCGCATCATTATGGTCCTCATCTCATGAGTGAACTACACTGATAGAATGTACTGTATATTAATTGAATAAATGAAAAGAAATAGAAAGTTACTAAAGGTAACAACGAATTCAATTGAATTGAATTGGAATGAATTAATAAATCCTGCTGCAGCAGATGTTTGGGGCATTCCGGAGCCTCGTGGACAGTTAGTGATCTCTGATCAAGACACTGACAAGTTCCACCCATTTGACAAGTTATTAATCCTTGAGACCTGGGTCATTGATTGGTGCGTTGTTCGACCCTGAGTCAATAAAGGACACAAGCCATGTAATAGAAATTCAATGAATGTCTTAGTAGATATCAATTTACTGATATTACTTGACACATTGTATATATAAATTGTTATTGTTCATATTGAATTATATAGAATTGTCAAGTCAAGAAATGACACTCATTCTTGATAACTTCTTCTATAATAGAATTGTATACTTGTTGAACCGTCGTGTTCATGGTACTATTGATGAATGTCACAAGCCCAGATGCCCGTGCCGGTCTTGCCGAGACCGCTTCGCTAGCGGAGAATGCCCTCCTGATACCTCCAAGAGGTCTGATCGAGTGGATATGATCGCGGAGTGTGAAAGAATTAGAAGACAATTTCTTTTGATAAATACTTTTAATACTTCATTTTGAATTGTAAATAATATTCCTTGCATTGTATCTAAATATGCAGTGGTTAACTTTGATAAGTAGTAGAAGGTTTGAGTTAATATTTACTTTCATGTAAAGAACTCTTATGGTATTGTGTTTTCGTCAATGTATATCTTCCGCAATTTTATACAGTTGACAGGTATTGTATTTGATATCGATCCCTTGTGAGTTTCGTTTTAGCTTTTGTTAATTCGGAATTTGCGGGAGTAAGTATGCATTCGCGAATCGGGGTTTGTCCGAGTTAATCAGATCTCGGGACCGGGTCGTGACATATGTTATGAAGTTCTTTGCTATTAATCTTGTAAAATCTTTTGAACTATATTCTTCCAAAAAAACATAATCTAAATCAATCATATTGTATCGTGATTCTAAAACTCCGCTAAGTCAGACTCAATTGGCTGAGTGAGATAGATCAATAATCTAATCAGTGTTGCGTTTTGGCTCCTTTTTGTGAAATTGGAGACTACACCCTTTCGATCAAGTTTTCCATAAAATCAAGATAAACTTATAAAGCCACAAAATTCCTACTCGGTTTTGTTCAATTCATATAAAAAGCTCATTTCTCAGCATGCAAGGCAAAGTTTCCAGTAATGACCTTGGATTTCTTTTTGGAATTCATACTCAATATGCACATCTTCGGAGTACTCACATGTTCATAAGGGGTTGGGTGGTTACTTATTTTCTATGTGTGATGCACTAGAGGTACCACGTACCAGGTTTATAGTTTATGATGAGGATGTCCACGGTGGTCATTTCTTAGAGACATGCTGAATGCACCGAAAAAAAGGCCTGAAAAAGGGCCTGAAAGGCCCTGGGCCCTAGGATCACAGGCCCTGGACCCTTGGATCAAATGTGATCCTAAGGATCCTAATGCCCAGGGCCTTTCAGGCCCTTTTTCAGGCCATATTTTCGGTGCATTCAGACTTTCACCATTTCTTATCCCTTCCTATATAGCACTCGGTCATGAGACTGGAAAATCAGTTTTACATTTATTTTTTTTAATGTTACTTAGGTAAATGTTATTTGTATGGGTATGAAACACATTATCATGTTTGATAAACCATCATTTTTATGTGTGTAAATTAGCACATTTAATGATTTAAGAAGTATTTATATATATATATTAGACTTTTAAGACATTAAGTAAAGGTCTCGGTGTTTGTTGCTAATATAAGAATATAAGAATATTGAATAGTTTAGATCATGGGTTGGGAACCCATAAAAGCGCCAAAGATAGATTGGTAGGTTGAGCTCTTATGGACTCTTTTCACAAATTACGCCAAACTTATAAATATTTAAGACAGTAAGCTTAAAGGTCTTAGGGTTTATTAGTTCAATAAATAAATTAAATGATTTGGATTACAAATATGTATCGCACGTGAATGGAAAGAGAGTTAATTTGATAAGATCTGATGCCATGGCCAATTGCATAACCAAATGCATTTTGGCACGAAGATTTCACTAAAAATGGTCACACTTGCACACCATTTTTCCTCCTCATTAATGCATTACATCATGATGCAGTCAAATGGGGTGATGGATAAAATATATATATGTGAATCATGTTCATATGTACATAAATGACCCAAAACAATTGACCCCTAGTTTCACAAAAACAACCATAGATTTCTGAACTCATCAAAGATCGGTAAAAGATAGATCTCAATTGGATCTATATATAGATATATAAGCTGTACCTAGTTTTTGCGATTAGGGCTGTTTCATTACTAGAATTCTAGTGGTTGGGGTTTTTGTGACATGATGTGATATCATGTCCCCTTGGCATTTCAAAATCCCTTATTTTTGGATAAGAATTTATGAATTCCAGCGCATGATAAGTCCCAATTGGCCTTTAGAAATTCAGGTATTTTGATAGAATTCCAAAATGCTCATACCGTTACGAGGATTTAAGAATTCCACCAATCTAAGAATTCAAGAATTTTCTAGACAAGAATTCTTGAAATTCTAATAAATGAACAAGTCCAAGATAGTCCAAATCGTGAGCAGACAAGTCCAGCCATCGACAATAGATAGCCACCTCCTTTTACTAACATTTCCGCTGATATTTTGTGACCAACGAAGCGACTATGATTACTTTATCATTGAATTTGATTTACTTATTTGTGAAAAAAACCTTGCATAATAAAATTGGCTGTGGTGGATAACTATACGTTTTGAAACGGAACTTAAGTTTTTCAAAATTCTGTCAAAACAAGAGAAATTAAACCTGACCTATCACGGTCCTTGGTTGAAAGTCAAAGGATAGACTAATCAATCACCCACATGGTGAATGCATGGCTAAAATCAAATGCTCTCTTTTGTCCGGATGGTGCAAATTTTAGCTCTCTCCACTTGCTTAAGACAGTCTAGAATTTCTTCTTTGATGTGAAATCACCGTCGGATCTAGCTACTCTGGTTGAGGTTTAATGATTCCTGCACAATAATAACTAACCTGATCAATGGAAGTTGAGGGGGCAGTAAGGCTATAAATAACCAACACATTGGACCCTATTCAGAAAACCTCCACACAGATACTAAATGAGCACCATCTTCTCTAATATTTATCCTATGGATTTCCATTCCCCATCCCCTGTTCTTATCTTTGCCTTTCTTATCTTCTTGTTCATGGTCATCAAGATAGGATGGAGAAACAAAACCCAAAACCCAGTCCCAAAACTGCCTCCTGGGCCATGGAAGCTACCCATCATAGGAAACTTGCACCAGCTGCTGGGCCCACTACCACACTACACTCTTAGGGACTTGGCCAAAAAACATGGACCTCTGATGCACCTAAGACTTGGTGAGGTATCCACCATTGTGGTCTCTTCCCCAAGATTTGCCAAGGAGGTTATGATGAACCATGACCTTAATTTTGCATACAGACCATCAACACTTTCGGCGAATATCATCGCCTATGGTGGCTCCAATATGACCGCTTCTCCCTATGGCCAGCATTGGAGACAAATGCGTAAGATTAGCATGCTTGGGCTCTTAAGCTCAAAGCGCGTAGGGTCATTTCAACTTATCAGGGAGGAAGAGGCATCCAATCTCATTCAATTCATATCTTCTGCTCCTGCTAATTCACCTATAAACCTCACTCAGAAGCTCTTTTCATGGAGTAACAATATAATTGCGAGGGCTACATTTGGTAAGAAACTCAAAGACCAGGAGCGATTTATATCTGTAGGTGCAGAAAATAATGACCCACAATAACGGGGGAGCCTTAGAGGACTTATCCAAGGATGGTGATGACTCGGTGCCGTCCGAAAGCCTGAAAGGGAAGAACACACGGTCAGAGGACCCTGGCCTGGGCGGCGCAAGGCTCTCCGATGCCAAAGTCAGTGAAGGAACTGGAACAATGGAAGGAGAGGAAGAAAAGAGGTAGAGTAACAGCTCTATGAGTTGTATTGTGCGTACCTTGCATGTGAAATGCAATCCTTTTATAGACGATTTGGAAGATATCTTGGACGATATCTTGGCATGGGTCTCATGATTCGACTGGGAAGTCATGATCAGCCCACGTTGCAATTAATGCGGTCCAATCCAGCCCACTCTGCATTAAATGCGCGTCGGATCAACCCACGTCGCAGTTAATGCGCGTCTTGTTGGGCCAGATCTTGTTGGACGCCTTTGGCGGTAGGGTATCATCGGATCTGCCCTCGGGCCTTGCCCTGATGTGGCCTCAGCCGCTGGATGCCGCCCTGTCAGGATCTGGCGAAGATTGTGAGCGGCTGGATGTCGCGTCTGTCCCACTAGCTCGTGCCCCTATCCCTCCACGTGCCTGGTGACGTGGGGGATGAGGGGCGTGAGTGGAGACTCTTTCTGGCTTCGGCTTCCATCCCGGCTTCTTCAGCCGAGGTGGAGCTCCCTGCCGAGATGGCACCCGGGGTGGACCAGTTCGGCGCTAGCGGCCCGGAGCTGCCTGACTTCGGCCGGACCCCCTGTCCTGGTAGCCGGGGTGAGCTTGGTGCCACGTGGATGGCACGCGGATGGCACGTGAGAGTGCTTAGCCTCATCTGATGGCTGTGATTAGCGTAATCCTGTGGTTCTGGAAATCTCCCCACACAATTGCCCCCTAGCTTTTGACCTCTTGAGCGCCTTGGCCTTTAGTGGTTGAAAGCTAGAAGACTCGCCTGGGGATGCGACGGTCATTGCCTGGTGTCGCTTCAACTGTCCTGAAGTAATGAATGCTCCGTCTTGCCTGTACTGGGAAGCGAGTCGACGGTTACACGCGTCGCCTCTTCACTGGTTGCGCTGTCTTATTGATGGAATGGGCGCGGATCGCGAAATCCGTCCTTTCGAATTTCGAAAACAGCGCGCGCTGAGGATTTCTCCTCCATAAATAGGGTCGTCTTCTTCTTCTCTCGCTTCTGATTTCTTTTCGCCTTCGCCTTCATCTCCGATTTCTGCTCTGCTGCTCAAGATCTTTCTAGCGAGGACGACCGTAGGGTGTGTCTGGATCTGTACTCGAGTCGCCTCTTTTCGTCTCTGTAAGTTGCTTCACGCCTCTGTGTAGCTTTTTCCTAGGGTTCAGCAGCCTTTAGGGTTTTTTCTTTTGCTGTATCCTCCTTTCTGGACATGGGCACCCCTAGGTTCAGTTTAGACACCGAAGAGGGTATAGCCAGATTTAGGGCTGCCTTCGATATTCCGGAGCGAGTCCTGCTCAAGCCGGCAGACTCCGTCGACTATGCCACGATGCGCTGGTCCGGTGGCTGGATGCCGTTCCCTCTGATCTCTGTGATCGAGGGCGGGGTCAGATTCCCCCTGCACCCTTTACTTAGAGCTTGCCTTAGTACCTGGTCCCTTACCCCGTGCCAGCTGATGCCCAATGGCTATAAGGTCATCATGGGCACGGCGAAGCTGAATGAGATTCTGGGGACCGACAAAGGTGTTCATGACATCGAGGACACCTACGATATCTGCAAGGCCGGGGAAGGGAGATATTATCTCCGGGTGAAGCCGCAGCGAAGAGGCTTTGTCCTGGCCTTGGAAGATTCAAGTAAGAATGCCGAAGAAGCCTTCTTCTGTGTTTCGGGGGACTGGGAGTTCGGCGCTGGCGAAAGTAGGAGGCTAGCGGTCCCGCGCCGCCCCGGGACAGTCCCAAGTAAACATCACTCCTTTTCATTCATCTTTTTTGCTTGATTTTGGTGATGCCGAGCTGACTCCTCTATTCTTTATTATGCAGAGGCAGGTGCGAGACGACGCCGAGCTGCGAGTGAGGGCTGGAGGAGGAACCCCGACGACATCAACAAGGTCGAGAGGTACAAGGGGCACGAGACTAGGTCGGCCTGGAAGCTGCTCGGATACACGCCGAGATACCGCGGCCACTACCAGAGGACCGGGGTACCCGAGGTGGACGAGGTGCATCCTGATCGTCCAACCGTCTCCCTTGCTGTACCTTCCGGGATCCCCTTGAGCGATCCTGCCGCTAGCCGAGCTGCATCTGGGTCTGAGGCGTCCACTTCAAGTTCGGAACCGTCGAACCTGAGGCAGATAGTGGACGCTTATTCTTCCGATCGGGAGGAAGACATGGCGGGAAGGTCGAGGGAGCCTGCCGTCAAGGACCTAGCGGCCAAGTTCAGGCGGGGGCCCTCTTCCTCTACGACGCCATCTTCTGCCAGCACCCGAGCAGCCTCGAGCTCGGGAGGTGCTGGCGACACTTCCGCTCCTGCTCCTGCTCCGAATGCGGGAGTTCGGCGACGTTCGCCGGAGCGCCCGAGGGAGGGGTCCCCGCCCAGGAAGAAGTCCATGGCGGGGGAGAAGGACCTGGGGGCCGAACAGCCTCCGAAGGGAAAAACCCCTGCGCGGGCCCCCGAAGCCAAGGCCCCAACTGACAAGAGTGCACCGGCTGAGAAGAGTGCACCAGCTGAGAAGGGCGTGCCGGCAGGCAGGCCATCCGGCGGGATGACTCGCGAGCACGGCACCTCGGCGGGGCAAGGATCCGGGTCATCCTCCGGACCCCGAACTGCCCCAGCGCCATGGAGGCCAAGGATGGAAACGCAGCCCGGCAAGCCTCTGAACGTCGAGGATCGGCTGATGGGGAACGCCGACGTCATCGGGGCTCTTGCCAAGGCCTGCGCTCTGCCGCGAGACATGGAGACGCATGAGAGGTTCGACAATAAGAGCCTGATGGTCTCGGCGATCCAGGCGAACCTTCTGGTAAGTGTTTTCAGCACTTTTCCTCAAGTAACTTAGCTCGACTGCCCCGGTTTGACCCACTTTCTCCATTTGCAGAACGTGCAAAGGCTCCTGACCGTGGTGGGAAGGAGCGACAGGAACGCGACGAGGGTCACTCAGCTGGAGTCCGAAAGGGACAAGCTGAAGAAGGAGCTGGAGGAGCTGCAGGCGGGAATGGAGCGGATGAAGGCGGCCAGCGCTGAGGAGGCCGCTCGGCTGGCATCAGCTCTGGCTGATGTCGCCGAACTGACGGCGAAGGCAAACCAGCTGAAGGGCGAGGTCTGGGCAAGGAACAGGAAGACTGCCGAGCTGGAGTCGGAGCTGGCCAGGTTAAAGGCTGAATCGACGGCCGAGGGGACGAGGCTGCGCGGGGAAGTGCTGGCTGGGCGAGCCGAAACGGCGAAGTTGAAGACGGCGAACGCCGAGCTGGAGAAGGAGAAAGCCTCTCTTCTGTCCGAGGCCCAGTCTGCTTTCCAGGATGGGGTGGATCATGCCTCCGAGCTATATGAGAAGCAGGTGGAGGAGATCACCGCCATCCTGTTCGAGGAAGGATGCCTGGCCGCACTAAGACGTGCGGGGGTCCCTGAAGATCACCCTGTCTATCGGGACCTGCCGAAGTACTCGGACTCGGCTCCTGAGCCGAGCTCCGCTCCTGCAGCCGAAAGTGCCCCAGTTGAAGCTCCTGCAGTTGCTCCTGCTGCTGACGACGCTCCCGTTGCCCTGGTCTCGAGCGATGCCCCGGCCGTGCCTCAAGGTGATGCCTCCTCTGCCCCTGCTCCGGCTGAGGTACCAGTTGAAGCCCTTCCTGCCAGCGACGTTCCAAGCAAGGACGCGGTTTCGGCCGAAGCTTCTGGTTCGGCTGATATGGTGATCGACCTGGTGGAGTCGCCGAAACCACAGTAGCCGGGCTCCTCTATATTTCTGTCCTCTTTTATGTAAAGTTTTTGCTTCTCAGCTTTTCTGTTTTTAGAGGACTGCGATCCTCCTTTCTGTACTTTGCTTTCTGTTCTGTAACTCTTGTAATAAAGCAGTTTACAATGAATAAAAAGGAGGAATTCTGTGATCACCCCAAACTATGTACAATGCTTTTGAGTTCTTTTTCTCTTTCTTTGCACTGTTCTGGAATGCTTGCATTTTTGTGTGTTTGAGTGCTGGCACAGCTCTCTTCCTCTGGAAAGCTGCCCTTGGCCGAAATGGCTGGCTTTGGCCGAGACGAGCTGCCTTGTGCCGTAGTGGAGTCATCATTCCGTTGGTCTCGGCTGTGGAAGCGTGAGCTCGGCAATGATCTTTGAGGGGTGTAAAAACCCTGATTTTAGGAATCCGGCCGAGTGTCCGAACTCGAGGCCTTCTCCAGGGTCCAGGACCCAGAGCTTTAGGAAACGACCGAGTCTGGACTCGAGGCCTTTTCCAGGGCGTTAGACCCGGAGCTTTAGGAAACGACCGAGTATGGACTCGAGGCCTTTTCCAGGGCGTTAGACCCAGAGCTTTAGGAAACGACCGAGTATGGACTCGAGGCCTTTTCCAGGGCGTTAGACCCAGAGCTTTAGGAAACGACCGAGTATGGACTCGAGGCCTTTTCCAGGGCGGTAGACCCGTGGGTTCAAAACCCGAGGACTTTAGGAATTCGGCCGAGTGTAAGAACTTCAGGCTGTATCCAGGGCGTAGACCCATGGGTTCAAAACCCGAGGACTTTAGGAATTCGGCCGAGTGTAAGAACTCAAGGCTGTATCCAGGGCGTAGACCCATGTGGATGGGTAAAAACCCTGAGTTTAGGAATTGGCCGAGTGTCCGAACTCGAGGCCTTTTCCAGGGCTGTTAACCCTTGTAGATGGGTGAAAACCCTGAGTTTAGGAATTGGCCGAGTGTCCGAACTCGAGGCCTTTTCCAGGGCTGTTAACCCTTGGAGATGGGTGAAGACCCTGAGTTTAGGAATTGGCCGAGTGTCCGAACTCGAGGCCTTTTCCAGGGCTGTTAACCCTTGGAGATGGGTGAAGACCCTGAGTTTAGGAATTGGCCGAGTGTCCGAACTCGAGGCCTTTTCCAGGGCTGTTAACCCTTGGAGATGGGCGAAGACCCTGAGTTTAGGAATTGGCCGAGTGTCCGAACTCGAGGCCTTTTCCAGGGCTGTTAACCCTTGTAGATGGGTGAAAACCCTGAGTTTAGGAATTGGCCGAGTGTCCGAACTCGAGGCCTTTTCCAGGGTTGTTAACCCTTGGAGATGGGTGAAGACCCTGAGTTTAGGAATTGGCCGAGTGTCCGAACTCGAGGCCTTTTCTAGGGCTGTTAACCCTTGTAGATGGGTGAAAACCCTGAGTTTAGGAATTGGCCGAGTGTCCGAACTCGAGGCCTTTTCCAGGGCTGTTAACCCTTGGAGATGGGTGAAGACCCTGAGTTTAGGAATTGGCCGAGTGTCCGAACTCGAGGCCTTTTCCAGGGCTATTAACCCTTGTAGATGGGTGAAAACCCTGAGTTTAGGAATTGGCCGAGTGTCCGAACTCGAGGCCTTTTCCAGGGCTGTTAACCCTTGTAGCCGAAGTCGATCAAAGAGAGATGACAGATTGATGACGGGGCGAAAGCTATTTCCATTGATTCAGAGATTCATTACATCTTTTAGAAATTGAAGATTGGTGACGGGGCGAAAGCTATGTCCGAACTCCACGGTCTCGGCAGCGGCTTGCCCTCCAAGTCTTCAAGCTTGTAGGCTGGATTTTCCTGCCAGTGAGACTGCTCTGAACGAGCCATGCCAGTTCGGGGCCAAGTCCCCCTTGTTTGGCTCTCTGTCAGCGGGCTTTTTTGGACGCTAGCGCGAGTTCGGCCTTCACCACCTCCTTCCCGCGTGATGCCCGCCTGGCATCGGCGCGGGCCTGGGAGCTGCCCCGGGACGAGGAAGCGGGAGCTGAGGACGCCAGCTGGATCACGTAATGATCTTCTCCGAATCCTCACTGTCTGGAACCTGGGCTGCGCTCTGGTGAACTCGGCCCTCGCTGCCGCCAGCATCTCCTGCCTCAACGAACTCTGGAATGTGGCCTTCTTCGGCCAACTTCTCCAGATACCACTGCAAGGAGTTGCAGTCCTCGGTCTTGTGCCCGCTACCTTTGTGGTAAGAGCAGTAGAGCTTGCTCCGGCTGCCGGAGGCGGGCTCATTCCTCAAGGGCGGAGGCCACTTGAAGAATGGCTTGGTCTTTATCTTGGTCAGGATACGGTAGATCGGCTCCTTGAAGACGACGTTGACGCTCTGACTGGCGCTGGTGGGAGGTCTGGGCTGCCAGGTGCCCCCAGACCTGGACGACGCAGGCTTCGCCGAACTGGAGACCCAGGCCTGCTTGGGCTCCTGCTTCTGGGAGGGCCTCCCGCCTCTCTGCCGAGGCTGGCTACTCTTCTGCTCGAGCTCCGGATGCCCGTCTTGATCCCGGGCTCGGATCTCGTCTTCCTCCTGGGCGATGAAGCGCTTGACCCAGGACATCAACTCTGGCATGGATTCTGGAGGGTTCCCGGCCAAGTCTTTTCGCAAGTCGTGGCCGGGGATCAGGGCATGCTGGAAGGCGTAGATTGCTATCTCCTCCCTGGTGCCCTCGATCTGGCTGTAGACCGCCCAGAATCGCCGAGCGAAGATGGCGAGGGTTTCACCCTGCTTCATTCTCAGGGCGAGGAGGTCCCCTTCCTTCTTGGGGACGACGGTGTAGGCTTGGAACTTCTTCAGGAAGGAGAGCCGGAGCTCCTTCCAACTGGAAACCGACTGCTCTGGGAGAGAGCAGAACCACTTCAGGGGGAGGTCACCCAAACTGGAGGAGAAGATTTTGCAGTTTAGGTGACCCTCGTTCCCCCAGATGGACATCTTCTGGGAGAAGTGTCGAAGGTGAGCGGATGGGTCGGACAATCCGTCGTAGGGGACGAACCGCGGGACGGAGAACTTTCTCGGCAAGGGGGTGTGCTCGATCTCTTTTGTGAAGGGTGAGCCCCCCAGATCAGTGTGGCCACAGATCTGCTTCTGGTCCCGCACGTCCAGGTTGTGCTGGAGAGCCAATCTGACGCGTTTATCAAATCGCTCCTGCTCATCGTCCTTCTCTGGAGTCTGGGACTTTGGCTTTCGCTTGGAGTGGTTCGGGCTACGACGGCTATGAGTTCGGCCATCGCGGCTATGGTGACTTCGGCTGTTGCTCGAGCCTTCGTCACGGATCTGGCTCCGTTTATGGTCCAGATGATTTCTGAGGTCCTCGCGGGGAGGCTGGGCTGCCCTGCTGGGGGCGTCCCTCTTTTTCCCTTGAGGCTCGGAGACCTGCCTCAAGGAGGCAGTTTGCGCTGCCCTCAGCTGCTGCTGGAGCTCGCGAATCAGCTGCTCTTGCCTCTGGAGGAGAGCATTTTGGGCTTCGAAAACCCCTCCAGTGGCAGGGGGTTGAACGTGGCGCGTCTCTCCTATGGCCACGGCTTTGTCCTTCCGAGGACGCTCATGCCGACGCTCATCGCGTCTGGGTGGCATGACTTCTTCTGCTGAGATCGAGGCCTCGAGTCCCTCTTGGAGTGGGAACTCGACAAAGAGCTGAGAGCCTAAGCGGCCCTCGCCTGCAGACGTGCCATGCACCGTGCGGGAGCGCCCTTGAGGAGGGACGTCCGTTGACGGTGGCGGCAGCTCGAGCGCTGCTCTTGAGGACTCTACGCCCTTCCTAGCTTTCGGAGGCATGGCTTCTGAGAGATTGAGGTTAAGAAGGTTGGGAAGGTTGGGAAGGTTGGGATATTACTTTCCCACAGACGGCGCCAATTGTAGGTGCAGAAAATAATGACCCATAATAACGGGGGAGCCTTAGAGGACTTATCCAAGGATGGTGATGACTGGGTGCCGTCCGAAAGCCTGAAAGGGAAGAACACACGGTCAGAGGACCCTGGCCTGGGCGGCGCAAGGCTCTCCGATGCCAAAGTCAGTGAAGGAACTGGAACAATGGAAGGAGAGGAAGAAGAGAGGCAGAGTAACAGCTCTATGAGTTGTATTGTGCGTACCTTGCATGTGAAATGCAATCCTTTTATAGACGATTTGGAAGATATCTTGGACGATATCTTGGCATGGGTCTCATGATTCGACTGGGAAGTCATGATCAGCCCACGTTGCAATTAATGCGGTCCAATCCAGCCCACTCTGCATTAAATGCGCGTCGGATCAACCCACGTCGCAGTTAATGCGCGTCTTGTTGGGCCAGATCGTGTTGGACGCCTTTGGCGGTAGGGTATCATCGGATCTGCCCTGGGGCCTTGCCCTGATGTGGCCTCAGCCGCTGGATGCCGCCCTGTCAGGATCTGGCAAAGATTGTGAGCGGCTGGATGTCGCGTCTGTCCCACTAGCTCGTGCCCCTATCCCTCCACGTGCCTGGTGACGTGGGGGATGAGGGGCGTGAGTGGAGACTCTTTCTGGCTTCGGCTTCCATCCCGGCTTCTTCAGCCGAGGTGGAGCTCCCTGCCGAGATGGCACCCGGGGTGGACCAGTTCGGCGCTAGCGGCCCGGAGCTGCCTGACTTCGGCCGGACCCCCTGTCCTGGTAGCCGGGGTGAGCTTGGTGCCACGTGGATGGCACGCGGATGGCACGTGAGAGTGCTTAGCCTCATCTGATGGCTGTGATTAGCGTAATCCTGTGGTTCTGGAAATCTCCCCACACAATATCTATTTTGAGGGAGATGATGAAATTGGCGGGTGGTTTTACCATCCCCGATTTCTTCCCTTCATGGCGACTAGCTGAGGTGATTACTGGGTTAAGGTTCCGATATGAGGGCGCCCGCAAAGAGTTTGATGAAATCTTTGATGCTATCATTGATTATCATAAGCAAGGAAGTATCAACATGGAGAATCCTGATCGCAGGTGGGAGGAGGCAAATTTCATGGATGTTCTTTTGGAACATCAGCAAGACGGGGATCTTGAGCCAATCGCTAAAGACTATGTCAAGGCCATCATACTTGTAAGTGCCTCATGAGCTTCAACATCATAAATTAGAAACCCCTTCCAAGGGTCAGTTTGTATACTTTCAATGTATAAACACTTAGGAATTCTGTTAGGAAAGTAAGAACAAAGATGCAACCAAACAACACGAAGGAGATACACAGATCTACGTGGTTCCCTCAAGATTGAGGCACGTCCACGGATCACACCGATCACTATGCTCAAAGGCAGAAGATGAGAATACAAGATACCAGAAATTTGGCGGCTATGCTAGCATTATATAAAGGCGCAGGGTAATATTATTACAGAAATACCCTTATGTGATTGTGGGTCTGAGTTCACAGTCTGACCAGGGTGTAATCAGGCTTCACACATAATAAATTCATGGTTAAAAGAACTTCATCTTTGATATTTTTAAAGAGGGGAGGGATGTAGGCATTGAGGTGATGGGTGAAGGGGACATAAGTGGTGATGTCGATGGGATCTTGGTTTTTATAGGATTTGAATTATTAGGGCGGTGGTTGGGGAAACACTTTCCATCCTCCGTTTTTCTACTACTACTATATTAAAAAAGGTTATTTGATGCTCTTTTTTGGATATTCACCTTTTGGAGACTTTATAGGTAGAGTGGAGTGAAGAAACGCCTCAGTTAGTAAAAGTAAAAAATATAAGTGAGTTATGATGATATTTTATCTTTAGTTGTTTGGTAGGAAAGTTTTTTTACTATTTGTTTAAAAAGTTAGTGTCCTTTTTGTCTTTAAGTAGAAAAAGGAGGTTGCTTTTCACTTTTTTTTTATAAAGGAGAAAATTTAAAAACATATACTTTTCATGTAACCGTTTGTCTAAAATTCAAGGCTTTATTTGACTCCACTTGCAAAGTTGCACGAGTGGGCATCTTCGTAGGATAAGGGAGCTTGATGAAAATTTTCCACCAATCGAGGCCACATTATAGACTGCTATGCATATCCTGGAGTCGGTGATGATGAGAAAGAAAATCTACCATATCTTGCATTGCAGGTTTGTCCGTATCTTCTTTCTTATCTAAAATTGATATTAGCACTCCTTTTTTTTATGGAGGCACTCCTTTTCATGGTAACTGGTGAGAAGGAAATGAGCTTGAATTGGAGTACTTCCATCAAAAAAAGGAGTGCCAATATCAATTTCCTTCTTATCAGATAGTGCACTTTTTCCATACTCATGCAAGCCCAAGTATCTTGTATACAAGTTGCGCAGGTAACTATACCATGCTGACGCGTGTGTGAGTAAATAAAAGTTGTACGAGGACCATTTTGTAGGTCTTTTTTGGAGGTTTTCAAATATTTAAGGACTTTTTATGTGATTGCCCCAATATTTTAACCTCTATTAAATGGATGGATGTCCTTAATTGAGAACTTCCAACTAAACTTGGGAAATAATTTGAAAAGTTTTGAAACTTATGTCTTTTTTTAAAATAGGCAAAAACTTAAAGCCGTATTTGAAATTTTTTTTCAATTTAAATTAACATCTTTGATTGTATTATTATAGATCGATAATCATTGGCTATTCTAGCAAAATAACTAAAGACTTTTGGAAACATATAGTCCACAATCTCACTAGCTCATTATAATTATGTGAATATTTTTTTTTTAAAAAAATATATATTGTTCCAAGCAAATATTTATTTGGACCAGGTTTAACTGAAGTGATGCATCATGGAAGTGACCATGTGTAAGAAATAGAGAAAAGTTATCTTCTCTCTACATGATCACTCTAACGATGCATATTACCCCATTCGCATGGTGAAACTCAAGATATTGCCTCTACATGGGGAGGCATCTGATGATATGAGTGAATTGAGTCACACAAAAGTCCATCCCACATGAGCTAAATCAAGTGCGAGATCTCATTAGCACCATATTGACAGCAACACATGATCTTAGCTAAATCAAGTGCGAGATCTCATTAGCACCATATTGACAGCAACACATGATCTTTATCTAACTCAAATTTTATTGTGTTCCATCCCAGGATATGTTAATAGGGGGTACGGAGAGCATGTCCACTCTTATAGAATGGGTCATGGCTGAGCTGATGAGAAACCCAAGAATAATGGAAAAGGCACAGGCAGAGGTGCGGCAAGTTTTTGGCAAAAAGGAAAAACCAGATTGGAGAGACGCCAATGAACTAGAATACTCAAAATTGATCTTAAAGGAGACACTTCGATTGCACCCACCTGGACCTTTACTTGTGCCAAGAGAATGCAGGGAGAAATGTGAAATAGAAGGATATGAGATACCCATCAAAACAAAAATCATGATCAATGCATGGGCAATAGGGACAGACCCACAATATTGGGATGATCCTGAGAGTTTCAAGCCAGAGAGGTTTGAAGGAAGTCACATTGATTATAAAGGGTCTAACTTTGAGTTTATCCCTTTTGGAGCTGGTAGGAGGGCATGTCCTGGTATAACATTTGCACAAACTAATTCACTCCTGATCCTTTCTCAACTTCTCTACTACTTTGATTGGAAACTCCCTAATGAAATGAAGCCACAAGATTTGGACATGACTGACGAGTTTGGTCTGACTGTTCATAGAAGATCTGAGCTTTGCTTGGTTCCTGTCCCCCGTTTTCCAAGTAAGACAGTTTGAAGATGTTGGATGGTTAGAAAAATAAGAATATATGTATGTTTGATTACTAGTGAATCAAGAGGTGCTTCAGTACGTAGTGGGATGTAGACGTTAATTTTGTGTTAAAATGTGTACTTCTCTAAGTCTTTTATAATCTACTTGATTTGAAAGACACTGTTAGTATTTTTGTGTTTGGTTGCTGCATTAGATCCTATGCATGTTAAATTTAACTGGTGTATAATTTTTTCTTGAAGAAATAAATAATAATATGAAAAACACAAATTTAAATACTTTTTCAAATTTAAGGACAGAATTACATATGTGAATCAGTTTACATGAGGAAACCATCCATATGTGAAATACAATCCCCGGCCTATTTATCAATTTGACCCCATGTTGCACATGTGAATTTAAATACATCCAATGGCCATACGTTCTTCACTAATTTCTCACAATCTATGACGGATCATGATCCAAAATTTGACCTTCTCACTGTTTTTGGCCTTTTAAATATGATGAACAGTTTTTATCTAAACAATGAGGCCTACAAAAGTATATAACGTAGATCTAGCGGTTAATAGGTTTTTACAAGTTTCTCACAATTTAAGATGAATCAACAGCTGAAAATTGGCTTCCTAACTATTTTAGACCTTATAAAGAGGGTGGATGATTCAGATCATGGTTTAGGGGACATGAGAATGAAAATATATATATATATATAAAAGGATTGAGCACAAGTCACATGTTCATCGCGTCAGGAATAGAACGGTCATTAAACGACCATATGCTTTTCGTAAATTTCTCATAATTCATGAATTATGTTATGAAATTCGACCCTTTAGCCTTTTTTTGGCCTGTTAAATATTATGATGAACGATTTAGATCTTGAAAAGGGGACCTCCAAAATCTAGAATGTGGATCTAATAATGTAGAATTTTTTCTAGATTTCTTAGAGTCTAGGACGAATCAATGGCTAAATCCTGACATCATAGCCATTTTTAGCTTCTAAAGATGACGAACGGTTCAGATTATAGTTTAGAGGCCCACAATAAAAAAACAAAAAAACAAAAAAGTAGAGATTGGAAGGCTTGAAATTTATGTTGAAACTGAATTTCAATTAATGATCTCAATCATCTCAGTGGACCCTTGGATCTCAATCATGAAGTTGTAGGCAAGTGAGGTGGTGTTTCCCATGGGCCCTTTAGTTATTTCCTCTCTGGAATAATTTCTACTTGCCCTTGTTTATTACAAAGGCAGGTGACAGTTTCAAGGATCATCTCTCTGCAGACCTGGACTAAATCCTAGGGTGTATGCGTTTTGTTAATTTATGTTTAAATCCTAGGGTGTGTGAGTTTGTTAGTTTAAGTTTAGCTGCATACAATTTGGACCAGACTTGGATTAAGTCAATAACCCTCACTTGACTTGGGGCCCATATTCATACGATTTATAATGTGGTCTCACCTTTATAATTAGATTTATAATGTGAGCCCACCTTTTATGATTGTGACCATGTGACCACCTCTAGAAATTACAAAGCGGGGCCACCTTCTTTGAAATTGTAAATATAGGGCCTACCTTGAGGATGAGTGACAAGAATTGGAGTCCTCTCTTCTTTAGATGGCAGGAGATAAGTACGAAACAAATGTCCTTCAAGTTGTTTCTTACAAATATATATATATATATATATATTTTGAACTTTCCTACCTAGTGGGTTAGGATTTTGGAATTCAATCCACGGAGATCAAAATTAGAAACAATAGATTCTTTAGGGGAGTTTAGATAAATGCATAATATAATATCAACAAGTTTATATGACTTCACTATGATAAAACAAAATAGTGTCATATTATTATATTATGTCACTTATGGTGTTTGGCAATTTTCACAAATTCCAATAAACCTTTGAAGTGTTTGGCAATTTATAAAAAAACACACAAGATGATATATTGAATAAGAAATGGAATGAAAGTAATCAATTGATCCAATGAAGGACCCACCAATTTGTAATCACATGTGTTAATAATCATAGTGGGACCCACTCCTATTCAAAAGCCAAAGGATAAAATGTCAAAACCTTGAGATCCAAGCAATGTTGTATAATTATGATAGGTCCACCAAATATTGAAAGCCATAGTGTAATACATCTAATGGTGATTATCACAAATGGGCCTATCTAGTTTTTTTGTGTTTTTGTAAAGCCTTATCTAATGTCAAACATCATTGATGAGTCCATCTATGAGAAGTTATTGCGGAACCCATTTGACATTGGTAGTCATATTAATACAAGGGGAGCTATCATATAGTGGGATCCATTTAATGACAACAAATTGATAATTGCAATCACACAATTCAATCTTGGTAATTAATAAGAAACCCAGCTAATTTTGACAGCATAGGCCCTATACTTAATGTTGGTAATCACGATGAAGCCTCCTTGGTGTGATATTAGTAAGACCCACCTAATATTGATAATTAACAAGAGACCTCATCCAGCGTTGTGGAATGGGCCATGTCCGAGCTGATTAGAAACCCAATAGCAATGGAGAAAACACAGGCCGAGGTGCAACAAGTTTTCAGGGGAAAGACAAAAAATGATGGAAGAAACACCAATGAATTGAGCTACTTGGAAAAAGGAGACTTTGAGGCTGCATGCTCCTGTACCCTTGTTGGTGCCAAGAGAATATAGAGAGAGATGTGAAATAGGAGGATATAAAATACCTGAAAAAACAAGAGTCCTCATCAATGCATGGGCAATAAGAAGGGACCCACAAGAATGGGATGATGCTCAAAAGTTTCAAACCAGAGAGAATTGATGAAAGTACAATTGATTTTAAAGGGGCTTCACTTTGAGTTAATCCCTTTTGGAGCTGGTAGGAGGGTATGTCCAGGAGTTACATTTGGGGGTAACAAATTCAATGGTACCCCTTGCAGAACTTCTCTACTATACAGAAAAAAAAAAATGCCCCTTCTAATTTGGCCCATTAGGATGCATGATGACCATGGAAGTACATTGGATAGAAAGATCCATATGATGCGTATCTACATGCAAAATCTTGAGCCCAAAATATCATCCTAACATTTTGATCCATGGCCCTAAAATTTAATGGTTTAGGGACATCATATTGTTATGATTTCAATCCAACAGTGAGGAAAAGTTGAATGAATGTCAAACTTGGACTTGTGACTATTCATTGAGGTAGTGTTTGTGAAAAGACTTGATTGACACAACATAGGCCCCATGACAAAAAAAAAAAAGGTGCAAAAAGGGGCTTTTTTAAAGTGAGGTGTTTTTGAGAATTTTTCATATATATATATATATATATATCAAAAATTGTAGTGGAGTGATTTTTATTTTCTGCAAAAAGAAAAATGTAAAATAATTGCTCATATGGGATCATATCAGCTTGTATGTCAGGTGCGAATGGGGATAACATGACAATAATTTGTACTGGTTTCTCTAAAAATCAGAATATATTGCCTGACATGCTACATATTATTGATCAACGGCTAAAACTATGTAAGTTCTTTTTCTTTTTCTTTTTGTGTGTGTGTGTGTGTGTGTGTGATTAGTGATATATTACTAAAGTAATTTAAGTGGTGTAAGTTTGACATCATTTTTGCATTTAACTGCATATTCATTATAGTTAATGCCTACCAGTGTTACGAATTATTAGGAAATTTTCCACCTTAATCTCATTAAGGTAGAATTCAAACCTCCAAGGGGGCAATAGAGAGGAAGACACGCAAGAGATGGCATTTAGCAAGTTGCTTTCCAACACTAACTTGGATTAAAATGAAGATGGTGTTGAAAAGTATTTTCATCGCCTCTACCAATGCCTCGAGGTTTGGGTAGGATTGGCTAATAGAGGAAATTTAATATCGTATCAGAGCAATGGGTCATGAATTCAAATTCTAGGAGGAACGACTCGGTGCAAAAACATGCATGTCAAGAAATGTGCGCCGATTGGATTCCACCCGAGGGAAAGTACTGTAAAGTATTTCCACTGCCTCTACTAATGCCTCCTCAAGGTTTTGGTAAGATTGGTTAGCAGAAGAAATTTAATAGAAGCAAAGATCTGAAGAGCTTCTAACTACTTCTGTTTTATTAGACTCCATGCATCCCACATGCTTAGAGACATAGCTAATACTCTTACCAACACAATTGCGTAGCATCCCTCATATGCTTGCAGTGCATAGCTTACCTCTGTTCACCCTATCTATGTTGAACTTCAACACCCCCGAAATAGGCGGAGCCCAAGACACCACTTTCATCACCTTAAGAGCCCCACAAAAAAGAGAGGCCTCCCAATTTGACAAGACTCCATCCACCTTTATGCCATCAAACTCACCCCTACAGGAGACCCAGTTTGCTATTTGCATAGCATCCTCCACAACCATCACAACTCCCTTGGAGACCCTATTATTCATTTCCTTTTACATGGACCATAAAATAGCATAAGGAATTATCCTCTATCGAACCGAGCCATCACCAAAAAAAACTTCATTCCTCAAACCCACCTTCCAATGACCTCGGGAAGCACCAAGAGACACCACACTTTGCAAGAAAACAACACTGCACAAGATGAGAGAAATCACAACGTAAAAATAAGTGATCAACTGCGGGGGCACAAGTCTTAGGGCCCGTTTCTTTGGTGGAATTTCAGGAATTCTTGTCTGGGGAATTCCTAAATCCTCAGACAAAATGGAATTTCTGGATGCCTCTTTGGGCTTGAGCATCCAGGAATTCCACAAAAATGCATAGGGAGTGGAATTCCTGAATTCCCAAAGGTCAAAAGGTGGTTGGAATCCAGAAATGCTAGAAAAGAAACATGGAGTTCAGAAATTCTAGGGGACAGCCTGTCACATCATGTCCAGGAATTCCTGGACATGGTGAATTTCTGGCAGAAATTCCACTAAAGAAACAAGGCCTTAAGGTATTCTCAAAGAGGATGCCTCTCCTCCTATGGAACTCCACTATAAACATCTTTGCACAGAATTATAACCAATGGAAAGCCTCTACTCTAGGAGGAGCCAAGCCACCCATAAGGAAACCAGCACCCCTTCCAAGCCCCTAGAGAAGGACTAGGTAGAGAAGATACCGGATGGACATGACTTTCAGATGCAACGATCTGCCTCTCCCCTGCCAATAAAGACATTAGCTAGAACAACAAAGACGCATATTCCGACACGTCAGAGTGATACAAGCCTCTCCTGAAAGACACCACCCAGGACACAAAACCTACCTCCCTCCACCTCATAATTTTCTTTAACTGAAGATAGCTTATTAAACACCACCATAAATAACCTAGGAAACACTCCAAGCAAAGGACCCCTTCCCAGCCAATCATCAAACCAAAAACGGACATAACTCCCCTCCCCCACTTTGAACCCTACTCCCCACCTCTGCCCCCAATGAAGAAAAATCCCCCACTCTCAAAATGTTGCCTCATAAACCCACACCCTATGCCTAAAGAGACTACAAGGATCCCAACCCATTCATCCTCACTATATTTTGCCGCAACAGACTATCCTCCACAAGGTCTCCCCCTTTCTTCCCCAAACCTCTAGCACCTTAGCAAACAACATGGGTTCTTGAATTCTAGATTACCAAGCCTTCGACCTCCCGCCCTTTTAGGCTTAATGACATTGTCCCCACTTCATGGGATCTAATTTGCTCTTCTCATTCTGCCCCTCCCAGAAGAAAGTTCCCCGGATCAGATCCAATTTCTCCCTTACTGCCACCGGTAACAAGAGAAGAGATATGCAATGCACAGGTAAATCAAAAGAGAAGCTTTAATCAAATCGATTCTCCCTCCAAGAGAAAGATAATTCCTCTTCCAAGAGGATAGGGCATCTGCTATTTGATCAATGGATGATATAAACTGAATACAGTAGTTCCATGCATGCAACACACTCCGATGCAAAACAAAAATCTATTTCAATAAGTTTGGTCAAGGAATGAAAAATCAGATTGTAATAGCATAAATGGTACCTAAATCATCGCCGACAAGAATTAGAGCTTGATGAAGACATAAATTGAGCTCATGCATAAATTTTTATATGCCCTTGTCATAAAGGCATCTTATATAGCAAAATTTCTAAATATCAATGTACAAGTGTATGTAGATGATGCTCTTCAACATCTTACACAATCCTCAAATGGCCAGGCTTCCAAAGAGTAACTCATGGAATTTTGATTCTCCCTCGTCCCTCATCTTCACCTTCCTCCTCTCCATACTCATGCTCCTAAATAAAAGAAAGAGCTCATGACCCGGAAACCAGCTCTAGAACTTACGCTGAGATAATGGAGGCTGCCCATGAAACATGCACCAATTGATTGGACCTCTACCACATCACTGCTTTAGGAACTTAGCCAAAAAAACATAGGTCCTCATGCACCTAAGGTTTGGTCATCTGTTCAGAATTAGAGTTTCTTCCTTATGCAGCCCATGAAGTTGGGACCCACAAGTGGGGCCAATATCCAAACTCTCTCTCTCTCTCTCTCTCTCTCTCTCTCTCTCTCTCTCTCTCTCTCTCTCTCTCTCTCTCTCTCTCTCTCTCTCTCTCTCTCTCTCTCTCTCTCTCTCTCTCTCTCTCTCTCTCTCTCTAACTACTGAATTAAGACTCTTTCAGGTTAACATCTCATTATGTGATCAAGATTAGTTTTCATCCAGCAGTTGAAAGATTTAGATGGAACCTTTGCTATTTATCTCCACCAAAAGAAGATGAAAATCAGGGATTTTTTTAGAGAATAAAAAATAAAAATTGGTGTGGTTAATTTTTCAGAAGGTCATCTTCCCTTTTACTTTGGCATTTGTGTGAAAGCACATAAGCTACAGTTGGTCTCTAGGAACGAGGCCCTGCTCTTGCCCTTTCTTCTTGCTGCTTTGAACTGCATCACTTCCCTACATGGAACAAAATATCGGCTGTAGCAGACATGGCCACTACGCTAAATGGAAACTATTGCCGCTCGACCCAGGTGGGTACAAAACCCAGCCGATTTGAGCAGTTTTCATTTAAAATGATGTTTCCTCTATCTATCTCCTCTCTCCAAGAGACTTTCCTAAAGTTGTCTCTACCCTTATATGGTTCCAAATCTTAAAAAAAAAATCACATGATTTGACATTTTTTTACTACTTTAAAAATTCTCACCACTATGCCACTACATAACTGCTACATATCACCTGCTACATAGCTTTTTGGCCACCAGCCGTTACACCAGCAGCAATCTCTATTTTGATCCTTGTTTCCCTAACAATTGACAAGGAGATCATTTAGACCTATAATATCATCTTTACCAATGGGCAATGTGAAGATCAAGAATGGCACTTACAGACACAGAAGGAAGGGCTGAAATTGTCAAATTGTTTCAATTTGTGAGCATTTTTTTTTTTCCTTGACTGCTGAAGTTTGTTCAGGTGATTACTGGATTTACGTTTAAGCTAGAGGCTTCATTAAAAGCTGGTTAGGATCTTCCATACCATCATTTAAGAACATAGAAGAAAGAATGAAAATAGAGAGTAATGAGAATATATCAGAGGAGAACTTGGACCTCGACAACATGGGGACCATGGATTTTCAATCACAAAAATAAATGCTTTTGAAACTCATCTACTTAATTGATTGCACATAAATTGATAGTATTATGCATGAGCTATGTAGTTAAATTGGGTTATTTACAATTTCTGCTTTTAAATAATCCAGATGACTATATAAAAATCAATGGGTAGTCTTGCATTAAGCTACTTGTATTTTCATGAAAATGGACTTTATTTTCAGAAAACACAAAAAAATATAGATGTTGGGATTCTTCTATTTTTCAACCAGAACATTTTTCATGGGTGGGCCCCACCATGCACATGTTTTATGGGTTGTAGTGTACACATGACATGATATCCTTAAGTGGGCCTCACCATCCACGAGTCTTCATGAGTGGGGACATCATTTGGGTTTCACAATCCACAGGTCTGTGTTGTAGGAATTTGCAGAAGCTATGATGTTTGATTGTAATTCATGAATCACACACTGGGACATTTGTTTGCAAGGAACTGAATTCCTAGGAATTCATGGTAAAGTAGGTTCAACAAATGATTATTAAAGTAGGTTCAACAAATGATTATTAAAGAGGTGAGAGATGAAGGATATAAGGCGAATATGTACATAGGAACTTGACTTTCCTAGGAGTTGATTTACTGGTAATGGGTTGGTATTCATTTTCCATTTTCCATTAAGGGCAGATTATTTAGTGGCCATTTATGGATATTCACTTTTGTTTCTTCAATTTTAGCCATTTTTAAGAACACATTTCTTAAAGTTCCTAGGATTTCAATTCCATGCAAACAAATGGGCCCTTAAGGAACTCCATGGAATTCACCCTTTTTGCTAATTCTACATGCAACAAAAGCAACATTCCTGATGAAGAGCATGAATTCTGCATTCAGGGAGTTCACCGGCCAAACAGCCCCTAACTGCTGTCTGTTTCCTCATTGGACAGTGTAATACATTCCATTAATAAATCATACTATACTTCCATAATCAATAAAATCTCTATAATCATCTCAAAAAAAAAAGGAACAAACCATCCCTAGGGGGCCCATCATGTCAATAGTCTGAAAAAACAAACAGACGCCACTCGAACATAACTACCTGTTCCCTGATGCAGCAAGACCATAAATTTCCTCCTAATTGCAGGGTGTTCTTTGAAAATCTTAAATTAATGTGTGAAGTTTTAGTTATTTTCATTCAAACTTTAGCATAATTGTCCAGACACAATGAATGGAATGCGAAGTATATAACTTCTCCACTAGGAGATTCAATATGTAGAACTTTGGTAGGCATCTGTACCTGCCCCTATACTCATCCTTTGTATCCCGGAACAAAATCAGGACAGACTGCATAATAGAACAGGACAGCAAAGTTGTAGTCAATGGCCCTTAGAGGAGCCAGAACAGTCAATTAGAGAAATGAATACCTTTCTCAAGATCTTTTACATTTGTGGGCAAGTGTAATCTGTATATAATGCACTTGTTCCAGTGTTTCTTCAAGCCCAGGCTTCATAGCTTTGCGCAACTCTGTCATTTTTAAACAATTTAATTATGAGTGTAATAAGTTAGGAATCAAATAGAAAATCCGCAGCTCATACAACTATATGAAACTAGTGTCCAAACTACAAAGAGCATAAAACTAAACAAATAAATCACTAATAATACAATCATTTGGAAGTCATGACAAGATAGATTGCCAGCATTTGTTATTTACTCACTAATTCCCTGTTTCTAGTTTACTGCTGTATCTACAAATGCTATGCATCTTAGTATTTTATTTTTTGTAGCTAAATTAAATCAAGAAAACCTTATACATGTTTTTGTTTTTAAAACAGTATAAAAAAGGAGTTCTTTCAAAGATCTGACACGGGTTGTATTTAATTACTACCATGACTAGAAACACAGTATCGGTATCTGGCTACCTTTTTTATTAGCAATCCATGAATGCTTCTCAGCTTTCAACAAAAATATACTGTCATCATAAACAGATAGAGAAATATACCTCAAGAAGCTCCACCTATAGCATCAGACATTCGTACAAGAATACATATGATAGGATATGAGTACATACACATCATATCCTATCAGGACACGTATGATATAACAAGTTTATGACTCGTGTGGCCCATTTTATAACTCCACAGTCTTGTATGAACTACCAAACTTCCAGCAAGCCAAGACAAGTTAAGTTGAACTATGTTGCCACAGATCATCAAGCTGCTGTTCTTATCATTCTCAGATGACATTAAGGCTTTAGCATAACTTTTTTCACAGGCTTCCCTCCACCATTTTGGGGACTGCTTGCTACAGTGGAATTATTAGTTTCCTCCTTGGTGTTAACTGTCTTCTTCATGCCACCATCTTGAGTCTCCTCATGAGGAACACCCTTAAGAACATCCCTCCAGTCTTCCTCTCTCCAACCATTCCACCCAAAGGTGGTCATTTTTCCAACCAGCTTCCTGACTCTAATAGACGCACCATTATAAGCACTGGTGGGCAGTCCTCTCCATGAAACAAAGGCAAAATACCCTTCTCTCTCACTGCTGTAAGGAATATATGATAACATCTGACAATGCCATATCATGAGAAAGCTGAATGAATCCACAATTGTCAGTTGTTGCAACGGAGACCGTCAACAAAAACAGTGATCAGTTCAGACAACTTTGGAACTGTTGTAGATTAGCAACTCTTCGCATCAATCCATCTACAAGTGCAAAGCCTTCCTCTGCAGTGTCCTCACATCAACAATTAGGTGTCACAAGGGAGCAAACAATTGTCATGTATCATAAGGGAATAAACAATTGAGTTCCACCGAAGAAATTCATTTTTAATATCAAATTGATTAAGTGGCATGTCCTTGGAGAAAAATCCCAACTGAATCTAACTTGGTCACCAAAGCAAATATTTCATAGAAATCCAATTCATATGCATGCATATCCTGTAGCCACTATATGTGTGTTGTACCTTTCTACTGCCAATCCGGTCCGTGCTTAATTGTAGACATCCATCTACATCCAATCGTCTTTTTCCCCCTCAAGTGAAACAAATGATGTAGAGAAGAAGAAGAGGTCGATTAGTGCCCATTTGGCATCATTCTTGCGCTGAGAATGTGCCAGAATGTTTTCGTGCTAAGAACGAGCTGTGCAAAACTTTTTTTTTCAACGTTCTCTAAAAGTTGTTCTGGGGAACAGAATAAGTAAATCATGAGTGTTGGATGTGCAATAATACTTGTTTAAAATAAAGTTTTCTATGAATTCATAATACTCTTCCCAGTCCCCAGACATTATCTAGCAGTTGTAAAGGGGTCCCAGCCAAACCCCGTCAGAATATCACGGAGTTTCTTTAACTTCCGATAGACTAACCTTAACCTATTGAATTTATTAATGAATTGAGACTTTGTATACTTATTGCATGTCCTTCTATAAATTTATTCCATTATTTCAGTCCACGCTTTTTTCGAAAAGGTCGTGGTCAGCCTATTCCCTTTCTTCACTTGCTCAACCATATGTTTTACAGTATTTTTTTTTCTCTCTTTGATTCCATTTTGCTACAGCCACAACCTCCTTTCTCTTTCATTACAAGTTGCCAACTAAAATAGAAGAAATAAAACATAAATAAAACATAATTCTCATACTGAAATAGCATTTTCAAACATACTATAAAATAATAGAAAGAAAGTCCAAAGCATGTATACAAATAAAAATCACATGTTTTATGCCAGATCTAAAATAGCAAATCCATAAATGTCACAACACCAAAGCAAGGGAAATAAAATAGCACCAATATGATCTTAATTTTATCAAAGCCATTAAAAATAGGACCTTTGCACTCTTTAGAAAGTGCAATAGCTCAAGCACATATTATTCATCCATTTTGCAAAGATAAATTCAAGGCAACAGAAGCAATATAAAAATCAGTTGAATCAAGGACAGATCGTTAGCATGTCATAGAATCCAACTGAGTTGAATAGGACCCAATCTCCATGGATAGAAGGGAGATGGTGATGGCCTTTGTTACAAGACTACTTGCGTGAAAATGAGAAATTCTTCAACACCATGGGAGCATGACTAAAAATTAGGAAAGATCACATTAAAGGAAGGAATAAACTGATTCATTATATTGGTTGTGTAAGTACAACAACCAGCATGTAAACTATCTAATTAAGCATATAGATTTAACAAGGTCATGCAACATTCAGTCACTCTACCCACCCAAACTGAACTATACAAGCAAACTGCAAACACAAATGGCCATAATACATTTTGTAGCAGCAGCACAGAAAAAGAGGGCTTAAATAGGGATGGAGTTAACCAGTAAGAAACTGAAGCTCTTTAGCATTCTCTAGAACAGTTTGTATCATAGAAGAGCACTTGATTTGGAAAGTTGGGCCATAATACACTAAGGCCTCTTTTTTTGCAAGGAATTGAATTCCAAAGAGTTCTAGGAAATGAATAAAGAAGAGTGGCTAAACAAACATTTCAATAATTCACAAATAGCCAGCAAGAAATCAATCCCTTTTTTGAAATATGTGAGGGGAAATGGAAAATGAATACCCAGCCCTCAGCTAGTAAATCAAATCATAAGCAGGGTCCAATGTACATATCCACCGCATATCCTTCACCCTTCACCTGATTAATGTTCTTTTATTGAACCCATTTTACGTTGAATTCTAAGGAATTCTCAGAACAGCAGTTGGAGAGATAGATAAGAGAAAAGATAGAAAGAGTTGCAGAGAGATGGAGTGATGGAGGAGAACGGAGGCAGGTGGAGAGAGCGAGAAGGAGGGACCTGCTGAAAAAAGCAGCAGAGATGAAGATAGTTCCAGAGAATTAGAGGGACACAGTGGGATAGAATCAAAGAAGGTCGCACATAGATAAAGGGAGGGAGGGGGGGTGGTGGTTGGGAGAGTTGCTGGCTATGTGATGCAACAGCACCAATAAGTCATAGCAAGGAGAATTGTGGTCGGCCCAAGAAGGGTAGAGATTTTCTAATATTTAATTGTTATAGTTTCTAATTGTAATTTTATTGAAGAGTTGTAATTAGAATAGTTTCTTAATCTTGCTTTCCTAGATTAATTAGGAGTCCTAGAGCCTAAGCTTTTAGTTATTATATATATATATATTGCATTGTAGAGATGAAAATCTCAGACTTTTGATGATTAATAGAATTTGAGTGGTTTATCCCTCGGAGGTGTTTCCTCGTGTTGAAGTCTCTATGGAGACCTAGTACCTTAGTGTCTGTGGACAACTTTATTGTGCTTCGGTACTTGCCGCACAAGCCCTAACCCTAGGGCCTACATCACCCGCATCACTACGTAGGGGCAGGGCGATGAGCGAGAAGTTGCTGAGTGAGGACTATGACGAATGACGATAGATGATTTTGAGGATGGAATATGTATACCATTTGCTTCTTCTTTTTTAACTCCCCAGTATTCTCTGATGAAAAACGATGTTTGATTGTTCCATAATATCTGGGCCTGTGGAGTGATTTTCCCTGAGAATACTTTAAAAGAACAATTCATTTATCACGGCCAAATGTGTTCTTTTGCTTTTAGCTCCATGGGAATGGAGAAATATTCTCATGAAATAATGCCAAACAGGCACTTAGCTTGTTTAACTAATTATGAGTAAAATGACAATAATAACATTACACCCAAGATGTAATAAAAAAGTTAGACATGGCATATTATCTAAAAGTAGACAAGGCATATTATCTAAAAGCATCCATATAGATAATGTTTTATTAGGTAGCAAGCATGTGTGTGCGTAATATTCATGAAACAAAATCGAGCAATATTACATTTTGGGAAGTATAAGCTTCAAATCAGAACAAAAGAATTAAGGCCAAGAAACAATACAAACCAAATCAGACAGGTTTCCCATGGTTGGTAATGCATTTGGTGCCAATGCTTAAAAGTGCAATGCTCCTCTGTGCATATGAAGTGAAAAAATTCATTTTTTTTTTCCACAGAATGTATTGTGCAGGATATTCAAGAATGGGAAATGGACAAGGTACGAAGATAACAGGAAAAACACATCTGAACTTCCAGTTTGCCTGGAGTCCAGTACGTCTAGTGGTCACATTGAACCAAACTGCTTCAGTGAATCAGAATCAATTAATCAAACAAAAAGAAACTGTCTAGAAGAAGAATCATAGTAGTGCTGCTGCATGTCAAGGACTCCAACATTAATAGAATTATATAGCATCCCTATGGATCACTCAAGTCAGTAACAATTTTGTAAGGAAACTCCCATCGCTGCCTTTTGTCGGACCATTATGGCATCGTCTTCCAAAAAGAGAATCAAAGAATCAAAACATATACATTTGGTGTCCTTGAAGAAAATTATATACAAAAGAACAAAGCTCATAAAGATGGCTTACCACCTTTGATGTTGGAATCTTTCACGGGAAAGCCACTATGAGAAAGAAGCTGAGACAAAAAGCGGTTATTGTTGCTATTGTTTTTACAATCCATGTTGCTTAAATTGCTTACAAGAGACCAATGAGTCTTGAAATCTGGCACATAACCAATATGTTGCATTTGATGAAGAAGTTCGGATACCTTGTGTAGATTATTATCCAAGTAATACCTGTCAACCAAAGACTGATACATATCACGTGTTGGAGTTTGACCCAACCGAAGCATGATGCCCAATAGCCTTTCCGCTTCATAGGCTTTTCCCTCCACACAAAGTCCACACACAAGTGCATTGCATGATTCAACACTGGGCACAAGGTTCTTATGCAACATTTCTGCATGGAAATCAAGAGCTTTCTCAAATTCTTTGTGAATACAGCATCCAGTGATAACCATGTTGTAACTAATGTCACTGGGAAGGTTCCCTTTTTTTAACATCACGTTCAGCAGCTCCACAGCCATCTTTAGTCTTCCATACTCACAAAACCGTTTAATGATATAGTCATAATTTATATTATTAGGACTCAAACTTTTCACTTGCATTCGGCTTAAAAACTGTTCAGCCTTCCTAAGCCTATCAGATGAAAGAAGGCCTAGAACAAGCATGTTTTGAACAACTGAACCATGCATCCAGCCTCTAAATTCCATCAGTCTACTCAATTCCAATGCTTTCTCAAGCCTACCATTGCCACATAGATAATCAATCACCAAACGAAAGCTACGGTTGCTTGGTCTCATATTTTTATCAATCATAGTATTCAAAGTCACAACCGATTTAGAGGCATCTTTACACTGATAATAGCCGTATATGAGAAAATTACAAGTAACTTCATCAAAAATCAAGTGCTTCTCAAGCATTTCATCCAAGAGTTTCTCCACAATTAAACTGCTACCCATTCGAAAAAGATAAAATATAAGAATGTTAAATATAACAAGATGTGGGTACTTGGTGTCTCTTAGCATGACATCTTTAAGTCTCAATGCATTGTGTATTTGACACTGCATGCACATCATGCGTACCAGGGTTCGATAACCAGAGATAGAGAGGCTGACATTCCTTCTTAACATGACGCACAGTAACTCAAGTGCAAGGCTGAAGTCGTTTCCTCGATAATACTCGCTAAGCATCAAGTCCAAAGTGCTCTCCCATATGTCTATTCCCCTCAGTAGCATCTGCTGGAGTTCAGTCGTTGCCTCATAGAGCTTTCCTGTCTTACATAATCCATTTAGTAGAGTGTTCTGCACAGGAGTAGAATCAGATGATTGCTCGGACAATGAAATCTGCTTCAACACCATTGCCTTTTCCATTAGGTTTGACTGACATAAGTGAGGAATGAGTAGTTTACACATGTTTACATGAAGGGTCATGTTCTTTTCCAGCATAATATCAAGTATTCGAAAAGCTTGATGGAATTTCTTTTCATTACAGAAACCTGTTATTAGATGGTTATAAGCAGCATGATCCAAAACCAGACCCCTCCCAAGAACTACTTCCACTAGAACACAACCAATACTAGAAAAGCCTGTCAAGCAGACCTTTTTAATAAATGTGTTGCAAATATCAGAAATCAAGTGAGGGTAGTTCTCCACCATGCTGTCAAAGAGCTCTAATGCTTTCTTGATCATTCCCCTTTTGCACAAACAACTCAGAAGAGGCTTCCAGTCCTGGGGTTCAGGAACCCACTTGCCCTTTTGTGCTACCTTCCAGCATTCCTGAAGTTCTGTCATGCTCTCCTCCTTTGAAAAGCCCCAAATCATAGCTGTGTAAGTCTTGTTCTCAACATGCAACTCCCTTTGGAGCATCTTATCCAGAATCAGCCTAGCTTTGTAAATCATTCCTTTTTTGCAGAGGGTTTGGATAAGAAGATTCAGACTAGCTTGGTCTAGATGATTATCCCATTCCACCATTTCCTCAAAAAGGTGGATAGCTTCTATAACATAGGACTGGGATGAACAGAGTCCTTTCAGTAACTTCGAGTAAGAAGACGAGGAGAGTTTCTGCCCCCACTGAACCAATTCACTTTTTGCCCTCAGGGAGGCTTCAACACCACCAATTCTGCATTCCTTTGTCACAACAAGATTGAAGTTGGGAATCATGGAATTATCCAAAATTCTCGTTATCGCACTCTCATACTCATCGAGATCTGCTTCCAAATAGAGTCCATTGCCAAGCGCATCAAAAAACTCTGCCCTCGATATTCCTGCACCAGTGTCCCTCTTCACCTTAACACCCAAATGCTCAAGATCCAGGAACACAAACGCCTTGGATAGAGCGTCCTCCATTGGGGAGAGTGAGACCTGACCATATTTTTCCATCTCACTTATCATCAGCCTTACTTCATCAAACTTCCTCTCTTTACAGTAGCCTGCTAACATAACTCTAAACGTCGATGCATTGGGGGTTATCCCCCTGTCAATCATATCATGGAAAACATCTATTGCATGCTTTCCCATACCTCTCTTAAAAGTCGCACTGATAAGAGCATTATAAATATAAACAGTGGGTTTTAGGTTTCTTGACAAAAGATCAGATACATAAATAAATGCATTTTTCAACTTCCCTTCTTGACAACTTGAACAAACAAGGATTCCAAAGGTTATCTCATCTGGTAAGAAGCCTATTGCTTCCAATTTTCGTAGGAATGATAAAGCCTCCTCTGTACCCACATTCCAGCACCGAGATGATATTATCTTATTGCAGAGATTGGAAGCCGGCGCAGACTTGTGTTCAGTTAAAAAATTCATTAGATCTTCAAAATCCTTCTTATCACAGTACCCATCAGCAATATTGTCCAGAACTATTTGACTAGGCTGAACACCAAAACCCATAACTTTCTTGATAAGATTTCTAGCATCTTGAATCTTCCCATCCCTGCACAGATTTCCAATAATATACTCCAAAGAAGGATTTTCTTCACTTGAAACATATCCAGCCTCCAGCATATCCATATACAATCTCCATGCGAATTGGGTTTTCTCCCTTTGAATTAAAAGATCAAGGAGAGCCCGATAGCACGACTTTGACAAGACCAATCCCACATCCTTCGCTCGATCGTACACTACAATGGAACTCTCCAATTCACAGGCATCAATGTACCTTTCAATAATCTCACAGTAAAATTCATGGCCGCCCAAAGAAGGCCAATTCATTTCCATGATTTTAAGCAAGGAATCCGCTTCTCTGAAGCGCCCCGCTTGGATAAACAACGAAACCATGATCTTGTAAGATTGGGGGACATGAACAAAATCTCTGCTTTGGTTGGCAGCCCAATTGAACAGTTTAAATAAAGATTCCACCTTTTCTGCTTCCACCCCAAGCTTCCTGCTTTCAGCCTCAAAACCCAGTAATATTTCAAGAAAATCTTGTGGTTTCAGTGTAGAGGACCGCCAGAAGCGGCGAACTGTATCAGGTAAGAATCCGAGGGTTTTGAGAATGTCTTGCAGAGACAGTTCTGCAAAGATCTCAGCTTTCTTCTCCCATATGTACGAAAATCTTGAAACAAGGGAATTTCCTATACCAGAATGGGTATTCGAAGCAGAAACGATGTGGGTTTTGTTTCTTCCATCTCTAGGTGAGAAATAGGATGTGGGTTTTCTTGCTTTGCAGAAGAAGAACCGAAATCCAGGAGTTGATATTGTTATTGTCAAGAAGAAGCTGTTTCTTATGGACAATTTCAGGGCAGGACAGCTGGAGTGACAAACCTGAAGATTGAAGAAGTAGTTCGGATGATTGTTGGTGAACAGACGATTGAAGGCTCCTCTCATCACAGAATTTCATTGCATTCCTTTCCTTGGTCCAAAACTCCACGATAGATACCAAGCCCGTATGGCAATGGGTTCGGGTTAAACTGGTGACTTGCTGTCATTTCATGGCTACCAACCTACGAGCAATTCACCAATTCACCTGAAAAGTGAATTGAGGTGAAAATTTAAATTTCATGAGAAGAAATGAAAGTGGAAGTTTAAAATAAGATACAGGAAAAGATGATGAGACCATTAAAAGTACCAAATTTTAAAATTTACCATTTTAACTTTTAGTTATTTTGTGGCATTAGAAGTTACTTTTTGACTTTTATTTTTTTTATAAAAGAGCGGGGCCTTTTTGTTATTTAGTGGAATGTGAGATGACCTTCTGAGAGCTGCTATTGCCACAGCTCACTTTCACAATTCTTTATTTTCAAAATCTCGGCACCTTGTGTGAAATCTCCAAACTACCTCTCCTTCCCTATCTCTGCTCTCTGCCCACCTTTGGCTGGTGTCCACCTCTCTCCCTCTCCCACTCCTTCTTCCTGTCTTTGTTCCTCTCCCTGCTCGCCACGCACCTCCGCCTGGTGCCCACCTCCCTATCTCTCTCCCTCTCCTTCTCCCCGTCTAGCCTTCTCCCTACTCGCCGCCCCCCTCAATAGGCGGACCAACCCCTCTCCCTCCCTCTCTCCCTCTCCCTACCTCTCTCCCTCTCCCCACCGCGGGGCCGAACAAATTAATATTATTCGCCCCTAAGTGGTCGAACAAGATCATGTTATTCGGCCACTCAGGGTCGAACAATATTAATTTGTTTGGCCCCGAGTGGTCGAACGGCTTGGAGAGGGAGAGAGACAAGGGAGAAGGAGAGGGGGAAAGGGAGAGGGAGGGCGCAGCCGAAGGTGGGTGGCTAGCAGGAGAGGGAGAGAGAGAAGAGGGAAGGAGAGGGGTAGTTTGGAGATTTCATACAGGGGTGCCAAGGTTTTGAAAAAAGGGGATGTGGAAGGAGCAACGAGCTGTGGCAATAACAGCTCTCTAGTTTTTTTAACTTAAAAAAAAAAGGTGTGACTTTTGAAATTTGGTATTGTTTGACGTGATCTTTATTTATTTATTTATTTTACTTCAATTAACTTTACAAGTGAAGTACCCAAACAATATTGGGAAATGTATGCACTTTACAAGTGAATTACCTAAAAAAAGATTAGAACTATCTACCCTGTGGGGGCACAACATAAAGCATGACAATTCGGAGAGGAATTTTAGGAGCAGCCGGACTGCTCACAGCTTAGGTACAATCCATACCATAGTTACTTAATTTGCAGCTTGACCAATTTGCATTTGATAATTTGTAACTCGACTGAGTTGCATTCGAGTTCATAGTTCATAATTTGACACTTAATCAAATTTGAAAACTCGATAAGGTACGCTCACTTATTTCCTTTTCTGATTCACTTAATTCTAGGTACGCATTTGACGAGTTCATGCATTAGTTTTGGGACATGGAAGGTATTAAAATGAAAAGCAGAATTCATGAGTGCATACGCATTATAAAATACTAAAATCACACAAGTCTATTAGGCATGATTTATATGAGGGGACTAGTAAAAAAGGAGTAAGGATCACACAAATAATAAAGTTAACACGGGCCCGTTTGGTAATTTTACTTTTAAAATCAAGTGAAATAAGTGATGTAAAGCATCAAATCAAGAGTGAATATAATATAAGTGGGTTATTTTTATTTTTAGTTGTTTGGTATGGAATATTTTTTACTTTTTGTATAGGGAAGTGAAGTTCTTTTATCTTTTCGTAGGGAAAGGATGTTGTTTTTTTACTTCTTTTTTAAAAAGATGGGTGAAATTCTGAATTAAAGTGCCTTTGACGTGACCTCTTGTATGAAAAATGGAGGCTTTACTTGACTTTTACGATTCTAGTAAAATGGCGGGCTAGTTTGGCACTTTACTTTTAAAATCAAGTAGAGTGAAGTGAAATAAAAAGTATGAATAAAATATGTAGTGGGTTATGATGGTATTTTATTTTTAGTTGTTTGGGATTGAATATTATTGACTTTTGGTATGGAAAATGGTATTTTTTATCTTTTAGTTAATAAATGTAGTTACTTTTTAACTTTTTGTTGGAAAAGTTGAAGGGAGTTTTGATAAAAAGTGTTTTTGATGTGATGTTTAACTTGACTTCACTCCACTTGACTTTACAAGTGGAATTACCAAACTAGGGGCCTAAAGAATAAAGTTAACGAGGAGTGGGTTAAAATAAAGGGGCATTCGGCGACGGGTCCCTGAACATTTCACTTTATTGCCTTAGGTCCACAAAAAAAAGTCAAAGAGCCAAAGGTCCCTCTCACACTTATTCACACCTAAAATGTCCAATTTGCCATTTCTTTTAATCATATCCCATGATTGGTGGAATATCCCATTAATAATAGCCAACTAACATTTAATTGCCCACGATTAATAGAATCCCCATATTTTCAAAAAAATTCTAAAAACACACAAATAAATTTCAAAATAACGAAAATAGATTTTTTTAAAAAATGAAATAATTTCAAAAAATGCAATAAGTTTAAAAAAAGCAATATGTAATCAAATAACGTAAATAAATTTAAAAAGATGCAAATAAGTTTTAAAATATCCAAATAAATTTCAGAAAATATAAATAAATTTCAAAAGACTCAAATAAATCCCAAAAGATCTAAAGAAAATTTCAAAAAATGTAAATAAATTTAAAATAAAAAAATAAATTTTAAAAATGCAATAATTTCAAAAAACGGAATGAATTTGAAAAAACACAAATAAATTTTAAAAGAACAAATAACATTAAAATACACAAATAGATTTCAAAAAACGCAAATAGATTTGCCAAAAAACTCAGATAAATTTTAAAAAACAACTCAGATGAATTTGCCAAAAACATAGTTAACTTTGACAAAAACACAGATAAATTTGACAAAAACATAGATAACTTTGACAAAAACGCAGATAAATTTATCCAAAATACAAATAAATTTGTGCAGAATACAGATAAATTTGACAAAAATACAGATAAATTTGACAAAAAAAAAAATAGATAACTTTGTCAAAAACACAGATAAATTTGTCCATAACTCAGATAAATTTATCAAACACTAAGCTGGGCTTAGCCATAAACTCAGATAGATTTGTCCAGAACTCAGAGAAATTTATTTGAGAATTCAAATAAATTTGCGCAAAACTGAAATAAATTTGATAAAAATGAAAAACTCAGATAAATTTCATAAAAACTCATATAGATTTCTCAAAAAACTCAAATAATTTTTTCATAAACTAAGATAAATTTATCAAACACTAAGTTGGGCTTCTCTACGCAAATTGGGTCGGGTCAGACTTGACCCGGACTGACCCAAGACCTGGGACGGCCCAACTAGGTCTTCTTCCTCTTCGATATCTGTTCTCTGCTACAGAACAGAGAACGCAGCGCCCAAGCTCTTCTGCGGTTGTCTTTCGCGGCGACGATGGGCAGGCGGCCGGACAGAAAGACAATTACGACGACGGCGATCGTGCAGCGATGGGCGGGCTATCGGACTGGAAAGATGGCGATCGTCCAACGATGGTTTCAGATTCTCCTGCTATAGGGAATAGCAAGCTCCTAGAGACGGGCGACGAAAGGCGGGAGCATCGGAACCAGTCTCTTCTGCGGTTGTCTTCCAAGGCGACGATGGGCAGGCGGCCGGACAGAAAGACAACGATGACGATGGCGATCGTGCAGTGATGGTCGGGCGACCGGACTGGAAAGACGGCGATCGTGCAGCGATGGTTTCGGAACTAGCAGGCGCCTGGCGACGGGCGACGAAAGGCGGGAGCATCGGAACTCTCCCCTTCTTCGACGCAGACGATGGGCGACAAGCTCCGAGAACAGAATCCTCCTTCCGGTCTTCTCTGTCTTCTCCGGTTCCAACGATGAGAAGGGACGAGCTCTTCTCTGATCAATTCCGATCTTTTTTCCCTCTCTCTTGGTCTCTATAGAGAGTTTCAGATTCAGATTTTGGCTCGTTGCAGAAGAAAATGGATAATATAAAATTTTAAATTTTAAATTTCAAATGGTTAAAAGGGCAATTTAGTCCTAAAAAATGAGATCATGTGGACTCAGGGACCTAAGGCTGTAAACAGTCTAACCGAGTGGACCATAGGCCTTAAAAAGTATTTCATTGGACTGGAGGCTGGAAACATTGACTTATAGGGACCTTACGCTAATTCTGCCTAAAATAAATGAGTTCCTAGAAACGATGCTTTCTTTTTTCTCTCTACATGAACTCACACACACTTTGAAAAGCTTTAGATAAAAAATGTTAATTCCACGATAATGTGACAGGGAAGAATGGGAAATAATGAATATTCGTTATTTGAAATGAAGGTTTTTGGAAATTCTATGACACATAATGATGCTTTTGCTGCGTTGTTGGTAAACAGAAGAACAATATATGCTAATTGGATACACATCTTTCTCTAGTACTTTTGCATCTTCTCATGAATGAATCTCACTTCGCAATGTCAAGATTTGAGATTCCACAGAATCAATTTGCATGGAGTTTCTGCTACATCCATAGGAAACTTAATGTTACCCATGGGTGCTGCTTTTGGTTTGTTGGTTGAAAAGTTTGGCTTTATGCTTTCCATCCTTTTCTTTGCTCAGGTTTTTATATTGGGTTTATAGGAGTGTGTGGGGCATTTCCTAAGAAGCCGAGATTACATGTAAGGTCCGTGACCTTATCGGATCAATTGGGCCCAATTTCAGGCCCTGACCCGTTTAATTTGTTGTTATTATAATTAATTATAATTTAGATATTTAAGTGGGTTTAGATCATGAGCGAGTTTCTTTTAGCACTAGAATAGTGTCTGCGAATTTTCGTTCGATTCCAAATTCGTTTGATCCTAGTAGAGGGTAGTTTGCAATTTAGGGAAAAATTGAGTTTTTCTCGAAATATTCCAAACGCCGTGATTTTTGGTTTCGTTGGAAAGGTTTCGTCGTGTTGATCATTTTTCCCTCTTGACTCGTCGCGATCCGACGATTAGAAATCCTTCAAGTGGGCCATTCTTCACCGGACCCACTTAAAGGGGGCAACTTAGTCTTTTCCTTCGTTTCTTCTTCTTAAGCAAGGATTGGCCCTAATCCTATTTCGTTCTCTGCAACGAAAGCAACAGCAGTCCCCTTTCCTCTTCCTCTTTTCTTCTCAAGCCAGAACTCTAGCCCAGAAGACTACTCTCGAAGATCCGAACCGCTAGTCTTCATCCTTTCGATCCCCTCTTTTTTCTGGTTCCAAATTGGTAAGATTTCTCTCAATCTCATATTTTTATTTTATCTTCTCTTTGGTTAGATTAGGTCTGATCTTGATCTTTTTTCTTTCTTTCTTCTCCTTTGCGTTCTAGGTTGAGTATAGTCGGCTTAGATTGTGGATTTCGTGATAGAAAGGCTCCTCCTCAAGTTTTACCCATTTCCAATCTTCTTCTTAGTTGAGGCAAGTATATCTGCATTATATTTTTTAAGCATGTATGTTTGTTTTCATTTGATTGGCTATGATTCTTGATAGATTTCCCTTAATTCCAAGACTGTTCTGATTTTAATTGGAAATTATATGCTATGTTAGGTTTTTGAAAAAAAAATTGGATTGAAATGGATAAATTGATGGTATTAGGTTGTTTAGAATTGTTTATTTGATTTAATGGAATGGAATGGAATGAATGGAACGGATTGTTTGGAGAGCAGGAGGCTCTATTTTATGCAGGTGGTAGCCTTTGGAAAGGCTTGGAAATGGAGGGGGATGAATTGGGGCGGAAAAGTTTCAGAAATGATCTGAAACTGCACTGATCTCGCACTGTCGGTTAGCCGAAAACAGGAGTTCGGTTAGTCGAACTCTGTGTCGGTCAACCGAAACCCCAATTCGGTCAAAAAACCAGAGAGCTATTTATTAGTCTCTGGTGAACGTCGGTTAGGCTCTCGGTCAGATTTCGGTTAGTCGAAATCAGGGAGTTCGGTCAGCTGAAAACCCATTGTCGGTCAGAATTCCAAAGAGCTGGTTTTCAGCTCTTCTAAGTTCGGTCAGTCGAATCTCCATGTTCGGTTAACCGAACTGATGAATTCGGTTAGCCGGAGGGGTTAACCGAAATTGTCATTTTGCCTTGTTTTATTCCGGACTAAGACTGTAACCTAGGTTTGGGACTTAGAGGTTGAAAAGCCCTAATCTACTACACATGACATAAATGGGATTGAAATCGAAACACGTGGCTTGGTGTCAATTCGATGGGTTGTCTAGGTGTTCGTGTATTACATATGATAACCGAATACGTATGGAACTGAATCGTCCAATACTTAACATGATTGTACACCAAGGGATTTCCCTAAGAGTATCGTCGGTCCAAATTCCACACGTATTTTGTTAGGACTTGTGAAATACATGAATGACACCACTTGCCTAGGATTGAATTGTAATTCCTCCTTGACTTGTAACTTGTATCCGTCATTTATATTCCTTATACATTCTCTTGGCATAACATACTTTATTAATTATGAAACATAAGTCCTTGTAAGATTTAGGACTTGGATCTGACTTAGAATGTACCTTAGGAACCTGTGTTATGTCTTGATAAACATGATTGGCTAGCATGGAAAGGGATTATCGTCTGTTATGCTTGTCTTGTATTGTTTTGAATGAGATAATCCCTATACTCGTGTCTTGTACATTGAGCTAGCCATACTTGCTTGTCTTGTCTGTTCTTATATCAACACCACTACGTTATTATTCGCATATCATGGCCATCTGCAGTTTTGGGTATTATTGACGGGGCGGTTACTCGGTCGTCGGGATGGACAGTCGGCATTGGATGGCGTCCATGGCGTCGAATAGATGGGAGCGGGCTTCGACCATGCTGCTATTCCCAGGACCGGGAGCTTGGATCCCTCTGGAGCCGGACTTTGGTATCGATAGTCTTGCTTGGATTGTTACTGGTACCCCGGGAGGTGGCTTGGACATCCTCGGAGTGTCCCACTTGTTTCTTGTTTTGCATTGCATGGATATTGGTTATTGCTAAATGATTACTAGGATTCCTTTTATTGTTTCTATTGATTATTATTCTCGCTTTATGCATAGCTTCGCTTTCCTTGTATTCTTATGATCATGTACTTGTCATTATTCTATATTTGATACATGTCATGTTTATTATGCTTTGCTTATCTATTGCTCAACATGTCGTTGATTATGTTCCTTGGTGTGCAGACACCTCAGGTGGTTACTACTACTATGAGGAGCATGCCTGTGAGGAGATCTCAGAAGATCTCGAACCAGCAGAGAAGGAACGCGAGTGGCGTGCCGATGACGTAGAGTAACATCATCACATCCGGCACGAGAGAGATTTACATGGGACTTCATTTAGATATATTCTTTTATTTATTTCTCTCGTTGAACCTTTACTTCTTTGACTTTAATTTCTTTTATTGGCCTTGTTTATTGGGTTGGTCAATGTAATAAATTAACTTAACTCTTTAGTTTTGTTTATTACTCTCGTAACTTTAATATTTAATGAGAAGTATTATTCACTGTTGATATTCCATATGTCTAGAGTTATATGAACTCTATAATTATTATACTACATGAGGCTTGAAATATATTATCCTCACAGCGGACTTACGATCCGTGAGCCTCAAGGACAAAATTTTAATTTGTCCTAAATTTCACTCCCCAGATCCGGTTTATTCTTTAATCGGGTTTGGGGGACGTGACATTACATTAGCTCCGGTAATAATGTCAGCTAATTATGTCTTCACCTCGGCCACGCGCACCTTGGTAGCAGTACCAGAGCACCAGCCGAAATCAAGATCATCCCCGACCTCGGTCGTTCCTGACCCGGGCACTGTGTCCTGGCCTCGGACACGCATCTCGACATCCACTTACTTAACTGCTACAGAGCATTAAGGAAATGACAGAGCTGGCCGAGATAGACACCAACAACCAAACTCCCTTGAAGGCTTAACCATGTCATAGGACGAGTGACAGGACAAGGGCATGTGATAGGGAGGCAGAGAAGACATCATAGTCGTCTATGATCCCTGACAGAACGGCTTCCAGTGGCTACGTCCCCATCAGGGCAAGGTTCCAAGCAAGATCCGATGGGACTACCGCCAAAGGGCCCAACAGGGTAAGATCCGATGAGACCACCATTTAATGAATGGTGGGCCGATTGGACTACCATTTAATGAGTGGTGGGCTGATTGGACTACCATTAATTAAAGTGGGCTAATAAGGCTGTACTTCTCAAAGTACCATGTCAAATCATGGGGCCCATTGTATAATCTCAAAGGGACTTCTCCTATAAATAGGGAAGCCCTCTTCAAACTCAGGTATGCATAACACTGAACCATAGCCGTTACTCTGCCTCTCTTCCTCCTCCATCCTATTGTTGAGTTGTTGAACTGACTTAGGCATCGAAGGGCCTTGCGCTGCCTGCAGCAAGGGTCTCTGACGACTGCTTTCTTCTCTTCTTCCCTTTCAGGTTCAAGGCATCCTATCTTCGTTAAGGAATCTTAAGAAGACCCTAACCCTCTATAACTAAGTCCGTAATTTTTAGGCACTTACCCTTTGAGGCGGTGCGCGCCTTTTCAGAGCAATTAGAAGACTATCTAAATGGTGACACGTGGTACCGTCAAAACGTCTTCTACATCGATGAGAGAGCGTCATTTAGGACCTTGGGAAATGAATCACCCCAAAAAGTTCTCCAAAAGCCTTTGTGTGGGAATAACTCCGAAGACGCCAAGATCATCTTGGCTTCGTTAAGAGTACCAGCTCAAAAGCAACTCGACATCAACCTACCTAACTACTATATAGCATCGGGTAAAGTTCCTGTTCTAGGTTAGTTACTGAACTAAGTTACACCACTAATAAACTCGTGTGCAAGAAGCTCGTTCGAAGGACCGAAGTCAAACACTTCACAATTTTTATAACGAGCATGAAAGAAGAGACAGATGAAAGCAAGCACCAAAAATCACGATTAGGTTATCAAAAAAGAGCATTTCATTTCAAAATTAGGTAATTACATCCGAGCAAGAGAATAACAAAGAATATACATAAAAAAAGAAGGCCTTCAAGAAGACGCAGGCCTAGGAACAACATCGGACTCAGCTTGGGCGACTTCGGGATCGGCAGCCTCCAAGATCTCAATCACCACAGGAGGAACCTCGGGTGCGGGAAGTGCATAAGGAGCAGAGCTCGGCTCAGGCACCGAGCCTGGGTACTTGGGCGGATCTTTGAACGCAGGGTGGTCCTCAGAGGTTCCCACCTCCTTCAGAGCCGCGCGCCACGCCCTTTCCCAGGCCTTGTCCCTCACCTTGATGACCTGGACTCTGTAATGTACTGACGCCCGCTCCGCCCGCTCTTCATAAGAAGCGTCACACTCCGACTCAAGCTTGGCATCGGCTTCCTCATTTAACCTCTCGAGCTCGGCCATTCTCTCGTCCCTGGATCGGAGCCTGGCCTCAAAATCGTTCTTTTGCTTCTCCAAGGAAACCTCAAGCTCTGCGACCTTTTTCTTCAGGGCCTAGGCCTCCAACTTCAGCTTGTTATTCTCGGCCTTGAGCTTCTCGGACTTGACCTTGAAGCCATCCTTTATTTCCTCTATGTGCTTCGCCGCTTGTGTCATCTCGCTCAGTTTTTTCTGGAGGGTTTTATTCTCGGCCTCTAGCCTGGCAAGTGCTGGGCCACTCTTATGAAGCCGGTCCAGGGCGACCATGCACCTCTGCATATTCTGTTAAAAGAAGCAAGGCGTTAGGAAGGGTAGAGACCGAGATGAAACACTTAGCAAGAAAATACAAAAAAGAGAGATTCAAATAAGCTTACCGCAAGGGACGACTGCAGACTCGACATCATCAGCTTAGTGTCGTCATACTCATCGAGCTGAGCAATGTCCAATGGCAGGGCGCAGGCCCGCACGAGCGCCCCGAGAACGAAAGTGTTGATTTCCGGAGAACCCGATCCTCGACTGTCATCGGCCTCCTGGGCTCCAGCAAAAGATCCGGCTTCCAGAGAGCCGAAAGGTTGGATCGCCTCTCCGTAAGAAAGCCAGATTCCCCATCTGTAAAAGCATCAGTGGCGATCCTCTTTCCAGACCAAGCCTCCTCCAGCGCAGTTTCGACAGCTCGCTTCCGAACCGGGGTACTTGTCTGCGGCTCGGGGACAATTGTCTGCTGCTCGGGAACGATTGCCTGCAGCTCGGAGGCAGTTGCAGAGGTGACGACGCCTATGTCAGCAGGAGCCGGAGAAACCACGCGGGGTCAGGAACTTCCGCAGCAGCCGAGCCCATGGGCGCTTCAGAAGACTGACCCCCAAGCGCCATAGCTTCCAAGTCGTCCAGCACCAGACGTTTGCTTCTCCCCATCTCTCCCTCTGCCAGACTCAACAAAGAGGATAGAGATGGCTGGTGCGATTTCTTCCACTTTAAAGGGATCTCTGGCGACTCCGACTTTGACGTAGAGGCCTTGGCTCCAGATGCAGCTCAACACTCTACTTCGGTCTCGACCGGATCTGGCTCTTCCTCGACCTCGGGCTTAGAGACCGGACTCGGATCAGCCTTCCTCTTGAAATAAGATTTGTATTTCGGCTCGTAATCGATGAGAGACCAAGCCGCCTTGTCTTCATGGCCGTGATAACTCTTTACAGCCCGAAGCCAAACCTCGTTCCTAGCCCAACCAACTCGCCAGGCCTCTTGCCTTCTTTGGGTGATGCCTGCACAGCAAACAGAAAAGCATCAGCTCGGCAATACAAAGAGACGGGGATAAATACAGAAGTAAGGGTACAGTATTTACTTGGAGGAGCACCGAGACGATGGGGGATCCGAAAGAACTTTTGCGACGCAATCCCATCATCACCAAACTCCCAGTTGCCCGAGACGAACAGGCGATCGTCCCCGGCATATTTACTCGAGTTCTCCAAGGCTCGGACAAAACTGCTCCGGCCAGGCTTAACTCGGAGGTAATAGGCATTATCTCGAGATTTACAAATGTCATAGACGTCCTCGATATTGTGGACGCCAAGGCTAATTTTTAAAACCCTATTGAGCATAGCCGTGCCCATTATGATCTTGAAGCCGTTCGGTATCAACTGACAAGGACAGAGGTTCCATGCCCTATGATAGTCCCTGAACAGAGGATGTAGGGGAAATCGGACCCCGCCCTCTATTATGGCTATCAGAGGAAACGACATCCAATTGTCGGAAAAGCTACCATCGATGTAAGAACCAGGGTGGGGTTCCCTGACAAGAACGTCTTCGGGTATCTTATACACGACCTTAAGCTGAGCTATGGCCCCTACGGAGTCTAACCAGCAACTATAGACGCCCATTTCTAAGGGTTTTCAAAGGCTAAGGGGTTAGAAAACAGAACTTGGAAAGAAAAAAAAACCCTAGCTATAAAAAGGGGGCAAGGCAAAGAAGAAGGACTTACGAAGACGAGACGGGTGAGAAGCAAGACTGAAGCCCAGACCGACAGATGGTTCGATTCCAGCAGCACTTCTCTTCAGACGGACTCTCTTCTGCAAGAAACCCTTTTTCCCCCTCTTCTTCTCTAGCGAAAGCATAAGTAAAAAAGCAAAGGAGCCCTAGCCCTCTGTTTATATAGGCGGAGAAGTGGCGCCCCTTCAGATTTCGAGGGCGCACGTGCGAGGCGTCGCGTCAAGTATCGTACACGTCTCTTCAACACAAAGCACGCACCTCCGAAACATCTAAGCCACCTATCCAACATCGACACATAGCATCAACGGTACACCTTCTGCATCGGACAAAGCGTAACATTTAATACCTCGGGCAGGCGAAGCGACGTCGGATAAGGATGAAGCGTCAACAACCAAGACCGAGGTGAGATTTAAAAAGTACCCCAGCCCGGGCAAATGGAAGCTCGACAATACACTCCCTACCGACGTCTTCGACGATACGGTCTTCCACCGCCGACCTCTGAAGATTCTCCCGTCTTATAGCTTCCGACCTCAAAGAGTTGGCTCTAAGAGCTCAAAAACTAGGGGCCAATTGTGTGGGACATTTCCTAAGAAGCCGGGATTACATTACCTTCGGTAATAATGCCAGCTAATTATGTCTCCACCTCGGCCACGCGTACCTCGGTAGCAGTACCAGGGCACCAGCCGAAATCAAGATCATCCCCGACCTAGGTCTTTCCTGACCCCGGCACTGTGTCCTGGCCTCAAACATGCACCTCGGCATCCACTTACTTAACTGCTACAGAGCATTAAGGAAATGCCAAAGTTGGCCGAGATAGACACTAACAGCCAAACTCCCTTGAAGGCTTAACCATGTCATAGGACAAGTGATAGGACAAGGGCATGTGATAGGGAGGCAGAGAAGACATCATAGCCGTCCATGATCCCTGACAGAACGGCTTCCAACGGCTACGTCCCCATTAGGGCAAGGCAAGATCTGATGGGACTACCGCCAAAGGGCCCACCAGGGTAAGATCCGATGAGACCACCATTTAATGAATGGTGGGCCGATTAGACTACCATTAATTAAAGTGGGATGATAAGACTGTACTTATCAAAGTACCATGTCAAATCATGGGGCCCATTGTACAATCTCAAAGGGACTTCTCCTATAAATAGGGAAGCCCTCTTCAAACTCAGGTATGCATAACACTGAACCATAGCTGTTACTCTGCCTCTCTTCCTCCTCCATCTTATTGTTGAGTTGTTGAACTGACTTAGGCATCGGAGGGCCTTGCGCTGCCGGCAGCCAGGGTCTCTGACGACTGCTTTCTTTTCTTCTTACCTTTCAGGTTCAAGGCATCCTAACTTTGTTAAGGAATCTCAAGAAGACCCTAACCCTCTATAACTAAGTCCGTAATTTTTAGGCACTTACAAGGAGGCCCAGCCCATTAAATTATATTCCTACGTATACTTATCAAAAGCAATTTATATTCTCAATTACAAAACATTGAATGTGGGAATTCTTCCCCCTTTTTTATGAAAGTTTTAATAATTTATTATGTCTTACTTTTTTCATGGCATGGGTGTGGCATAATTTTTGTCAACATATTTCATTTTTATTTTATCTTATTGTATAGTTTCCTGCGGATGACATTTACATGTTGCAGCTGGTTACAGTAATGTTGGAATACTTAAGTTTCTTCTTGATTGGTGAGGACCAGAAAGAATCGAATTGGGAGGCCCAAAATATGGTAGTTACAGAAAAAGTGTCATTGCAGTATGTGTTATTCTTAGAATCTCAATTAGTGCTTATTCTAATTTTATCTTACAGCGTTTGTATATTTGTTAAATTCTTGGGTCTTAATATCTTATATGTGTGTCCATTTTTCCAGTATGGGGAAACCCCTTTGCACATGGCAGCAAAGAATGGTTGCAATGCAGCGGCAAGATTGCTTCCTCATCATGGCGCAACTCAACTCCCTTTGCTTAATCTAATCCTAGTTTGGTGTTCTTTACACTTCTAAAACTTCCAATTCGTAGTAGGTAAGGCTTGATGGGCTTTCAGACTGCATTATGTGATTCGACTAGAATGCTTGGCCCATGGATAGGGCCACGCCTGGTCAATGAAGTGAAGAACAAACTGGGACAGGATCTAATTAGACTTCTTCTTTTTTCCCCTAACTGTTGGGACCTGGTCAAGCCTGGATCCATGACCATTAATTACTTTATGGGTTAGCACTGGGCTAAAATTTAAGGTCTGACAAATAAAAGCTGGACATAGGATTGGAAATTAGTAACATGTATATACCAACCAATGCAGCATGTATGCTTCTGGTTGTGGTTACCTCCATGCTCCCTTTTCCTACAGTCCAAATAGAGACTGGAAGCAAGGTTAGGCCTCTCCGATGTGAATCTCTGGGCTTAAAAACCATTAAATTGTTGCTTATTTGCAGTTTTTGGATGCAGAACGGAATGACCCCACTGCATTATTTAGTTGTTTGGCACTCACTTCGAGTGAAGGATTGCTCAGCTGTGAAAACACTGTTTGAGTATAATGCTAAATGCAATGCTATAGACAAAGTTCAATCCCCAATACTCTTTAACAAATTAAAATAATGAATGAGCAACATTCAAATACATTTGATGTTTTTATTAATTTTAGTGAAATCATTGTATAACGGGAGGATGTGACTCCTCTAAGTCAGCTTTCACAAGGTCCTAGCAGTTAAGGAGTTGTGGGAACTTCTTAATTTGGCATCTTGAAGAGCAAAGAAGATGCAAAGCCACTGAAGCACACTGTGAGACTAAAACTAAGATGGAAGAGTTTGAAGTGGCCTCATTAAATATCATGGGATTGCATGAGTTTAAGCTGTAAATGCGGAAATGGGCCAAGGAGTTGCCTTTGGATGAGAGGCACAAGGCCCTTGGACTTAAAGTCACTGCTAGGAGGACTCCTCATATGGCCTTCCTTGGCAATTCAGGAACAGGTAATAAGAGATTTTGTTTCCATCATCCCTCTAACACTTCAATCATGTTAGATATACACCATGTGCAGATGTGCCCATGTGAATGAACCTTGAAATTCATGAAAAAAATTGTCACCTCTGAAGCAAGTGTGGGGCACACTAGGGAAAAATTGTTTATTTTGATTTTTCTCCTTATATTCTAGCTGTCAGTAATACTTTTTTTAGTTTGTAGTGTATCTCTTATTGTTATGCATTTTTCTCTGTGTTGTGCAAATTATATTAGAAGTTTATAAAATAATAGAGTTTCTTTCTTTTCAGTTTGCAATAAGTTTTTTGTTCATACTTCTTTCACACACACGAGAGATAGAGAGAGAGAGAGAGTCATTCTATCACTATTTTGTATCGGTTATTGCCACTATATTATGAAATCACCCGGCCGTTTCTTACAAATTTATAATGTTTATGCTTGAATCTTGATTGAAATGCAAAAGAAGTACTACTGTACTAGCAAATGACTAAATTGATGCCTACTGTGCACTGCTGGTTCTTACAGAGTAATAATGTTTATGCCCGTGGCTTGATTAAAATACAAAAGAAGTAGTACTGTTCTAACAAACGACTAAGTTTATGCTGAATGCTTGAATTCAATTGTTTTCACCGAACCCCTAGTTTCTATAAAAGTTTTCATTCTCCATCATATTTTTAAGTCTCCTATCTTATTTGATATTATTGGAATATAAACAACCTCTAATTTTCTCCCCCCTTTTCCATCATTGTTTTTAATTAAATAATTGAAAAATTATTATTCTTATTATTACTACATGCATGAGCTAATCAGCAGTGCTCAAATTCTTGGGAGGCTTCTTCATATGGTGGGGATTTTACCTAATGATAAGGCAATTGAACTGCAAACAGATTTGGTTGGGGAATTTGCTGGGCATAATGGCCTAAAGACTAGGAGAAAGGTATTTCACTTCTGCTTTCAGTTTCCTCTGTTTCTTTAGATTTGCATGAAACAACTGTGAAATAATATACTTTGAATTACAATAAATTAATATGAATAAGAAACTGTGAAAGTCAAATTGCTACATAAGTTTAAGTTTTGTGTATGTTTTCAATTATTTTTATTTTTTTTGTTGAGGACATTAAAGTGAGATCCACAGTGGCGGACCCAAGATTCTCATTTTGGTGGGGCCAAACTTCTGCTAAACTTTTCTAAACTTTTTTTTACATTAACAATAGTAAAGGAGAAAAATATATTGACTTCTTCTAAACACATTAGTATGTTTGTCAAAACCACCATTTTTGCTTGTAAATGAGTACATACAACAATTTTAGATTTATCTGAATACTTCTATTTTTTTTTATTTTTTGTGTCTGAATTGGAGTCGCCTAAGTTAAGATTGCAACAGTCCTTGGAAGCTAAGCATGGACTAGAGACTGTCGGCAATAGGAGAATGCTTAGGGAGAGAGGAATAACAACATCAATGTTGGTGTTTTGAGAACCCATGAAGAGAGAAACAAAAAGGAGAGGATACATGCACCATAAGGAGAGAAGATGGACTATGATGATTTATAATTTGTCTACATACCTCGAACACAGAGCAAGTGAGCTGCACCTAGATAGAATGCATGGTAGAATGCAGTGTACATGGTAGTGTGGACTGTTTAGACGTGGGACGACCATTACACGTATATGGGGCATGGTTCCAAGGCCCATGTGAACATCTGGGGATCTCAAAATTGATTTGGGGTGATCGCCCCAGATCATCATAAGGTGAGTCCACCCCTAGAGATCCATGCCTCTTGAACTGCAGGATCATTCAACCTTGAGCCTGTTAGGATTTTGAGTGTTGGCTAAATTCATGGGTTAGACAAAACTCTGGGTCTTTTGAGTTGTATCTTTTATTTAGAAAAGGACTCTGAAGATGGAAGACCAAAAGGGACTTGCTCAAGGAAGATAGCTTCAGGACTTGTGCCATGGAGTCTCATTTTATCAACACATGAGGAGTATCTTATCATGATGATATCACTTGTGTTACTTTTGCATGCCATCACACGTTGGACTCTTCCATCCTTTCTTTCATGGTGTTTCATGGTGACATCACTAAGCCAAGAAAATAGTAAACTAAAAGGAGTATTGATTACTTCAGTCATCTCATAAAGACTTTTGAAATTGATGACATCATATGGGAATAAAAGAAGAGGCTCAGATGTTGTAACACAGATGATTTGCCCAATCGCCATACTGTATTGTAAATTTGCTGAAACAAAAGTAACACAAAGCCCAGTCGCCTGATAGAATTAAACATGCTGAAACAGAGATTCATCCGCTCGAGCTAACAAGGGGCACAGAGTCCGGAAAAATTAGAAATTATTATTCTAATTGTGTTCGAACAGATGCTTTTAATCCTAATCAAATTAGGGAAACTTAAGCACGTCCAAAGGGCTATATAAAGGACTCAAGGGCTATTCTACATGTCACGTCCCCCGAACCCGATTAAAGAAATAACCGGATCCGGAGAGTGAATTTTTAGGACTAATTAAAATTTTTGTCCTTTGGGCTCACGGATCGTAGTCCGCGGTGAGGATTTAATATTTCAAACCTCATGTGGTACAATAAATGTAGAGTTAATACAACTCTATGCATATGGAACCTCAAGCAATGGATAATAACTATCATTGAATTAAAGTTGCAATAAAGAATAAACAAAACTAAGAATTAAGTTATTTATTACATTGGCCATCCCAAGATACAGGGCCAATAAAAGTACGGAAGTCAATAAAGAAAGAAAAGTCCAACGAGAGAAATAAATGAATAAAGAAATAATCTAATGAAGCCCAGTGTATCTCTCTCGTGCCAGGATATGATGACGCTACTCTACGTCATCGGCACGCCACTCTCGTGCCTCCTCAGCTGGTTGGAGATCCTCTGGGATCTCCTCACCTGCCTGCTCCTCGTAATAGAACTCACCTGATGTGTCTGCACACCAAGGAACAGAGTCAACGACATGTTGAGCAATAGATATACAAAGCATAATAAACACACATGCATCAAGTGTAAAATAATGACAAGTATAAGATCATATGGATACAAGAATGCGAGGCTAGGCATAAAGCAAGATTAATATATAGAAACAATGACAAGAATGCTAGCAACCATCTAACAATAACCACTATCCATGCAAATGCAAAACAAGACAAGCAAGAAGGAGACTCCGAGGATGTTCAAAGCCACCTCCCGGGGTACCAGTAACAATCCCCTTGGACTACTGATACCATAATCTGGCTCTAGTGGGATCCTAGCTCCCTATCCTGGGAATAGCAGCACGGTCCTAGCCCGCTCCCAGCTATTCAACGCCATGGACGCCGTCCTACGCCGACTGCCCACCCCGACAACCGGAGTAACCGATTCGTCATTTAAATCCCAAACTGCAGATGGCCATGATATGCAATAATAATAACAGAGTGGTTCTGACACAAGAATAACAAGACAAGCAAGTCTAGCTAGTTTCATGTACAAGACAAGATTCTAGGGATTATCTTCTCCAAAACAATACAAGACAAACAAGCCACGTGATAATCCCCTTCCATTACTAGCCAGTCATGTTCATCAAACAAGACACGGTTTCCTAAGGTACACTTTAAGTCAGGTCCAAGTCCTAAATTCTATAAGAATTTATGTTTCATAATTGATTACGTGTTTTATGCCAAGAGAGTGTACAAGAAACATAAACAACGGATACAAGTCAAAGTCAAGGAGGAATTACAATCCAATCCTAAGTAAGTGATGTCATACCTGTATTTCCCGCATTCTAACAAAGTACGTATGTAAATTGGATCAATGATGCTTTTAGAAAAAATCCATTGGTGTACAATCATGTTGAGCATCATTCAATTCAATTTCCATATACATTCGGTTACACTACGTGTAATACACGAATACCTAGACAACCCTTCGAATTCACACCAAGCCACGTGATTCGCTTTCAATCTCATTTATGGTCATGTGATAGTAGGTTTAATGGTTTCCAACATCTAAGTCCCAATCCTAGGTTAGACAGTCTCTTTCTCAAATTACAAGAGTCGAATCCTTAATTCAAATCATTACATCACTTCCCGACCTTCGATCGTGATGAAACTAGAACCATTGGATTCTACGTCTCAAGGGCTTTCCAACGATATATTATACGTAGAAATCCAACGGGCGGATTGAAAGTTACAAGCCTTTGAAGTTTCAGTGACCATGCACCCTCCGAGGTGCGATCGATCGGCACTGAACACCTCACTGTTAGTGCACAGTCCGATCGATCGGACTGTACTGGGCACCTCCCAGTTAACTGAGAGTTTTCACAGACCGATCGATCGGACTGTGATCGCCCACAGTTAATTTGGGGACTATTCACTGTCCGATCGATCGTACTGTGCGACCGATCGATCGGACAGCGAACCTGAAGCCCGCAAATGGGTTTCTGCTCCCTTTTTCCTCTGGCCAATCCATGGCTATCCTGCAGAAAATGAGCCTCCTTGCTCCCCGATTCAATCCATACTTCACATCCTCATCATTTTTACAATTTAAAACAAACTAAATTTATCAGTTTATCAATCTAACCATTTCATTCCACAATTCTAACCTAACATGTAATTTCCATATCAATACAACAAAGCTTGGAATTAACGGGATATCTACCAGAATCATAACCAGATCAATAAAAATAATATAAGCATATAAATTATGAAATGCATATCTACTTGCCTCAACCGAGAAGAAGATTGGAATTGGGGTAAACTCGAGGAGAAATCTTCCTACCGTAAGATCCTCAATCTAACACAATCAAACACAACCTAATACACCAAAGAAAAGAAAAGAAAGGAAAAGATCTATATCAAAACCTAAATCTAACCAAAAGAAAAGATGACAAAAAGAAGAAGGTGAGAGCATGCTTACCAAACTAGAACCAATGAAAAGAGAAGATCGCGAGGAAGAAATCTAGCGGATCGGATCTTCGAATGGGATCTTCTGGGCTAGGGTTCTGGGCTTGAGAAAGAAAGAAGAAGAAGATGGCTGCTGGTTACTTTCGTTCGTTGCAGAGAAAGAATGAAAACTAGGGTTATCTTCGTTTAAGAAGACGATAGGAAGAAAATGACTGAATCGCCCTTTAAGTGGGTCCGGTGAAAGAATGGACCACTTGAAAGGTTTATGATCGCTGGATCGCGATGAATCAAGAGACAAAAGTCATCAGAACGACGAGACCTTTCCAACGAACCCAAAATCACGACATTTGGAATATTTCAGAAAAACACTCAATTTTCCCTAATTTGCAAACTAACCCCTTGCTATGATCAAACGAACTCGAAATCAAACGAAACTTCGCAGATACTATTCTAATGCTAAAAAAGAAACTCACTCATGATCTAAACCCACTTAAATATCTAAAATATAATTAAATAAAATAATAACAATTAAACGGGTCAACGGGCCGGGTTTTGGGCCCAACTGACCCAGTAAGGTCACAGACCTTACACTACACCTCACCTCTCAAAGTGCCGAGTTAGAGATTTGATTAGGAGAATTTTTTTTCTAGAGATTTATTAAGGAGTTGTGATGACAAGTTCTCTAGAGCTAAAGTCTTCTACATCCTTTGTAGAAGATTGTCTTCTTGCATAGAAGATTTGAGGAGTCAAGCGCTGGTTTGAATTTGTTGCAATCAACGGTGTAAAGTCGTTGAAGCGTGAAGCGACACAAGGTAACTTCAGTCTTTAGATAGGGGATATCTGGGGAGGAAATCTGAGTTTCTTGTAATTGTGAGATTCATAGTGTTTGATTTGATCCAGTTTGGATCGGTGGTTCTTCACCCGGTTAGGGTTTTCCACCTTAAATTTGGTGTCTTTGTGGTGTGTGCTTGTTGAATTTATTTCCGCTGCATATTGTTTATTTCTGCACACTATTGGATTAATAGCTTGAGTAGACCAATCTAGAGATCGGAAACCCTTTAAAAAAATTTTAATTTGTATCAGAGCGGGTTACACTAATTTACTGTTTTTGATCTAAAAAGATTTCTAGAATGGTGCTCAATAAAGAAGGGACATCAACTTCCAAGCATCCTTTGTTTGATGGTTCTAATTATGCATATTGAAAGCAAATGACGATTGGATTTCTTAAGTCCATTGATGATGATGTGTGGGATATTATTGAAGAGGGCTACTCCATACCAACGATTGTGGTTAGTGGGCAAACTGTTCCTAAACCTAAAACCCAATGGACTAAGGATGAGAAGCATATCTCCAATTGTAATAATAAGGCTGTGAATAGCATATACAATGGAGTGTCTGCTGATGAGTTCCGTAGGATTTCCACTTGCAAAACTGCAAAAGAAGCATGGGAAGTCTTACAGACAGTTTATGAGGGTCCAGACACGGTGAAGCAAGCAAAATTGCAAAGGCTGGCTAAAGCATTTGAAACCATCGTGATGGAAGAAGATGAGACATTTTGATCAATTTAATGCCAAGCTGAATGAGATTGTCAATTCCATTTTCATTCTAGGTGAAGAAATACCAGGAAACAAGGTTGTCAAAAAAATTCTGAGGTCTCTACCTTCGAGGTTTAATTCTAAAGTTAATGCTATTGAAGAAAATAAGAATCTTGATACCCTCAAGGTAAACCAGCTGGTTGGAAATCTTCAGACATTTGAAGCAACCCGGTTGAATAAAGGAAAATCAAAAGAGAAGGGTATTGCTTTGAAAGCCATCTCAGAATCAAGAAAGAAGCCTGAAAAGAAAATTGAATCTGATTCTGAATCTGAGGCTGAAGATAATATGGCTGAGTTTATAAAATGCTTCAAAAAATACATGAAGTCAAAACAAGCCAATTGGAAGAATCCAAAATCTAGGAAGAAGGATCCTGCAGAAGGAACAAAGTGTTTCGAGTGCCAAGGCTATGGTCATTATGCTAATGAGTGTGCCAACAAGAAAAATGGTACAAAGCAAAAGGTTCTCAACACAATTTGGGATGAAGAATCTTCTGAAGAAGAAAATGAAGAAGAAAGAGATCCTGAGAATAATCCTTCAGATAAAGGGAAGGACAAGTTTATGGAGTTTCTGGCTGCGTCTGTGTCTGACAATGATACTATAACGATGATGAGATGTCAGATCAAGAGAAAGATTTTGAAGAGTTGTACCATACTACATATGCTGATTGCATCAAGATGACTAAGTTAGCTAACAAGATCACTATCAAGTTCAAGGTTGCTCAAGAAGAAAATTCTACATTGAAGGTTGAATTAGAGCAACTGCTTAAATAGGTTCATCTCTTGAAAAGTCAGAAAAACTGTTCGGCTAAAAATTTGACTACTGATGGTCAAAAAATACAGAAGGCTGAAAAATAAGTAGTGAATTTGAAAAATGAGATTGTGATGATGAAAGCTCAAAATCAAGACCTGCAAGGAAGATTGGAGATCATTTTGTCTGAGCTAGAATTGAAACAAGCTTCACTACACAAGATGAACACTGGCTCGAAGAATCTTACAAACATCTTGTGCAGTCAAAAGTCTCAGTTTGACAGAAGCGGTATCGGTTATGATCATGGTGCATCCACTTCAGGTACCCAAGGTAAAACAATTTTTGTTTCTAGTGTTGCACATACTACTCAACATACTGCACTTTCTAATAATGTGCTGAGTAGTTTCATGAAAAAGAATGTGTCACGCACTACACGCACATCCACTTGTCATCATTGTTGATTACAAGGACATATTCGTCCCTATTGCCAGAAACTGAATAGTCTACCAAAGACCAAGCAATGGCGAAAGAATTTTTCTCCACCCAAGACGACTCATACTTGGGTAAGAAGGTTTGATTTGCCTCAGGAGTTTGCCCACACTATGCTGAAAAATCGAACTACACAAGTGTGGGTGGCTACATATAAAAAGCTCTAATCAAGGAGATCACGCTCCCACCCCCAGCGCTGCTACGAAGATACATTCAGGGGGAGTTGCAATTGAGAGGGAGCTATTGACCCTAATTGACACGTAAGCTATTGTTCTTATCTTTAGCTTTGTCAATTATGGACAAAAAGGGGGAGAAAGGTGACAAATCAAGGGGCAGAACAAGAAGTTCAGAAGAGTCGGAGACATAACAGATCTACATGTGCTGATTGCCCCATTTTTTAATTCAATGTATTTTGGGATTATTTTTGGTAAATCTTTTTGTATTAGGGAGCTTTGTCCATGAATTGCCAAAGGGAGGGATTGTTAGGATTTTGAGTGTTGGCTAAATTCATGGGTTGGACAAAACTCTAGGTCTTTTGAGTTGTATATTTTATTTAGAAAATGACTCTGAAGATGGAAGACCAAAATGGACTGCTCAAGGAAGATAGCTTCAGGACTTGTGCCATGGAGTCTCATTTTATCAACACATGAGGAGTATCTTATCATGATGACATCACTTGTGTTACTTTTGCATGCCAACACACGTTGGACTCTTCTATCCTTTCTTTCATGGTGTTTCATAGTGACTAGGGCAGTGAAAATTGACCGAAATAACTGAACCGCCCGGCCGAACCGACCATTTGGGCGGTTCTATATATATTTTTTAAAGAAAACCGACCAATCGGTTATTTGTTTCACCTAAAAATTACACGACGGTCGGTTTTTTTATAAACTAAAAAATCGTTCGGTTAAAACCGAACCAACCGAATTGTTAAGCAGCTGGAGATTACACTAATTTAGTGACTTGAACTATTGAACATCTGCATTTTTTAAGTACTACTAGCTAGCTGCTGGGCCTTTACTTATTGTTAATTGCTGCTACACCTGTTTTATTTGTGTGTAAGTTACTAAATTAGATTGGACACTTAACTTATTTAATGAAATTAAAGGCCCAATGGCCAATCAAACCAATACAAAATGAGGCTTGACCCATTCAAATTAGGACCCAGCCCAAACCGAAAACCGACTGGAAACCGACCAAACCGAATGTTCGGTTTTCCCACTTGCACTAAATACAGTGGTCGGTTTTCGGTTATCTATATCCAAAAAACCGAATATTTGGCCCAGGTGCAGAGGTGACTGAAAACCGACCAAGACCGACCACCGACGGCCCTAATGGTGACATCACTAAGCCAAGAAAATAGTAAACTAAAAGGAGTATTGATTACTTCAGGCATCTCATAAAGACTTTTGGAATTGATGACATCATATGGGAATAAAAGGAGAGGCTCGGATGTTGTAACACAGATGATTTGCCCAATCGCCATACTGTATTGTAAATCTGCTGAAACAAAAGTCACACAAAGCCCAGTCGCCTGACAGAATTAAACATGCTGAAACAGAGACTCATCCGCTCGAGCGGATGATGTGTCCGCTCGAGCGGACAAGGCGCATAGAGTCCGGGAAAATTAGAAATTATTATTCTAATTGTGTTCAAACAGATGCTTTTAATCCTAATCAAATTAGGGAAACTTAAGCACGTCCAAAGGGTTATATAAAGGACTCAAGGGCTATTCTACACCTCACCTCTCAAAGTGCTGAGTTAGAGATTTGATTGAGAGAATTCTTTTCTAGAGATTTATTAAGGAGTTGTGCTGACAAGTTCTCTAGAGCCAAAGTCTTATGCATCCTTTGTAGAAGATTGTCTTCTTGCATAGAAGATTTGAGGAGTCAAGCGTTAGCTTGAATCTATTGCAATCAACGGTGTGAAGTCATTAAAGTGTGAAGTGACACAAGGTAACTTCAGTGTTTAGATAGGGGATATCTGGGGAGGAAATCTGAGTTTCTTGTAATTGCGAGATTCATAGTGTTTGATTTGATCCAGTTCGGATCGGTGGTTTTTCATCCGGTTAGGGTTTTCCACCTTAAATTTGGTGTCTTTGTGGTGTGTGCTTGTTGATTTTATTTTCGCTGCATATTGTTTATTTCTGCATACTATTGAATTAATTGTTTGAGTAGACCAATCTAAAGATCGGAAACTCTTTAAAAATCTTTCAGAGCCCAACCAAACCAAATCCATTGCCAACCCCAGGCATCTAACATTGTGTGCCAACCCCAGGCATCTAACATCGTGCTGGAGTAAACTAATGATACTCACAACTCACAACTGGGGAAAAATAATGTATACAAGAAACAGCTGGAAACTACTCAAAAGCTAGAAAACTTAGTCAATGATTATAAATAATAATATACTTAGCAACATATGCACCAATGATAATATATTTATAATGAGGTTACACCGTTACACCTTTTTCTATTCTATAGGCCCAAGTGGTGTCATCTGCATACTTCTTACACTCCACAATGCTATTTTTTACATAGCTCCAGATTCAAAAAGTCAACAAATATAGCTTCCTTTTATTGAGTTTGGATCCTCTTAGTAGGGCACCTAGAGTTCCATGACTTTCATGATATAAATTCATCATTAAGGTCTACCTTTGAAATCTAAATAGCTTAAAATCACTTTTCATCCTATTTTATTATTAACAAAGATTTCACTCCATTCCATGTAGTTTCCACAGATTGATTAATGATGTGTAAAACATGTAATTTGATTCCTTGCATTTTCTTGTTTCAATCATGTGTGGTAAACATTACTCATCTGACATCAAATATAATTCTGATTGGAGTGAGATTTTCTTCAACAATAAATATACAGTGCAGTCTTTAGAGTCAAGAATCTGGATTCCCTTTAATTCCCCCACAAACAAAGGCATCTCATAATAGCAAAGCTACAAAACTTAATATGAGCAACTAGATGGATATAAATACTCCTACCATCATTCTTTAGAGAGACAAAGCCCCAAAGAATCTTTAGTCTTCTCAAGAAAGTATGGAATTCCAGCTCTCTCCTTTGCCTCTTCTCTTTACCTTTCTACTCTTCTTGTTCATGGTCAAGAAGATGGGATGGAGAAACAAAACCCAAAGCTCAGTCCCCAAACTGCCTCCTGGTCCGTGGAAGCTACCCATCATAGGAAACATTCACCAGTTGATAGGCCCACTGCCTCACCACACCCTCAGGGACTTAGCCAAAATACATGGACCTCTCATGCACCTAAGACTTGGGGAGGTCTCCACCATTGTAGTTTCTTCCCCTAGATTTGCCAAGGAGGTACTGAATACCCATGATCTCAATTTCTCCAATAGACCGCAGCTCCTATCGCCGAAGATCATGGCCTATGGGTGCATCGATATCGCCTTCTCTCCCTATGGCAATTACTGGAGACAACTAAGGAAGATTTGCACAATAGAGCTCTTGAGCGCAAAGCAAGTTGAATCGTTCCGGCATATTCGAGAGGAAGAGGTACTTGACACCATTCGCTCCATTTCATCGGCTGCTAATTCTCCAGTAAATCTCACCGAGAAGCTATTCGCACTGACTACCAATATAATTGGGAAGGCTACACTTGGTAAGAAATGCAAAGAACAGGAAAAATTCCTGTCAGCACTCAAGCAGGCAATTAAATTGACAGGAGGCTTCAATGTGGCTGATTTGTTCCCATCCTTGGAATTAGTTTCTGTGATTAGTGGAATGAAGTACAAGTTGGAGCAGGTTCATCGCAAGATCGATGGAATCTTAGATGAAATCATCGAAGAACACCAGCAAACAAGGCCAGCAAAGGAGACCAATGTCAGTGGAGCTGAGGAAGAGGAAGATTTTATTGATGTCCTTTTAAGAATTCAACGGCATGGAGACCTTGATTTTCCAATGACAAGAGACACCATAAAAGCCATCATTTTGGTTAGTATCTTTGAGCAGACCAACCTGTTTTAATGGTTTTTTTTTTTTTATCTTTTCTGTAAGTTATAATAACTAATCCAAGTTACCAAATTTGCTCCAACTTGGACGAAGTCAAACCATTGTTTTGAAACCCAAAACTCTAACTCGACTCAGATCAATATCAAGTCGAGTGACTCAAACAAGTCTGATCTAGTTCCTTGTGAAACTTGCTTAAACATGCTGACTCGCCTACTCAGTAGCTGCAAGTTTAATTGACTCAGCAAAGTTGCATGAGTATAGTCAAATCTTCAAATATTGAGTTTAACAGTGATTTAAGAAAGAGGAAGATCATATTGAGGTTCTTTTAAGAATTCAACAGCATGGAGACCTTGATTTTCCAGTAACAAGCAACACATAAAAGACACCATCATGGCTAGGTATCTTTTGAGTAAACCAATCTGGTTTAAAGGTTTGTCTTTTTGTTCATATGCCGGTTTCTAGTATCACCACATTTCGAAGAGACTCCTTCATAACACTAGCATCCATGTTTTAAAACTAGCTAGTCAATTCACAATAATGGTTTCTACTGCCACAACATTTTAAAAAAGATTTTTTCATAACATGCTAGTATCCATGGCCTCACAGATTACATAGGCATTTCCAACAATACGTATTTGGGGTTTGCAATTTGAAACTTGGAAGTCCATCAAAAACTAAGTGCACAAATGATCCAAGGTCCCCAAGGTAGTCTTTGGCTGTAGCTCAGTTGATTAGGGACTTGGATGTATCTAAGAGTACGTGAGTTCCAGTCATCGATGTTGGAAGAAAAAACCCTAAGGTAAAAGGAGTTTGGTCCATGCTTCAGTGGCGGAAGTGAGCCAATGTAAAAAGATCCGGGCCCATCTCGGGTTTCGTGAGCATTATATTGGAGGTTGCCAGCCCAAATTTAGCTTGGCTGAATATTATCAAGCCAACTTCAACTCTGCTTGGCTGCGCTTAATGTATATGTTGAGCTTGGGTCAAGCAAGCTCACATATTTTGTATCATATACTAACGATATGCAAGAAGAATGAGATATGAAAGTTTTGATTTTTTAACGGCAGGCCACGCATGTCAAACAGGTAATTAGAAAGGTTAATGCAGTCCAGTCGTAATTAAATGATTTTCTTATGATACTATACCTCATTGAGCTATTTGTTACATTTTAAAAAGTTTTCATTAAGCTAAAGTTTAATGAGTCAAGTTGGACTTATTAGCTGGAGATGGCTTGTGAGACAATGAACCAACTCAAACTCAAATCGAACCAAGCCTATCTGGCTTGCCTTGTTGACCCCTTGGTTAAACCTTTATCTTTCCACATTTTTATTACAACGTTTATTGTGATCAGTAGTTAGTGCCCAAACTTCATTTCTTCTCTTTCAGGACTTGTTTGGAGGGGGAACAGATACTACATCTACTCTCATGGACTGGGTCATGGCAGAGCTGATGAGAAACCCCAGAGTGATGGAGAAAGTGCAGGGAGAGGTGAGAATGGCTTTTAGGGAGAAGGGAAAAGTGGATGAGAGAGACATCGGTGAACTGACCTACTTAAAATCTGTTGTGAAGGAGACACTAAGGTTACACCCACCTGTACCCTTGTTAATTCCTAGAGAATGTAGGGAGAAATGTGAAATAACTGGATATGAGATACCCCCTAAGACAAGAGTCATTGTGAATGCATGGGCCATTGCAAGAGACCCAGAGCATTGGGATGATCCTGAGACCTTCAATCCAGAGAGATTTGATGGGAGTCCAATTGATTTCAAGGGGACTAATTTTGAGTTTATTCCTTTTGGGGCTGGGAGGAGGGTATGTCCAGGCATATCGTTTGGGGTCACGAGTGCACTGCATTCCTTAGCTCAACTCCTCTACTACTTCAATTGGAAACTACCAATAGGAATGAAGCCAGAGGATATAGACATGATTGAGGCCTTTGGGGCAAGTGTGGGCAGAAGATCTAAGCTTTCCTTGGTGCCTATCCCTTGTATTCCTTTGCCTGTACTATAGGATAAGAAGAGTAGAGTGCTTTGTATGCCAAATACTTCAATTTGAATATTTCTGTATTATCATGTCTGGTATTTTATTATACATGTGCATGTAATGATGTTATGAATCAACTGCTGTTGGTAGTGTTCTGTTTTAGAGACACTAAGAAAGTAAAAGTATGAGTTCTAACAAAATTGTCCTCTGCCCCCACCTTGGTCCTCTGCCCAGTGTGCTGGGGACCATGCTCTACCAGTGCCAGGGATTGGGAAGAGAGAAGGATGCTCATCAGGCCGGCTTTACCCTTGCTTTGGGTCTAAAAAAATAAGGCCTCAAGTATCACATCCTACTAAAGGCATCTTTTCACGTTCCAAAAAAGCAACGCATTCCAAAAAAATAAAGCTCCATAATAATAAATAGTATCACATCCCACTAAAATCATCTTTTCCCAATCTAAAAAAGCATTAAAGCAACTAAAGTCATCTTTTCAAATTCCAAAAAAACACCAAAATATAAAGTGGATTAGCCGTACCATCAATTGAAAAAGATATGTTAGCAAAACTTGAATATAAAACTAATTAGCTAGAAATTTTGCGCCACAAAAGTGAGGAAATGGATTTTAAATAAAATATTTATAATAATATTAAATAATAGAAAATGCTTCATTTAGGATAGTCGCTTTAAGCATCAAATTGTCTTGAGCTGACCCTGATGCTCATGACCACTTAAGCCATCCCACGTTCTTCGTTTACGCCTTAATCTTGTTTGGTGTTGATTAGATAGAACCTACAGGTTTAGAGTGTATTCAATGGTTAAAATGGGGAAATAAATTTTTGCTTTTATTATTCTTGGGTGGGTTTTTTTTTTCAACAAGTTTAGAAAATTCCACCAAGTTGTCCTCACTTTTCTGATGAAGTTGCAACCAAACACAAGCGCATGGAGTTTCCTGGGACATATGCTTTCCCTATCCCACCCCCTCACTATCCCCACATCCAAATAATTGTACCTGTTCCCTTTATCAAAGATGATTCATTCGTTCTTCAATGAAAGGTTAGATTAAACTTATGGACTTTGATATTGAACGTCATAGGGTTGGCAGACCATATAGGCCATCAATACTAAATACTATATAGAGGGTGTTTGTTTGCAGGTGAAAGTGTCACACATGTGAATCATTTATGGATTATCGCGTTTGTATTAATGCATAAATGATTTGCACACGTAAAACTCGTACAAAAATAGTATGAAAATCATCTCAAAAAGGCCATTCATTTTCACGTCTCCACAGGTGGTAAACCGATTCACACATCAGCGTTACGAGAGGGTCACTACACTACCGCGGATGTGAAATAGGGCTGGTTATAAAAATATTAAAAACAAAGCCCTCCTTTTCTCATCTATAGTCATTTTTGTTAGGACAGTGGACCACCATAAACTCCACATTGATATGATATTGTCCACTTTGGGCCTAAGCCCTCATGGATTTGTTCTTGGGTTCTACCCAAAAGGCCTCATACCAATGGAGTACTTAGTCTTGGATATTTTTACCGGGCCTCCCCTCAAACGATCATCCATCCGTCCGCTCCATCGAGAAGAGCCAACTCGAGAGCTTCACCACGGATCCACCAATCGTTTTGTTTGGCAATCTGAGGATTCTCCGGGCTAAGTCTGGGCCTGGGCTCTGATACCACTTGTTAGGACAGTGGACCACCATAAACTCCACATTGATATGATATTGTCCACTTTGGGCCTAAGCCCTCATGGATTTGTTCTTGGCTTCTACTCAAAAGGCCTCATACCAATGGAGTACTTAGTCTAACTTATATGCCCATAATCTTTCCCAATTCTAGCCGATGTGGGACTTTGGTTGCACATCCCCAACAATTTTCACTATAATAATATATTAAGGACTGCTACCCAATGCTCATCCACTTTTCTCTTTGTTGTTATAATTTACCATTAAATTTTATCATGATAGATTTGCATGAAATATAATAATTGAGTTTTGAGAACTTCAACTTAAGGGCTAGATCATTTGATGAGTCTGATACTGTGCTTACCTCTAATCCATGTCCAAACCTATTTCCATCCCCTGCCTTATATGTCATGTGTCAAGTGGGCTCCACGAAAAATGTGCATACTCGCCATATTCATTGTTGTTGTCACTTTGCATCACAATGCAATTCAAATGTGATCAGGACAGGACTTAGGAAATTCTCCTTGTATGTAAAAAAATAATAATTATGCAGCCTTAAAATGTGGTTATTCATCCTGATTGGGCGTTAATCACATCTTTGTCATGTGCTCCATCTAATAGTGGGTCTTACGACAAGACATGAGGAATTCTACAAAACGCCCTTTTTTTTTCATAATTTTTAAGACACGTTCTTTGTCTTCCAAATCCCAACATTTCCGTCCCCCGCTTTTTCATAATTGTAATGCATTTAAGTGAGCCCCTCTGAGTTTTTTAGCGTTTTCCGATGTGGCCCTTTTATGTTGCATAATATATCCTAGTTCAGGTACACTAGGGCCCCAACTCAAACTTGGCGCTCAGATGCTTTTGTTCCTAGACATTCCAGACCACTAAAACCTGCTGGCATTTTTAGAATCCTCACCTATCAAGTGGTGGATTCAGAGAATTTCATGTTTTTACAAGGAGAGAGGATTCCACATAATAGCGAATTTTTATTTCCGCTGAAGAGAAGAATCATGCATTCCTATCCTACCTATTAAGGAGAATTAGTTCATTTCTTTTCCTTTTTTCACAAGGAAAAACCATCAGCATCAAATGATAGAAGTGCAGGCTGCATGGAAAATTAAAACAATTTTACTCCCGAATACAGAATCCTCTCATTATGTAAACATACCTGATGAGAGGAATTAAACCAGACACCTCTATAGAATAACTGATAAGAAGAATTAAACCATAAAAAATGCTCCAAACCAAACATGATCCAACCAGAATTCCTCTGGATATATAGTGATCATGAATAAAACATAAATCAGGTCCATGTCACAAAATTTACATATTCCATATCCTTCATTTATTACATATTAAGAGCTTGGAAAACTAGAAAGCCTTGAAACAAAAAGAGAAGTTGGCACCAAGTAAAGATGCTAGCTAGAGCTACTATATTCCACTGTTTTTACCTTTGTTGTTTCCATACAGCCGAAAAAGGTTGAAAGCAGACATGCCAGAGATGGTCACCATGCTTAGGCTCACCACAAGTGAACTTACAATGCCCTCTCCAACTTGGGTGCAGAACTTCTCATACATGTTGCATATCTTCATCCACTGCAGTTCTGATTGTCCAAACTCCCCAAACACAGAAGACTGTGCTGCTGCCGCCACTGCTGCCAGCATCACATATGCCATTATCTGTTTCCATACCGAAAATGAAAATTATTAACTTTTTTTATAGACATACATGCATGCATATTCTATACATTAAACCTGGATGTTAGTTGAAAAACAAAAGCCTCAAATCTCTCGTCCCCTTAAAGCCACATCAGCCCATCTATTCCACATCAGCCATCTCTCCTCTTCTTGGAATAGAGTTTTGCAGCTATCAACCCATTAAGGCCCACTTAATTCTTTAAGCTCTAAGATGAAGCCAAACTTTTTATGTAAGTCTAGAAATTACATTCCACATCTCTCATCAGCTCATTCTTCCTGAACAAAACTTATGGCTAACTCATTTCTTATGTTAAGAGAATTCAAGTGAAAATTACTTCTTGAGATCAAATATCAGACTTCTTTTACTTGGTAAGAAAATATTACTCCCTCCACTGATGCATCAATATAGCAAACTCTCTATACTTTAATATGATATGCTTTGGTTGAGTACAGAAAATCAGAACACAAAAAGCTAACCCTACATAATGATAGTTGAATGTGGTGGTAATGATGACAATGACAGAATCCATCAAATGATAAAGGCAGAATTCAATAGAGAAAGTGGGAGGGTTTTCTAAACCCATGATTAACAGAAATGATAAGTGTTTGAGTGACACCCACCTCAAAAACACATGATTAACAGAAATGATAAGTGTTTGAGTGACACCCACCTCAAAAACAAGAATCATGTCAACACACCAATTTAGTAGACTCATGATATTAACTGTAACACTACATATATATTAGCAACTCGCACACACCGTGAAGATGGCAGTTGGTCACACCCATGGTTCAAAATATCGAGCGACCGCATTATCGGCCGTAGCGGTCAAGGCCACTACACTATTTTGAAAATAGCGGCACTACATTCTAAAACCTAGTAGAGCCAAGTAGTTTTAATTTTAAATATTATTTTTCCTTTTTTTTTTTTTTTGCTCAATAGCCTTTCCTAGAGTTGTCTCTACCCTTAAATGATTTCAAATCACTAAAAAAGCACAAGATTGGCCGTTGTGCAATATTCATATTTTTTTTACCACTTAAAAAATTCACTCCGCTACATTGCTACTATCGCCAAAAGCGCTATGTATCGCCCGCTTCGTAGCGTTTTGGCCACTGGCCATTATGCCCGCTACAACCGCTATTTTGATCATTGGTCACACCAAACCAAACTAGACAGATCATAAGCCTTTGTTGGATATCATATGACATATGCCAATCAGACAAACATAACTCGGTCCATCAATCAGATGGGGCCCTATGTTGCACCTGGTACAGGTTTTGAAACAGATTAGGCAGGTAAAACCATAAAAGCAAGGGGGCAGAGCCTTATTTATTTATTTATTATTATTGTTTTGGTGCTAGAAAGGGAAATGCATTAAGTGAAGAAAGTCCATACAAAACAAACCTAGAAACAGACAGAACCAAACTACCACAGAACACAAGCCCAAAAAGAAACAACACACAAGTCCTGATACAGCCGACAGCAAACACCTAAAACACAACTACAAGACTCTTAATGTATGAACACCCTCAGCTAAATCATCCCCTGAGCTGGAGCCCCTCCTCTGGCGTTCAGCAAATATCTGACCTTCCTCTGTGAGGTCATCTCCTGAGCTTTTACCAACTCTTTTTTGAAAGACAATCCCAGAACTGCCTTGGGTAAGCATATCTGTGGACTTTATACCCGCCTTATCAAAGGCAGGAACTTTTGAGTCCATCATGGTTGCGGTAGATTGGTTCTCTTAAGTATGCTACCTTCACTGTTGCACCAACTGACTAGGCACAACCTATGTTGTTGGGAACGCCACTTCTTACTTGAATTTGTGATGAATATTTTGACAAAGGTGCCTCCACTGATCACTTGTAGCTCAAATCTCACCAACATTATATGATACAACCATCACAACCATCTTAGGAGGGGTCTCAATTACATATTGTTAAAACAAGTTGGTCTAACCATTCATTTTGCATACTCTTAATCAACATTTAAATTTGGCCATGTGTAATCTATAAATCCGCTCTTTGTCTAGCCTTCCATTTTATAAATGCAAGTGGGTGAAGTTAACATAAGGCAGTTGGACATATTATATGGCATTATGGTTCCTTTATATTTCTTTATGGCTCAGGGTAATGCATTCACATATTAGCAACTGTGACTGCCGAAATCTTAAATACACAAGTAAAAGAAGAATAACCTGATCACATGAGAAGATAGTCCAAGCCAAGGTCTTGTTGAACAATACACTTCCTCTAAGCATACTCACAATACAGCGCAAGCCTTGAACGAAGGAATAAGAAGCAGCTGTTGCATTAGCTATTACCAGAAACCTGCATCATAAGGTTAAGGAAAACTACATAAGAAAATATCAAATGCAGCGTAAGAAATTCAGACTAGATGGACATGTACATGCATTCATCCTAGCCATCCAATAAATGTATCACCTGATAAACATGTTATAACCCAAAAATTGGATTGATCATGTGATCCTAATAGTGCATTCAACAGATCTTGCTGTTGATTGCAGCTCAATAAAACATTCAAAAGCAAACAGTCAATCAAACGGTTGGAGACAATCCAAGTTTTTGAACCCAAGCTATTGGCCTTCCAAGACTGCACATTGACAGAACAGAACAGATTGATTTGCATGTGCACCAAACGGATTGTGGGCATGACAGATACCCTGATTTATAGTGTATATGTAAAAGAACAGAGAGTAAGTTGAGTCTAAACAGCTGTATCATTCATGATTCAATAGCCCACCATCCAATATAGAAGAGAAAAGTCGAAAAGATAGAAACTTATAGAACTCAAAGCACCCAAACACAGAAGGAAGGCAAAAGACACAGAGATAGACAGAGAATGAACGATCTTACACTAGAGCTTTCATGTCTGTAAACTTTGCTTTCTTATCAATGGAGAAGATGACTCTGTCTTGTTTATCAATCCCCACAAGAACAGCAGCAAGCACACCCAACACACATATCGCACACCTCAAAACCACCTCTACCACCCTCATCCTCCTATCAATCACCTTCAAATTACTACCATGGTACACTGAAACATTACCAGGGGTAACCACTACTCCAGAACTCATCTTCACTCACCAATTCCTAACTGCTCAACAACACAAACAAAATCCAGAACACCCAACGACCCAAGAACCTTAGACCCAAAGAAGAAGTGCTCCCACTATTTATATAGCACTAAATAAACAAAACCCATGATTTTGTTTTTGCAATCTTTAGTGTACCCACCACTAGCCAAGTGCTACCAAGTGTCAAAAGGCTGTGCTGTCAAAAGATGGTAAAGGTGTTTGGAGAAAGGGGTGTGTTGGTGTAAGGAAATTTTGCTTTCCCTGCTTTCAATTGCATTTAAAGCAACCCTATCCCTCCTCTGATGGGAGCATTTAAGGAACTGAAATGCACAGATTCATGAGTTTTGAGATGCCCAAGGGCCCAAAGGAAGGAGGGGTCATGGATGATCTTAAATGAGGTCCCAAGGGATGATGGAAATGTATGAGCGCACACAGCCACAAACCCACTGCAGAAGAAAGTGAAAGTAAAGGTGGAGCAGTGTCTGAAAGTAAAAGGAATAGAGAGAGAGTAAAGATCATTAACAATGAACTGTGGGGTCCTGGTGGCAAAAGAAACATTAAAAATGGGATTTTTTTTGGTTAAAAATATTAAAAGAGAGACAGAATGTTGAGTTAATCCTTGGCTTGAAACTGGGACAGTGGGGGTAGGTGGTTCTCTTGTTTTCACATGGTATTTGATGGTTGAGTCATCATGACATGATTTAACGTCAGGTCTGAAATCCCAACTCTAGGGTTTTTATTTTTCCGCTTCTTCTATTCTCCAAGAATTTGGGCCATATGAGGTTTTCAATTTTTTCCCTTTGTTGTTAATCTTCATGGGATGTGAAAATCCACAGCTCAAAAGAAAGTTAAAAAAATCTTCAAATTTATAAATTCCTTGTCATATTTGGTTGTGCTTATTTATGCGTCACATGTTAAAAGAGATGGAAAAATGGTGTGAAAATGATGTATTTTTGGTGGCCAAGTTTTCCACCATCACAAATGGTAAGAAAGTGAGAAGCGAGAAAGGTGGTGCTAAAGTAACATGTAATTTATCAACGCCCTTGATAAGTTTTTTATTTTTGGTTATAGGACCCATGATCAATATCTGAACCGTTCAGCCTCCTCAATGACCAAACACGACTAGGAGCATTTTCTTTGCTTTATATGTTCTATTTTTCTATACAGCATCTTTTTTTTTTCTATTTTTTTGTTTTTCTTTAAAGCATTATAATTTGCAATGTTTGTATCTTTTTATTTAGTTATTAGATATAAAGTTATGCATGCATGTTAACATGCTAAAGTCCTCAATATAATGATAAGATCTTAAAAATAGCATTGTGATTTGTCGAATTTCGATTTATTATCATAATCATCAAAACCTTATCCCGACCACTTTGGGTCAGTTACATAAATTCTAGTTTTTCATTTCAGTATATTATTTAAAAAATATTATATTAGAGTTATAAAATTTAGGTTACCTTTCAATATACCTGACACAAATTCTTCTCCTTTCGCTTTAAAATTTAATTATTCAAGTCAAGTTATTTAATTAACACTGACGTAGTTTTTATAATTTCTCAAAATTACATAAGAAATTATTTGTTTGTATTATAATAAATATGAACTAAATACATAGGCTTTACCATAAGAGGTTAAAAATGAAGATTAAAATTAAATCTTCAAAAATAGACATCAAATAACCATTCTTTTTAAAGAAATAGAATAAAAAAAATATGGAGAATGGATGTGATGACTGATTAGCTGGTTAAATTTATTTTTATTTAAAAAAAGATTATTTGATTTTTATTTTTTCCTATATATTTTATACCCATGTATGTATTTTTAATGCAAATAAACATGCCATAAACAAAATCATGATATTAGATATTTTAAATCTTACCATCTAGAATCATTTGAATGTTTTCAATTATTTACCAATTTATAAAATTTTTGGACTTATGACGAAACTCTGAGACTGAGTCAACCCACGTCCTTTGACCGATTTGAGTACTTCCAAGGCCTGTAGTTCCTGCACTTTCTCCACATTGAAGCAGCAATGGATCCCCGGTTGTGGCACAAAGTCGCTGCAATCTCTGGTATTCTTCTTTTCATGTTTTCTTAGTTCATTTACCTCTTTCATTCAATTTCATGTACCTTCTTCTCCCCCATGCAATGGGTTTATAGTATCTATTTTAGAAATGGGTTCTCTGCAATTTCTGTTCCAGTTTCTGTTTCAAACCTATTTTAGAATTGGGTTCTTTGCAATTTCTGTTCCAGTTTCTGTTTCAAACCTGAGATGGGTTTTCTTTCTCTCAGATTTCAAATATGAGATGAATTTTCATTTTTCTCTTTTCTATTTCATTGGGTTTTTTTTTTTTTTTTTTTTGGCGGGGGGGGGGGGGGGGGGGGGGGGGGGTGTTTCTCTTTCTGTAGACATACTATGAAATAAGTAGAATTGGAATTTCTCTGCCATCCCCTATTTCAAAAATGAGATGGGTTTTCTTCTTTCAGCTTCCCCCGTGAAATTCCTTGTATTGTGATTGCATAAAGTAAGAGTAAAGTGAGAGGGTCTCTCTCTCACACACACATACTCTTGTTTTGAGTATTTATTAACATATGAAGACAAATGAAAATTGATTTTTTAACCTCTTTCTAGGAACTAGAAACTAGAAACACCCCTTTCCTTTTGCATGCAAATGTTTGAATGAAGAATAAAATATGAAGACCATCCCTTTTCTTTTTGCTTGCAAACATTTGAACGAAGGGAAATAATGGTGGGTTTTGAGATAGAGAGCATGATCTAGAGTGAAACAACCATTCATCTCCCACCCCATCCTGGTATTATGATAAAGACCATTTACCTAATTTTCAAACCCATCTTAGATCATCTGAATGTGGGAGAGAAGGAATTATGAAGGGAAAGGAGGTATATGTGTTTAAAAAAAAAAAGATATGTGAAATGTAAGTGTAAAACTTCCTAATAGAAACTAAATTTCTTCATTGGGGTTTCACTAAATTTCTCTAACACCTTCAATTGTATACAGGAATTGCTGCTCTTTGCCTTGGCACATATGGAGCCCATGCCTTTAAGCCCAAAAAACCCAACTTACAAAGACGTACTATTTTTCATTTGTTTCAAAAGGGTAATTTAAAGGAAATACAGTTTTGTGTTTCACTGATTCCTCTTTTTTTTTTTTTTTTTGGTGAAAACTTTAAGGTTTGGCACACTGCATCTCTCTACCATTTGGTTCATACAGCTGCCTTGGTTGGAGCTCCAATTACCAAACACCCCAATATTGTAAGTGCCCTTTTCTACTCCTTTCTGATTTGCAAATTGTACTTCCTTTGCGCATGCGTTTCTGTGATAGGTTATGATCATAGACTTTAGAAGTGTAAAATGTATTATTTCTTATTTTCTCTTGTTACGGTGCAGTTTGGAGGCCTTTTGACTACAGGGATACTGGCATTTTCTGGGACGTGAGTAAAATCTGTCATTTTCCATCGATTCTTTTGTTGAACTGATTTGAAATTCACTTAGAACTACTCATTGTTATGCTCTGGTTCTTATGTTTGTTATTCCTGCTGAAACTCCTCTGGTATGTATCCACCAATTTCATGATCAACATCGGAAATTATTTGTATGTGCAAACCATTTTCTTTGAGAAATCCACCTATGAGTAATAGATCACACCATTTATCTTGCAAACTCCCACCCCTTTTGAACCCATTGACATTTTCTCAGACCCCAAATCCATCTCATGTTCCATCTCATAGTGACAGTTAAAATAAAGGCTGTTTCAACCGTTCAGGGGCGGGACCCCGCAGTGGGTGAGGGCGGCTTCGAGCTCGGGGACGGGGACTCTGGCGATGATCTCGCAGAGGGCCTTCACCCTCGGGGACAGGCCGTGGGCGTCCAGATGCGATGGGAAGGGCTGGGATCTTTGGAAAGAGGGTATGGCCTGGAGCTGGACCACGGCAGACGAGGAGGAAGGGTGCTCTTGGATGATGATGGGTTTGGATTTGGAAGGGAAGAGAGAGCCATTATTGGTGCTGGTGGTGGTAAGATTGTTGTTGGAAAACATCATTCCCACATCCAATGTCGATTTCCCTTATTTCCCCCTCACCCCTATCTATTCCAATCCAATCCAATCCAAAAAAAAAACAACAAGAAAAGAGGGGAAATAAATAGTTGATGAATTTAATTTTTTTAAGACATGTGAAACCCTAACTGGCTGGCTAGCTAGCTATAGCCGAAACACCACACCAAACATAATAAATAATCGAAAAATGTTTTAAAACCATGTGAAAAGATTAAAGAAGGTGGAACATAAATATGTCAGGCTTAACCCTTATCATCAAAATTTCATGGAACCATTCAAAAAATAAATAAACCAAACCAAACCAAACCAAGCCTTTTCCCACTAGGTGGGGTCGGCTATATGGATTTGACGACGCCAATCAAATCTGTTTAGGGCCATGTCCTCCGTTAGATCCATGTAGGCAAGATCATGTTTAATAGTTTCTTTCCAACTTCTCTTGGGTCTCCCTCTCCCTCTCCTACTCTTGGCAAACTCCATGCTTTCACACCTTTTAACATGTGCCTCTGTTGGACGCCTTCTAACATGGCCGAACCATCTCAGTCGATTTTCTCTCATTTTATCTCCAATCGGTACTATTCCTACTATGCCCCTAATCTCCTCATTCCTAATCCTATCTCTCCTTGTGAACCATTCAAAAAATAAATAAATAAATAAAATCATGGAACCAATGCATCAAGTGCAGCAATTGGAAACTGTTGGGATTTTGCTTCAGAATCACATTAAAAGATAAAAGAGCGGACTAGGTTTTTCAAATCCTATTCATGGTTTTAAAAATTGGCCGAGTATGAGTTAACTTGGCCGAGTGGACTCAAACCTGGTCGGTGGGTGCTTCATTGAGTCACTCGAGTCACTCCCCAAGTCACCAAGTTGGTCGAGTCCTATGATTATTTGCTTTCAAACTCAATTATATCTCAGTTTCTGTTGAGAGAAGCTTTTGGAGGTTGTTGGGGGCATTTTGCATTGATTCTAGAAGATAAAAAAAACCTTTTTTTATATAGGAATTATTCATTCAACTCGTTGGAATATAAATGTGGGTGCCTATTTCTACTTAAATTCATTATGTTAAATTCTAATTTCATAGAACATAAGTTCTCTATTTTATTATATTGTTGTGCTATTTTTTTTTAAATATTTTATAAAGGTTATTGAGCTTTAAGGTGAGACCAAGGTTTAAAAAACCGGACTTAGGACCCGACTTGTTCATGGCCAAGTCCGAGTCGACTCGCCGAGTCTCATGGGACTCCGCCGAGTCGAGCCGAGTCCCAACTTCAGTTGGATGCCGAGTCTCATGGCCGAGTCCCATGGGAGTCAACCGAGTCGCATTAGGACTCGGAGGGACTCGGCCGAGTCACATGATTCGAGTCTGAGTCCCATGCGACCCGACTCGGTATGTGCCGAGTCCGAGTCGACTCGGTCAATTTTTTAAACCATGGGTGAGACTCTGTCGGACTCAGCCAAGTCTCATGTGACTTGGCTTAGTTGACTCAACTCGAGGGTGATCAAGTTGCCTCTGAGTCTGAATTAAACCTTATTCCGAGACTCGGTCAAGTTGTGGCATTTGGTATTAGAGCCGAGAACGGCTCTGTCTCTTGGTGGGGGGGAGTGTAAGGTCCATATGATTGTGGCCCCCCTGACGAAGGGTGTCTGTCGAGGTATCCACCAGCACCTAGGTTTGCAATGTATAGAATTACATGAGTCCCACATCGGAAGTAGACAACTCCAGAGCCTAGCTTATAAGTCAAACCTCGTCTTAACTCGACATAACGCGTTTTAAAGCCGTGGGGCCCCGAATCCCATGCAAACTCCGGATTTAAGCGTGCTCGGGCAAGAGCAGTACCAGGATTGGTGACCGCTTATGTCATGCTGACTTGGGTGGGGCTGTGACACGAGTCGAGATTTTTATGGGCGGACAATATCATTGACTTCCCCTGTGTCTGGATTTTTAAACCTTATTATTATTTTTAACATTAGAAGAAGATTTTCTCTTCTTTTCCCCCTTCCATGCAAATAAACCTTTCCTGTAGAGGGTTTATCTTGGAGAGGCTAATGTATGCAGACATTGCAAATAAAGAAAACAAAATGTTTGGTGGGGACCAGCTTTTCAATCCCATTTGTGAGGCTTATGCCTCGGATATATGAGGTCAATATCCTTGAATCTATATTTATTAGGCCAGTAATTGCTAACACCAATCCAAATTTATGGTATTATATAAGTTACACCACTATATGCAGGCTTCTGTAGCGATAATACAGCATGCTGGGCATTAATATTTCTCTGCAGATGGAGAAGCACTGACTTGCATTCAACAGTGCATGGAATTGTCCAAATATAATACTAACTGATAAAAAGACTTGAGTAATCCAAATAAAGTTCATTTACAAACAACAAGCATTCCCTTCCTAAGATCTGATTTTTGAATCTGCTCACATGCTCTAGATAGGTCATTCACAGACCACTTCTCTCTTACAATTGACAACTTTAATTAAATAATTCAAATCAAATTGGGAAACAATAATATTAATGATATATTGATCACATGATTCGTTATTGAGATAGACCCTTAGAATATAATATGATGGGTTGAAATCAGTGTTCGAATGGAGTTTTAATCAACTGATGCAGGAGAAAACCACTAACTTTCTTTTTTTTTTTAATTATATACTTGCCACTAACATGGGTTGGTTTGCATATTTCAAGAGCTGATCTGGGTCTTTAAGGTGAGGGCCAACCGATTCTCCCATACACCAGTCAAAATCTCTAGGCAGTTGGAGTACCTAGTAGTTCATCAACTTCGAGCCCGTTACAGCTGTTCATGTTCTTCTGCCTGAGTGCCTGTCTGCTTCTATAAGAATCAGCTAGAAGCTGGAATGCAAAGTACATCATCAGATATAAGCTCAGTGGAAACAATGAAGAAAAATGAATAGATTTGTCCCTTCTATGCAACATAAACCCATATGAAACTGAGGAGAAGGTTTATTTCCACCAAAACCATAAATCTCAGAAGGCATGTTTGGTTCATATGATTAAAACTTGAGCTTGGGTCAGTTCTTTGGATCCATTCAGGCTTGAATTCATAAACCTATATGAATTTTGGTTGGTTTGGGTGTGGGTTCAGATCAGGTTGGGGCAACTGATATCGTTAAAATATAATATAAACTAGGGTTAAAATATAACATAAACTAGGGTTGCAACTTTTGTTGAAGATGGCCCCAGGATCCACTTGGGTTGGGTTAAGTTGGGTTCGGTTTGGCCCAGATCCAGCCCAACTGGCTCAAGTTTTGCTGATATTGGTGTCGGTTTAATTACAGACAAGGTTAAGGAGCTCTTTGACAAGTTGCCATTAGAAATCTTCTTACTTCACTGCAACCCACATTTTTCCTTCCCTTGATTTCCAGCTTTGTTTAAAAGAACTCCTGCACTGTTTGGTGATTTTGAAGGTTCCTAGTTCCTACTATTGGTTCTGGTGGATTTAAAACATAGGAAATTCTTGTGTTTTATTTTATTTTATTTTATAAAAATTTTAGTGTTTTTTATTGCCAAATTGGGTGAGTGGTAACAGTCGTGACTCGCGACTCATGAGACACATGTCTAACGACCTAGGGTCGATTCCTGGGTGTACGTCTGAAAGGGTGGTGCCAATAGCAGCTTTTTATAGTGTTTTGTTGTCATGTGGATGTGTAATGTAATCGTGCATTAGAGCCCCTCGTGGAAAGTTTATAAAAGTTTTATCTCCTTTATAAGATATAGTTTAAGGTTGGTACAAACCAAAAACCAAGGGAAGTGTGAGTGCCTTGTGGAAGTTCTGTAATACGTGTGCATGTGTTGAGTTGAGCCAGGACGAGCCTAGCCAGACCTGGCCAGGCTGGATGGGGTATGGTGCAGTGTGGAGTGGTGCATGCCTGCCTGTTTGAGCCAAGACAAGCCGGGCCAGACCTGGCCAGGCTGGATGGGGTATGGTGCAGTGTGGAGTGGTGCGTGCCTGCCTGTGTATGTGATACACGAGTGTATGTGTCAGACTTCCCATGTGTGTGAGCCTCTTTGTATCCCTTATGGGTCTGATATCTTTTCGGATTTAATTTTTGTTCAGTAGAGTTTAGTAAAAGAAAGGGATGAGATTCGCAAAATTCGCGTCGCTCCCATCTGATTTCTTTCGATATAAGGAAAATTAATATTTTTTTTCTAATACCCATTTTTTGTTCTTTTGTCAGTTGTTTGATCAAATTTGGTTGTACTGGATCTAAATTAATATAATTCACCGTTACTGATAAAAATATGTATATTTTTTTCTAATATCATATTGTGATTTGTAACACAATGTGGGGGGTTCTGGGGTCCTTTTGCACACGTATTATAGATCACAACCATGTTTTTTTAAATCATTTTAGAATTCGAAGTTTGGAGTTACTATTCATTCAACTTAGTAAAAAAAATGGGGCAAATTATTACTACTTAAGTCATTCTTGCTAAAATATGTTTCTTAAAATTTTAAAATCATGACACCTTTTTCCATGTTTTAATCATTTTTACTAGTATTTTAAGGTTTTTTTTTTTGGCTGCAAGATGGAACTCAGTCCAACATGGCAGAGTCGACTCCAAGTTTTAAAACCTTGCTGGAAGCCTCTTACTGGTCCAACTAGTGTGCGGCACATGTTACTTACAAAAAGTGTCCTTAGGTCTCTCTCTCTCTCTCTCTCTCTCTCTCTCTCTCTCTCTCTCTCTCTCTCTCTCTCTCTCTCTCTCTCTCTCTCTCGTTTCGTATACTTTCTCATATGAGTCTTTGTCCATCCTCTACTCTACTTTCTCTTCTTGGGTTGATTTTGAGCAAATAAGAGGCTACTTGTGTTTTTGTGGGGTTGGACTGTTTGTGCACCATATCTGGGCCTCTGATTGAGGGCTAATTGATCTTAAAGACAGTATATCTAGTAACTCGCCTCAGCTCTCTATCTCAGAGTAGATTGCCTTTGGATTTCTTTCGTTCCTCTCTTTTCTTGGCTGCCAATTTCTCTAGAAGTAAAACCTTCCAAAGTTTCTTGTGTTGCATTTAGCCATATCAGCTGATTTTTCTCTAGCCCATGCACTCTTCCCATCCAGAATTATACCTACCAAACATGCCCTAAAAGAAAATATTAGAAATGAGATAAGAGAAACTCTATCTTGGCTGTCACACTTCACAAATTTGTTTGAAGTATTTGATTGTTTTTTATTCCGCTACTTTGAGGCATTTCCTACAAGAGGCAGGCTGCTAAGATTCTGTGTAGGTCTTGTCCTTAGCGCTTCAAATATTTGAGATGGGGTTTTGACCAAATAGTTGAAAATTTCAATTTCATTCATCTGTACGCTTGTAAACTCTGTTCCGGATCATTTCACATTTACCCATTTTGACTTTTGAGATATAGTTTTGTAAGCATAAGATAAAAGCAACTCCTGGATTTTTCTGTAGCACAGTTGTTACTCAATTATTTTTGCAGTTTGATACTTGATACTAACATTAATGAGTTAGATTTTAATTCAAAAAATTTCCACCAATTAGTATCTTGCGCATGCACTCACGCACATAACAGGCCGGATTCAGGCCAAACCTAACTGGGCCATAGTCTGGGCCCAGTAAGGGATGAAGGGACCTAGTCTGGTCTGGGTCTAACAGGGACCCTGGACCTGAGCCCACCTGATAAGAAATATAGGAAAGTCAAGTCCACCCATTAAAAGCCCAAGTCCAAATAAAGCACAAAGCCGTTAAATTAAAGGCCCATTTTTCAGTCAAAGAGTTCTCTATAATAAACACTTAAAAGAGTATATTACATAGATTTTTGTAAATACATTATACATAAGTATACACAAAAGTATGCTTTTATATTCATTTATATATTTAAAAACTTCTGTGTAGCTAGAGTCTAATGGGCATTGCTTCGGTCATCGGTGCAATGGTAAAAGTCTAATGGGCCCTCCTAGGACCCTACTTCAACGGGACCGCTCTGGGTGATGACTTTTTTTACCTTTTAGAGTCTAATGAGCCTGGAACCCAAGCCTCAGTCCATCCCAAATAAGAGATCCTGACCCTAAATTATAGTTTGGACCTGGTCTGTTGGGCATGCTTGGATAGTCAGAATACTTAGAATTGGGCTCGGGCGGATTTTGTACTAAACTTGGGTTCATTGACGATGGTCTGTAGATGGGCATATAGATGTACTCTATAAGCCAACCCCTAATAGACATATATAGGAGTACTCTTTAAGCCAACCCCAAATTGATGGAACAAGGTTACGATGATCTTTTTAGGTTTTGGTAGGCTACAATAAACCTAATTCAACGATTGTGTGGTCTCATAAAATTCATTTTTTGATAGTATTTAGTTTTGGCTTTAATCTCTTAAGTTTTAACAATTTTCTTTTCCTTGGCTTTTAAAATTATTCAATTTGTATGCAAAGGCTTTATGCCCCAGCATACCTCAAGCTTACCGTTGCCTCAGGTAAGCATTGGATATAAAACAAACTGGCTTGTGCAATGCCCAGACTTTATATTAAAATCCACCTTGTAATTATGAAAAGAATGTTCAACCTGTAATTTATATGTAGATAGATAGATGGGTGTGCCCCCATGTCCTACCTCTTGCACCTTGACTTAGCCCTATGCAAGGATGCATGGAAATACTGTAACTGAGCAGGAATTCCTAGTATTGTGCTTCTAGCTGGTGCATTTGTAAAAATCTTTTGTGGTCCGATCCAATGAGAGATATATGTCTATGCTTGTAGCTCTGATTTTATTGTGATGTTTCTATAAGCTGCTGGGCTGCTAAGTCCATGCTATAATTTTTGTAAAATGTAAGTCTCACAATCAAGAGGAAGAAAATAGCACTCGACTGGCAATGGTTAGTAACTTTCCATTTTCATTTTATGGCTAGGATAATCTAATAGGAGGGACAATAGATCTTTGCTTATTTCATGATGGGGACACAAGATCAAACTCTTGTGCTATCAAAGGGTTTACCTACTGATAACAAAAAGTTGGCCTTAGCTGTAGCATTATAGGGTCAAACCAGAAAAACACTTAATAGAATGCTTCATTACATAATCATTGCTGTTCAGTCTTATTGTTTGTTCTGTGAATTGGTGTTCATCTTGAACTAGACAGATTTTGGTCCATGTTTGAGAATTCTTTTGCAACTGCATTGCAGTGCCCTCAGTAATTTGCTAATTTTGAGTATACATAGCTTACAAGTTACAACTGAGTTTAACTGAATGGGATTCTTTAATCTCTACTGGGTTTTGCAGCTGCTACACCGTTGCATTGCTTGAGGACAGGAAGTACTCTTCCCTTGCACCCGTTGGTGGTTTTGCATTTATTGCTGCTTGGGCCAGCTTGCTTTTCTAAGGATTAACTCCCTGTTTCATAATTAGGTAAACGCCTCAGCTGGATTTCAATAATGATTGATTACATTGAAATCAATTGAGATTGAAACTTAGAAGTCTGTTCTCTCATCAGTTTGGTGTTTAAAATTTGTGTCACTGTATGTTATAAAAAAAAAACTTGTGTCACTGTATACTACCTGCTCGTTGAGAATTGAAAAATCAGTCCATGACTAATTTGTCTGCATTCTTTCCCTCATCAAATGTAAGCACCCTCTCAGTGGTTGTAAATCAAAGAGCACCTCATCCTGGGTCTGAAATCATACAAGAATGTTCAATTTTAATGGAGAAAAAATAAGTTGATCAGTGACTGGTACTTGAGTCAATTCTCCATCCAACTGAGCCATCCAGCAACTCAAGTTTTGGTGCGTTTCACCTCCTATTTTGTATCATGGAAGGACTGAACAAGGAAATACTCGGTGTGGTTCAAACTAACTGAACCTGGAAATACTTGGTCTAAGGATGAGAGCAGGTGGGTATGAGGATGAGTTGTTGGTATACCCAGACAGGACCCAATTGTATACATGTGATCCATTGTTTCACCTGTAGGTCCTGTATCTGAATGGGGGAACATGGTAGAACCATACGTTTACCCAAACTCATTTAGCGGAACCCGAACCCGATCTAGACCCAGACCCAGAGTAAATCAACAGCCCTTTCAAAAAATATGCATATGGTTATAGCCAAGAGTTAATAAATGATTGAATCCTTTTCTACCCAAAACACTTCATTAGGGGGAGTTTGGATCGTGGTTTGTAACTTGGCTGAAACCGGGTCATATTGTCTGATACATAAAGCTTTTGGCCATGATGGGTGTCAGTTTTTATTGGATTTTAGTCTGAAACCAAAGATGTAGGGTTTGTATTGGAACTCTATTCTCACCACCTTTATTGTATGTTGTTATTTCATTTACATCTAAAAACTGTAAAACCAATTGAAGATGAGGATTTACTAAAAATGTCTTTTTTAGTAAATTACTTTTTTAGGAAAAAGGATCAAAACAATCTGAGATATTAGTGGACTTTTTTAGTAAAAAGGACCAAAACAATCTGAGATATTAGTGGGCCAATTTATCAACCAAATAACTAAAGGTTTTGGCATTGGTTGATTAGTGTCTGAAACTTTATTTTAAAACCATGGGTTGGATGATCATGGAGTGAGTAACATAATTTTTTTTTGAGACGATGGAATGGTCTGCACTGGACCCCACCCTTCTTGCTTACCTAGATTTCTATGAAAATATTCTTTTCTTTTATGACCTAAAAGCAAGGTATATTTTCATATAAAAATATCATTGAAAAAAACATGCATCCTACTATTAAAAAAAAGGTGTAGAGTATGCATCCAGGATTTTAAATGTGTATGAATTTGTTTTTCTAGAAACTGATAATGAGAATTAGTGTGATACTTGATTTAACCTAAGTCACAAATACAAGTGAATATCACCTTTTTTGTCCAATTTATTAATTATAGTAAAGTCACACAAATACAACTGATACATAAATTCACATCATCTGTATGTTGATGCATCAGTGTTTTGCCTCGCCAATAGGGGGGTTATGATGATACTTAAAACTATGAAAGAATGCATGGTGAAGCAAAAAGGGTGTAAAATCAGTTACATTTTATTATTGCTTTAACGTTTTGTACCCTATAAATCTAAACAAGTATAAAGTGCCATGTCAATTTTTTTTGTGAGAATATCACTCACTTTGCGAAAGGAAATAGTTGGAATGATGAGAACAATCATCAGCATTCTTTTCCACCTTAAGAAAAAAGCTTCTGATCTTAATTCTTAAGGGCATAGATGCGCAAAAGGTATAAGAAAATAATATCAAAGAGAATATAATCTTTATTTTTCAAAACTTAAAATTTGGTTATGATGGTGGTTGTGGTGATGGTGATGATATCCCACATTGTCATATCATCAAGGAAAGTTTTACTCCATCATAGTTATTATTTCCATTAGATTTAATTTGTAAGCATGTGATTTGAGTGTTTTCTTATTTTAATCACGTATTTAAAGAAAACCAATTATAATGGAACATAAAATTAATTAGACTGAACTTTTTCTTAATGGTAGAACAAGGTGGGAAAGTGAATTTGAGTCATTTGGATTTCGTTGGTGGGCTGCATTGATGGATTTGAAGCGGCAAGTTATACACAAATGAAGCATTTTATAAGTGATTAATATAGACCCACATCCTACTCTGGTCAAGAAACTTTAAGATGTTGATGTTATTTTGAAACGTTTTTTTTTTTTTTTTTCTCAATAATTTGTAGCATCTTTTACAATATATATTATAATTTGCAGCATCTACCAAACAACAATGTTTAAGATCTGCTACATTCTTCATAACCTTCTTGTTACAATAGTATAGCACTATACTATTCAATTCTATGCTATTTATTCTGGCAGGACTTATTTTGCTCTGCTAATGTCCAAACTGGCACCAAACTCATGTAAATCAGGGGACTTGCTCAAATATGCATGAAGCATGGCCTGCAAGAAAGGAACAAAAAGGGTTGTTAGTTTCCACATTACTGGTAATTTGTTTGCATCAGTGGAAGTAAAACTGGAAATGGAAGAGAAATTGCCCATTTTATATCTCAGAAGGAAGTTGTTGACTGGAAGTACTAGAACTGGAGGTAGGAAATTGACCCAACAGCAAATTCCCCTGGAGGAATGCATGTTTCCAAACAGGCCTGAATGTTCATCACAAATGACATTTAATCAGCAGGGCTATAACCTCTTTCCTGGTTGTGGGGTAGGCTAAGGTGCTTTGGTACAAATCTTGAGTCCAATCTTGGTTGAGCTAGTTTTTATTATCAGCTCAAAATTTGGGTGTGGGGGGTAGGCTGAGATGCTTGAAACTGATCATACCATGTGGAGAAGTCACATATGGTGGAGGAATTATCCATAGTAGGTTATTTAAACATGACCATCAAAATGAAACCTCAGGAAGTGCTAAAAGTAAACTTATTCATGCAAGTCACTAATTATATGCATGCATACTTATAGTTAAAGTCTATTTTCAGAAGAACTTGAAGTTTAACCACTTTGTGGTTGCTGACAGCTTCATGTGGGGCTAAGTTGTTACATACATTTTAAAATTTGGAAGTTTAACCACTATATGCAGGTTGCTGAAAACATCATGTGAGGTTGAGTTCTAAAAAGATTTTCAACAAAGATGGTAGATTCATTTGGCATCATTTGGCATTGTTATGTGGGGCTTAGTTTAAGAAAGAAAGCTCCATATGGGGCTGAGTTTTGTTACTTTGAATTTAGAAAGCTTCATATGGGACTGAGTTTGTTACATAGAATTTAGAAAGCTTCATGTGGGACTGATACACCCATATGTATCACCAATTGGATGGAGTATTTCTCAAGAAAGTGTGTGTGATGATGGTGAATAATTTTATGTCTAAAACATGATTCAATCACTTCTTAGCACACCTGATTAACCTGACCTGATGACCGTGCGAGTCCCAGACTCCGTGACCTAAGTATGGGTGTGAAACTCAAGTGGATTGGACCAAGTTTTGGGCCAATCTGAACCTGATCCAGATTTTGATGGGCTAACTCAAGTCACATGTCACATGTTATTTACCTAGTTTATATTGCATTTTAAATTATACCCAATCTAAACCCTACTTCATTGTAATCCAAATTTAACCTGAGTTTAAATTGGATCTTGATTGGCATGCCTGACCTTGAACATCACCCAACAAAATCACACCTGAATTTGATCTGGGGCAGGCCCAAGTTGCAACCTCTAGGTCCTAGTCCAGGGTTTCAAACTATGTGGGCAACCACATCTACATGTGAGCAAAATTTTTTTTTTTTTTTTCATTTTGTTCCTTCACTTTTTTTTTTTTTTTTTACAACAGAGGCTGTCCCAGCCCTTCGGACCAGAATAATTCCTACGGGCCCAGGGAGAGCCGGGTAAATCCCTGTGGCCTCAGTGTGGTAGTGCAGTTTTGAACCCTCAATCTTCGGGTGTAAACCGTGGTCCTATGCCAACTAAGCTACCCCTCGAAGTTGCACTTTTTATTTTTTCGTTTTGCTCCTTCACTTCAAGGGGAAAAAAGGAAGATGGAAAAAGTAATAATAATATGAGGGAAATTTCTTTACTTGGATCTTTTTCTGTGAGCACTGCAGCACCATGGAAATCGCAAGTGGCTCCTTGTTTCTTGGACTTTTGCCAGTAGCTATTGAAGGCATAGGGGGCATGGTCCTTCACAGTGTTGGGCAAATAGCAAGGCTGATTCTCCTGAATGGCTTTGCAGTTGGCAGCCCCACTGCTGCAAGCCCAATACAGATTCTTCTGTAGATCTTCAGCTGGGAACTTCTCATTAGCTATGCACCATTGTTTCACAACCTTCTCATCTACACCAGAAAAATAAAATATGTTTTCACATGCTTTCATCAGGGTATGTTTACATTATATATTATTTATAAAGTTTCATATTTTCTAAAATTCCAACAGTTCCAATGAAATTGCTTGAGCTAGGGATGAAAAATGGGTTGAGTTTGGGTCAGGTCATGGTGTGTCCAGAACTAGGCCCAGATTGAGGTATATATACCGGTACTAAGACTCCGAACCTGAAGGGTTCTGATTCACAAACCTGTCCTGTAACTACCCATGTTCTATATTGGGGTTGTCTACACGAATTATGTTTCACCCTTGTTATATATATTGTTATAAAACATTAATTCTTTTTTAAGGAATAATCATGCACCATATATTGCTTAGTTATAATATAAACTAAGAGCAATAGTGTAACGCCCCAATTCCGAATATCGAGAAAACCATCAAGGTACCGAAGTTGGCGCGCTACTTCCCGAAAAACCCGAGAACTTCCAAGATCGTAGGTCCGCAGTGATGTCCAATTTAAAACTTTTTGAACAATATAATATTAATGGTTGAATTGCGGAAGCATAAAGAGTAAAGCGTAAGCAATTGTAAAGATAGCGGAAGTATAAGGTTTCATGAATGATATATCAAATGTAACGGAGTTGAAGTCCAGCCTAAAATGTCAAGTTATAAGAAACAAATGTTTATTACATATTTGAACTACTACCATGCTCACAACAAAAATCACTCAAAAACCCAAACAAACAGCTAGACTCTCACACCCCAGGTGTTGGCTCTCCAACCTCTAGCTCGACCTGTTGGTCGGCTGGTCATCATCCGTAGTCTCCTGCTACGGGTGCCTCAACGAGCGCGAGTGCACCGTCCTCATACTCGGGGTCGAAACCTAAGCACCAAGAATGAATCAGACCTAAAGATCTGGCAAGTCATAGTATACAAGTAACATAGGTTGTATGCATCAAAAGAGTAGAGACAGTAATAAAGTTAATGAGAGTAACAATGATATAGATTCTAGACAGTTGAGCAAGATAAGCATTCAGAATCAGAATAAACAAGATATCTAATCTATACAATATGACACATTCACACAAGTTGGATACCGAGGGATATTATGCCGCGACTCTCCCATACTGAACACAGTCGCGGCGGAGAAACCTCACCAGTGCTGGGGAATGACGAGCCCTGCAATCACAATCAACATCCTCACCACACTCATCACTCGGAGACCAGACCCGGTATCACACTGTTCATCTACAACAATGCTCATTATGATAGCTCACTCAACACTCACAGTAGCTCCTACCAATGATGATCAGTCCAAAGGCTGAGCTAAGAACAACATAGTGAATGTCTATGCTGACTCAGGAAATAATAAATGTCTGTATATGTCTAGGCTTTGCCTTGCGTGAACATGGTTCTAACAAAGTCCTTAAGAGGTCCAAGTACCCAATTCCATCCATGGATCATAGTCCAGGTCCAAGTCTAATCATTGGACCCATACCAAGGCCCACCAAATACATGGCCTGGTCTATAACAGTCCAATTGAGATAACAAGTCCATTACAATCCAACCTCTCCTTTTTAGGGTATTCCACATCTAAACTTAGGCCATAAAAGGGCCCACTTAGCCACAGGCACGGGTTAATGTCCACCCAATCACATCACCAGGTCACCTCTAAATAGTCTTAGGTTCAGGTCATCCATTTTCCATTTATTTAACAGTTATAAGCAATGGTAAGGACAATAGAGTGACAGTAATATCATAAATGAGTTAAATCTCCAAGTACGAAAATCAACGGGAGATATCAACAGTCCAACCTAAGTATTGGCCCACTTTCAGGTCCAAGTCCATCTCAGGTAATTCGATCTCTAAATGAAGTCTCAGATGCCAATGGATACTGTGTTTGATGCTCCAGAAGTTACGGGCATCATTGACAACGTTTAAGAATCGAATCATCGTTGAATATTTACTTGGTGGTCCCCACGAGTCAAGGTTGAGCCACACCATTGACTCGTGCTTAGCACATCAATAGAAGTCCATTTGAATGGTCAATGGGTCCCACGAATGATCATAACTTCAGAAATTAAAAACTGAAAAATCACTATTTGCAGTGCCCTCAGTCGACCTGGCACAGGGCTCGGTCGACTGAGTACACTGAAAATATCAGGAGGTTAACTCCCAGGTCGACCCCCTATGCAGTGTGCTCGGTCGACCTCTCGGCCTGGTCGGTCGACCGAGTACACTAAAAAAATGAGGATCAGGCACCGGCAGGCATGGCCTGTTTTCAGGAAATTCATGTGTGCCAGGTCGACCTCCTGGCCTGGGCGGTCGACCGCGCACATTGAAAAATTATGTAAAAAGTGATGTCCCAACTCCCAGTTTTCTCTGCTGAAATCTTGTGTGCTCAGTCGACCCGGAACAGGGCCCGGTCGACCGCGCACATTGATTTCTGGGTCAAAATGGAAAATCCGGCTTTCCGCCAATTCCCAAAATTCTCGGTCGACCGCGCACACTGGGCAATAAGCCTGTGGGAAAATAGCTGAGACCTGGTTTTTTCCAAGTTTCAGTGTATTCGGTCGACCGCACTACAGGTCGGTCTATCAAGTACACTGGCCTGTTGCAAATTCCAGAATTCCTAGATTTCTTCTTCTTCAATCCAATTTATACCACAACTCATCCAATCTTGTCCAATCACCATAGAAACATCAGGAAACATGAAAAGCACTTCAATATACATCCAACCATCCAATCCATGGGCCATTGATCTTCCAAATGAGATCAACCCATCCATCAATGGCCGAAAATCCATGAAAACATGCTCAAAGGTAGATCTATCAATTCTAGCATCATTGGAATAGAAAATTACATAATCAAAGATAGTAAACATTCATTCCATGTTAAGTAGGTATATTGCACTTGCCTCAAATCAATTGCAAGAAGGAAAAGAGTGAAAAAGAAAGATCCAAGCTCCAAAAATCAAATCCCAGCTCCTATGGCTTTCCAATCACACAACCAGCCCAAAATCTCAGATCTAGAAGAGATTTCTACACCTAAACCCACATCCACAAGAGAATTGTTATAAGGAAGGAGATCTAGAGAGAGATTTCTAGGGAAATTGAACTAGAAAAGGGTACATACCTTGATTAAAATAGGGAGAAGAGATTAGCAAGAAAGAGAGAGAGATCCTTAGTAATAAGTTGCAGCTGGAATGGTTGTAGATGGTCTTCTTCTTCTTCTTAGAGTTCTAAATCTAGGGTTTCTAGAGAGAGAATGAGAGGGAGATGGGAGAATTGGAGGAAAATCGAGAGAGAGTTAGAGGAAAATGAGGGAAGAAGAGAGAAAAGAGAGGGAAATGAGAGAGGGAGATGTTAGACAACGTATGGCATGGGTTGGGTGTAGTATATATAAGTTGGGATTTGGGCCAGGTATTAAAATACCCTTTTATTTGATAGGGTTAAGGCCATGGGTAGTTTGGTCTTTAGGTAAGGGTTCTAGAAGCTTCTCAAGTGGAGACGCCCCCTATTGTAAATACAAATTCTAAGCTATGGCCTCTAACTAACTAACTAACTCTAGAAATTGTAAAAGACACCCTATAGACTCTATAAGTTATACTACTAAACTAATCAAACTAAAACCTAGGAAAATACATATCTACCCTTACTAAACCCTATTAATTAGAATAAATAGATACTCTAGGCTAAAATATAGTATTCAAATTCAAATTGAGGGTCCACAAGGGGTGGGGCCTCACAAACAGTGTCAGTGCCTAGACATTGTCCATTAAATAGTGACCAACCAAAAGAGGCAGTGCAATCAAAAGGCTGAATATGAGAAATATGAAGGTGAGCAAATGATCCTAGCCTTAGTTCTAGGTCCTCAAAAGCCTAATAGTTATAGATAGTGCAAACTTATTGTGATAAAATCCATTCATAGATGCGGCCCCCATCATCAATATCATCATCGAAGTCTTGTTCCAATTATGAGGTGCACCTACTATATGAAACCAAAAAAATGGGCACATAGGTTCTTAGAATTTTCCATATTTATGAATAATATTTACAAAAAAAAAGTTATATACAAATTAAGATATGATTATAACGCTTTTTCGAGCTCCTGCTTATGAACTCCATGACCCTAAATCTGAATGTGTAAGGACCCAGATCCTGACTCAAATTTGAAATGGGTCCAAATCTTGGAGCCATATAAGGTTTTTATGGGGTTGGGGTCCCATCAAGTATTCGGATATTCCAGGCACCCGTTGTCTTCCACACTAGATCTATACTTATTTAATTCCTACTTTATAGTTGTATCATGCATGAGGTTAGACTTCAATCAAGAGAACACAAAACTCAAAATAAGAACGTGCCTGGGTATTCCATGATTTTGACTTTGTTCGCTAATTTATAGGTTTAACAAGATCAAGATTCCCCCTGTTCTTGGTATTTATCCTCCTAATTGGTGAGTTTGTCAGATCTTCAACAAAAAAGGCCTAAAACAAAATATATACAATGGGGCATGTTTGTGTTTTCCAGAGACTTTCCTTATCAACAGAAGGAAAAAAACTTATCCGACCCCTCCGATAGGAAATGCTTTTCCATGGGATCACAAAAAATTTAGCCCATTTTTATATTTTCCTCATGTAAAAGCAGTAGCACCAAATGCAGATTTTACTGTAGCGTAGAAAAACATTTCCGCAATCCCCATTTTTTCAAAGGAAAAACTGGACACACAAATGCAACCTTAAATCTTGGAATACGATGGAAGTCACGAGAGACTTGAAATTCCATATGTTAGAAATGCATTCCTAGGTATTGTACACACAAACACAAAAAAGCAGAGAATTAACAGGATCTATTTGCTGGTTGAGAAATGTGGTTTTTTTTTTCCAATGAGAAGAGAGAAAATAGCTACTAGAGAATTACACTTCAACTAGTTGTGTATGCTTAAGATCTTGAAACTACTTCTCTAGTAATACAGAGGTTCTTATCTTAAACAAGAAAACCCACAACTGATGATGGAGAAAGTGAAATTGGCACTGGTTGTTTTACCTGATTTCACTGGAATTGTCATTGAAAGGAACAGACAAAGTGTCACGTCCCCAAAATACAATCAGGAAAAGACGTGAAAAATAAGATTAAACAATCATTTTCCTGTGTTTAATGCAACACAAGCTCCCAAATATGGACCCATAAAATTTTGAAACATGATGAGTCATAATAAAATATTTGCGGAAGCATTAAATCAATTGGTATCAATATTCAAAATCAAACCAACGCATAACTAACTGAATACTTAAGGTTAAAGTTTCCAAAATAACCTAAACAAAACAACTAAATAAAATTAGGTTCATTATGAATAATTTGCTACTAAAAGTGTCTCTATGATGAAAGTCACTCTCGTGCGGACTCAGACGGCTCTGTAGCCATCATCGGCTCTCCACTCAGGTTCATCAACTGGCTCAAATGCTTGAAACATTTGACCCTCCTCAGTCTCCACGGCAGGGTAGGGATCGGTACCTATGCACCAATAAACAAAGTAAACAGCAAATACGAAAGCATAATTCATAAATAAAACACAAGATCAATGTGAGTAATGACAGGTAATGATCATAAGAGAATAACAATGTGACAATGACGAAAAGAACGTATAATCTAAATTCAATCTACACAATAGAGCAATACAATAATCACACAGAAGCAATGCCACTGTTTTGGGTGGTCAACCCTAATAAAGCGGGAAAACTTGTTCGAAGGCCAGCGGTCATAAATCGGTTCGTAATCGTAGGGCGGATAAACCGGTTCGAAATTCGGATATTACAGTGTCCGCACACATCGGTGATCAGCCGTCCAATTACAATTGTAGTCATTCGAATATGAGTCAATCAATATACATATATATATATATACGTACCATAGTAGAATAGACCTAATGATCTTGTAAAGCTCTGACACAGAAACCTAAGTCAAAGTGAAGGGCTGGCTGCACAACAATCCACAATCAAATACCAATCAAATCATTCGAATAAACCTCCACAATATCTCAATCAAATGCCAAGCCACATCACGGTCCATATCCAATCAGCATAGGATATGCAACTAATAGACCAACATCAATCTCAGTCATGTATGCAAACCCGAAGGTCAAAGAATAATTCAAAAGTCAATCCTAAGGTCAAACATAATATCTCATACCCAACAACCACATGAATCTCTAAATAGATAAAAGATCAACACATCCCTTCTCAATCAATGGTGCATAGACTTAATTAAGGGTTTTCCAGTAAAGATGGGTTGAGCCTGAATCCACTAGGATTTCCCCGAGGTCATACCAGGTACTAAACCCCACGTTGGTAAGATACCATTTGCCCAAACGATATTTACTCGGTCTAATGATCCAATTAATAGAGTTCAAAAATATAATTTAACAGATTAAAAACCAAAGATATCGTTTAATATTAATTTACAAATAATAATGATAAATACCAATCTTAGTTTATAATTTTAGAAAAAACCCGAGGACCTCATCCAAAACATTTTCCACATTCAAAAGAAGTCAAAGGATCTAGTTTGAGTTTATAAAACAACTAGGGTCTTTTTCCAATTCATGTCCAAGTTGAAAACCACCCACACAGAACCCTCACTTTCAAATTCTAAAAAAACTAATGGGTTGCATGGGAAAGCTCTGACAAGTGTTAAAGTTATGTCACATGGGAATTCTTTTTCCAAAACAAGTCCAGGTCAAAGCCATTCTCTCCTCACTCAACACAGAACACGGTTCTGTAACGGAGTTCGACGCCCAAAGAAATTGGGCCACTCGGATAGTGGGTCCCAGTGATCAAACATCCAGATCATCTTCACACCCAAAGTCGCCCAGCCCTGTACGGTAAAGGGGTCGGCCCAGATCTATGATCTAACCACCCAGTGGGCCCCTCCACTGCCTAATGTCCAAAATGAAACCCCCCACTATGATTGACGCCCAAACTGTGTAAATCCTTAGATGAGGGGTCAGATGGGACCCAATCCCCATAGGTCCACCACCATCAGGGTCGCCCCTGGGCTATTACTAGATCTACGGTCCCGATCAAACATCAGTGGAGTCCACCTTGTAACGCCCCAATTCCGGATACCGAGAAAATCGTCAAAGTACCGAAATTGGCGCGCTACTTCCCGGAAAATCCGAGAACTTCCAAGATCGTAGGTCCGCAGTGAGGTCCAATTTAAAACTTTTTGAACGAATATGTAACAACAGTTATTATTGCGGAAGCGTATTATAAGCGGAAGCCATACAGAGATAGCGGAAGCATAAGGTATCATCGTATATATGTCAAATGTAGATGGGCTGAAGTCCAGCCTAAATGTATAGTGATAACAAATCAAAGTTTAATTACATATTTTTCATTACTACCCAACTCACAACAAAAGTCTCTCAAAACCCAGACAAAAGAACACTCAAACCCCTGCAGCTAGTGTCGGCTCTCCACCTTCCGGCTCGACCTCATGGTCGGCCGGCCCCCATCCGTAGTCGCCTACTACGGGCACCTCAACGAGTGCGAACGCATCGCCCTCGAACTCGGGGTCAAGACCTAAGCACCAAGAGTGGGTCAGATCTAAAGATCTGGCAAGTCACAATATGCAGATAATATAGAATGTATGCATCAAATGAGTAGAGACATGTATAAAGTTAAGAGAGTAACAAAGGTACATATGCTATGCAGTCGTGCAAGATAACCATGTAGAATCATAATAAACATAACAGTAATAAACCTACACAATATGGCACATCCACATAAGCTGGTCACCGCGGGATATTATGCCGCGGCCCTCCCATACTGAACACAGTCGCGGTAGGGATCCTAAGCTAATGCTAGGGATTACTAACCCTGCAGAATATCATCAACATCAACCACAACGACCGGAACCGGCATCACACCGTCCGTCCCAACAGTGCTCATCATGATAGCCACACACAAATCTCAATAGCTCCTACCAGTGATGATCAGTCCAACTGGCTGAGCTTAAATCAACTCAGTGAATGTCTATGCCGACTCGGAAACAATAAAGGTCTGTGTCTGTCTAGGCTTTGCCTTGCGTGAACAAGGTCCTAACAAAAGTCCCTAAGAGGTCCAAGTACTCAATATAAACTGTGGATCATAGTCCAAGTCCAATCCCATCATTGGATCCATACCAAGGCCCACCAAATACATGGCCGGATCTATAACAGTCCATATGATATATATAAGTCCGTGTTCAATGACATATGATCCATTTACAACCTTAATGGGTCACAAGCCCATACAATCTAACCTCTCCATTCTAGGGTAATGCACATCCAACTTAGGCCATAAAAAGGGCCCGCCTAGCCACAGACACGGGTCAATGATCCACCAAATCAGATTACCGGGTCACCTCTACGTATTCCTAGGTTTGGGTCCTCCATTTTCCATTTAATTAACAGATATGAGCAATAATAAGGGCAATAGAGTGATAATCGTAGTATGAGGGAGATGAATCTCCAAGTACACGAATCATAGGGAGATAGCAACAGTCCAACCTAGGTAAATGGTCCACTTTCGGATACAGGTCCATCTCAGGTAATTCGATCTTTAAGTGAAACCACAGATGCTAAGGAATATTGTGTTTGGTGCTTAGAAGTTATGTGCATCATTTGGTAACGTATAAAGGTCGAATCATCTAAGATTACATAACCAGGACTTTAATTAGTGGACCCCACGAGTCAAGGTTGAGCCGTACCATTGACTCGTGGCTGGCACAGTGATGGAAGTCTATTTGAATGGTCAATGGGCCCTACATATGATTGCAACAACAGAAATTAGAATCTGGGGATCGTCACTGTACACAGTGTGCTCAACCGACCTCCTGGCCTGGGCGGTCAGCTCGGCACACTGGGACCAGAGAAGGAAAAACACCCTACAGGCAAAGCCTGCTTGTCCAGGACTTCCTGTGAGTTCGGCTAACTCCCTGGCCTGGGTAGTTGGCCGTGCACACTAAGAATCCTGGCTCAAGGGAATGTCCCAGGTTCTAGTCTCCTTTGTTGAAATCCCGCCTTTTTGGAAATCCATCCCGGAGTTCGGCTAAGCAATGGAGCTCAATTGATACTCAGTTCGGCCACCCAGCTCAGCTCGGCAAAGGGCCTAGCTCAGTTGGATCACCCAGCTGAGTTCGGGGAAATGCATTGGGCTTGTCAGGACAGAGGTTGGTTTAGCTCTCAGCTCGGTTAAGCACTGAGTTCGGCTAAGCTCGAAGTCCGGTCTGGCACGGAACCCGGTCTGGCGCTGAGCTCAGTAACACTGAGTTCGGCCATAACACTGAGTTCGGCCGTAACACTGAACTCGGCTTTGGGCACTGAGCTCGGCCTATACACTTAGCTCGGCTAAACGCAAATCTCATCCTAATCATCATGCTCGGCAGAATTCTGAGTTCGTCTAGTGTTGAATCCAGCGCTGAGTCCGGTCAGTACTGAGCTCGGCAGTTGCTGAGCTGCGCTAAACGCTGAGCTCGGCAACCGCTGGGCTCTGCAAGTGCTGAGTTCGGCAGTTGCTGAGCTGCACTAATGCTGAGCTCGGCAACCGCTGGGCTCTGCAGGTGCGGAGCTCGGCCATCGCTGGACTCTGTCCATCTCTCCTATCAGTGTTCTGTTACAGAACCCAGTTCTGCGACAGAACACAACTTCTCTTCATTAAAGCACAGGAATGGTGGTCCACCTCTGATCAGAATCCAGATCAAGTAGCACCCCATGGTCGCACAGGTCCCCCTCACATAGACGTAGGGTCCTGATCTACCAAGGGTGGTCCTACTTCGATTCCGATCACAACACAACGAGGTGGGTTCTCGTCATTCCATCTCCGGAAAACCCATCACTGCAACCCAATTCTCCTGGGTTTCTCCATAGACCATTACAGAAACAAAATAAATCATTCCTACATCATCCACCCATCATCAACCGGCCATTGATCATCCAAATGAGGTAATCCCATCCATCAATGGCCAAAGGAACCAAACAAACATGCTCAAGGATCGATCTAAACATATATATTACAAATTGAAATTCTACTGCCAATCAAAGGAAGGAAACATGCAATCTAAACTACCAGCACAGTGCACTTGCCTTGATCGATTGAAGGTAGAAGGAAAAGAAAGAAAACCACAGGGAAACCAAAAGGCAGGGTCTCGGCAGGCCTTCTGTCGAGGATTTCTGGGGCGAGGGAGAGAGAGAAGAGAGATTGGAGGAGAAACGAGGGTTCGTTGGAGGGAACTGGGGAAGAAGAAGAAGAAGAAGAGAGAAGAGATTGAGACTCGAGAGAAAGGAAAAGGAGATGAACAGTAGTTGTTAGGGCAGGGGAAGGGTTTTGTTTATATAGGTTGGGTTTTTGGGTTAGGGACAAAATTGCCCTTAGGGTTAAAATAGGATTAGGGTTAGGGTAAAGGGTATCTAGGTCTTTAGGTGACCTTCTAGAAGATTCTTTGGTGCAAACCCCCTATGGTAAAAAAACAAAACTCTAGCTAGGGCCTCTAACAAACTAACCAACTTCTAAGAAATAACAAAAGACACCCTATTGACTCTACTAATTACACCACTAGTCTAACCCTAGGAAAATACATAACTACCCTCACTAAGTCCCATAATTAGTATAATTAAAATACTTAAGCTAATAAATAGTATTCAAATTCACAATGAGGGCCCACCAGGGGTGGGGTCTCACACACCTGGTCCCACAATCCAACCTGTGGTAACAGATCCAGACGATCTGCTCTGGAATTCTATTCATTCTTGGCTACATGGTTTACGATGGATGTGAATTGTATCCAACTCACACCGGCCACCCAATCTAAGTATTACCCGATTACACAAAATCATAAATGTAAATCAGTTTTTCTCAAAATTTCATCGAATAATCACATTATCACATGGAAAGGGCATAAAAGGTCTTCTACATGCATCATACTCTAATCAAGGAAGAACACAAGTATTAAATCTACAAATTATGATTAAGTACTTGCCTGAGGTCCGCGGTTGATGGAGACGGTCTAGAAGCCCAAGTGAAATCCCATGGAAAAGTTGGAAGAGAGAGAATTTGTGTGAAAATAAAATAGTGTGGTGTATAAATAGGGAATGGGAATAGGAGTTGTAATTTGACTTAAATTCTAAAAAGAATAGAGTTTGGGTTCTAAATAGGTAAGAGTTTGGATTAGGAAAGAACTAAAGTTTTGGTTTGAAAAGAACTGTACCTACTAAATTGAGTCCGGGTTAACAATGGGTTAAGACACCTATCCAACAAGCCTAACTCACCAAACCTGAGCCTAACGTGGTCCCCAGTTAGACTAATCGCGTATTTAACTAAAATACAATCAATTACATAATAATAATAAAATAAATAATTTATATATATTAAATATTCAAAACGTCACATTCTCTCTCCCTTAGGACATTTGGTCCTCCAAATGACTAGTATAACTCTGGAATGAGTACGGGTACTGCTTATTCACTTAGGTTAAAACGGTACCTTCCACAACGCGCGCTGAACCATCTGATCCTCGTGGGTAAATGCATACATCCTGCCTTGCTGGGGTTGGTTCTGTTGTCCTTGCGTTGGCCCAAGTGGCCTCTGTTGACCTCCTTGCTACTGCCTCTGTTGACCCTGAACTTGCCTCTGCTGTTATGGAGCTTGTCCCCTAAACTGTTGATTATGAGGGGCCCTAAAATGCTGATACTGTGCGGCGCCCGAGGAACCTGTTGACCTGTTTGTTGCGGTCCCTGCTGAGGTGCTGTCCTCCACTGTTGTTGTGAAGGCGCATGAGATCTCGTTATCTGAGCTGTTGATAATTGACTGCCCCCATTTGGACAATCTTTCATCCGGTGTCCAACCTGCTTACAGTGGAAACATGCCCCTAACTGCCTGTAGCACTGCTCTGTCGGGTGATTCTTTCCACACCGCTCACAATGTAGTATCGAACTGGCTGTGGGTGGACTCTGAAATTTATGTCGCTTTGAGTTATTCTGATCGTTCTAACCTGCCAACTGCCTTAATTGATTCTGGTGCATTTTAGCCTGTCGTTCCATAGCTCTCTTCTTTAGCGCACCCTCCGCCCAATATGCACTCTTAACAACATCTTGAAATAGTGGGCGCTGATTATCCCTAGTCATTATGTAAATGTCAGCTGAAAGGCCATCAAGAAAACGCCTAATCTTTTCTTCTTCTGAGGTAATGAGCGTAGGAGCATATTTAGCCAACCTGATAAACTGTTGTTCACCTTGTTTCAGATTCTGAAAATCCTTCTTCCACTGATCCCTGACATACTTAGGAATAAACTTATCCATAAATTTGTTAGTGAACGTCTTCCATGCATCTTCTTCTGTTACGGTGTCTGCTTGGATTATTACTTTAACCGAATTCCACCACTGGAGGTTGTGGGTTCGAAACTGCACTACCACACTGGGACCACAGGGGAGTTTTATCCGACTTTCTCTCCTGGGCCCATAGGGATTTTTCTGGCCCAAAGGGTTAGAACACCCTGCGTTATCCAAAAAAAAAAATTGTGGATCATCAGCGCAAGGTGTTTTCAGCCGTCCATTTGCTTTGAGAGTCAATTGACTGGGCCGTACCCCGGAATGTTTTGGGATGGAAATGGGCAAATATTATGGCCCATAACATCACTGTGATTGATAATTGGGCTTGTGCAGGTTCTTTATCTACCGAAAAGCCCAACGATATGATCCGAGTTAAAAGTTCACCAAATGTCCAACACTTCGCAAGTGTGCTGGGCCTGTGGGCTAAATCTGCAACTGAGTTTGAAGCATGATGACTAAATGGGCTGAAGTCCACATTGTGGACCTTTGAACATCCCAGCTTGTACAGGCCTTCAATTACTGCTCTCAAATAAGGATAAAGGGGGGCCATGTTTAGAGTAGGTTAAATAGGCCCAACCTGTGAGCCATCCATCCATTTATTAGTGTGTTCTTCATCACCATCTTAGCCTTATTATCCTACCAATCCAGATTGACTATTTAACAGAGTTGAATCAGAAATTAAATGGATCAAACAACCCAACTTTTATTTAGGTTCAAGCCAGGTTGGCAATAATCTCAGTTGATTTGATGATCATAGTTACAATCTTAAGAAATGAACAATCATCATCATGTCCTCTTGAAGAGGCACGTAATGCTCCTGAAGAGGTTCCTTCCGAATAAGCATATAACGCTCCTGAAGAGTTTATGACAAAATCCGTTCTTTTTAGAATAATGGAAGTCCCTGATAAGACTTTGGAAGCCCCTAAAGAGGCACCGATGCCGGATAATAAAGAGATCTCTATACTTTAAAATTATTCAAGAGAGAGATGGAATAGAAAGGAAATTGTCATCGATGACGCATTTGCATATGCAGTAGCTACACAAATATCAAAGGAAAATGATGATGATGATTATTGGGATAAAGAACCATTTACTGTAAATGAATGTCGACATAGAAAAGATTGGTCAAAATGGGAAAGTACCATCAAAGTATAGTTAGTCTCTCAATAAACGTGGTGTGCTCGGACCTATAGTACAAACCTCAAAAGATGTTAACCCTATAGGTTACAAGTAGGTGTTTGTAAGAAAAATGAATGAAATTATCAGATATATGGCACGATTAGTGCACATGATTTCCTGCAAAAACCTGAGATTACTGTTATGGATACAACAACATTCATATATTTGATAAGTTTAGCAGTTTCTCAAAATCTAGAAATGAGATTCACAAATGTTGTAACTGCTTACTTGTATGGGGACCTAGACACATAAATTTACATGAAAATCCCGGAAGTATTTCCTTTGCCTGAAGCAAAGTCAAGAAGTACGTACTCAATCCAATTAAGACGATCATTGTATGGCCTGAAGCAATTCGGAAGAATGTGGTACAATCGTCTTAGTGAATACTTGTCTAAAAATGGGTATGAAAATATTATATTTGTCCATGTCTATCCATAAAGAAATTCTTGAAGGGATTTGCAGTAGTAGCAGTTTATGTGGATGATATAAATTTGATAGGGACTCTGGAAGAGCTTGAAAAAACTGCTGATTATTTAAAAAAAGAACTTGAAATGAAAGACCTTGGAGAAACGAAATTTTGTCTCGGCTTGCAAATCGAAAGAAATTCTAATGGGCTGTCCATCAATCTAATTATACCGAGAAGATTTTAAAACGAATTGGTATGGATAGGGCACATCCATTAAGCACCCCCATGGTCGTTCGGTTTGTAGATATAAAAAAAGATCCATACCGTCCCATCGAGGAAAATGAAGAAGTACTGGGTCCCGAAGTACCATACTTAAGTGTTGTTGGAGCCCTGATGTACTTGGCACAATGCACTGACCGAAAATTTTATTTTTTGTGAATCTGCTTGCCAGATATTGCTCTGCACCAACTCAAAGGCACTAGACTGTTATTAAATACATCCTACGATATTTGCATGGAATAGCTGATTGGGGAATATTTTATTCTTATAATCGTAGAGATTCCTCCAGGCATCAAGTGTAGAGATAGAGCATGAAAAATGAGAGAAATTAGCACAATTAGATCTAAAACCTACTAACCAATCAAGGCACGATTAGAAAATTTAAACTAAAATATGCATGGAATTGAACTAATTACATTACTTATTAGCATCAAAAGGAGAGCCTAATCCAAGTGCTTTAGCCACTAAACATAAAAAAGAGCTCAAATTATTCATTAATGATCTTCAATTACACACTCTCTCTAAATTAGTTACAATTAAGCTCCTAATTACAATATAAAAGTGTAGAGAAAATAAAATAAAATTGCCAAAAAGATACAACTCTCTACAAATACATTGCAATTTATAAAAACATTGAGGACATTTGAACCAATAACATGCTTCATACCTACCCAGGCTCTAACCAATACACCAACCACTACTTTGTGTTAGAGAATGACTTCTTTCATTCTTAAAGTCTTCTCCTCTTATTTTGGAATTCTTCAACTTTTCCTAGGATTTCTTCACCAAAATTTCTTCATGGAACTTTTTTTTTATTGAAATCTCTTATTGATGCCTTGGGACACTAGCCGGAGGGTTGGGGTAGTAGCGGGGTCCACCTACACAAGAGAAATTACATAAAAATACGCTACAAAAAACTATCGGATTTATGCATGAAAACTATGACGCTTCGTATATCCCTCGTCCGAACTCGTATGAATGCAAATAAGTAGCCGATTTCGCTCAGAATTCCGCATCCAATGCAATGATGCAAAGAAACGATGTCATTTTACGAGTTAAAACGAAGTTATAAGCAATGATAATCCGATAATCCAATTATTCAATAGAAGGATAAAATCTCCGTGTAAATCAAATAATATGCACATAAGATGTTGATAAAAATCGGACTAATGAGGTGTAAAATATGTAATATTTAACACTCATGATAATATGACAAAAACTGCCATTACATGTTGCGTCTACATAATTCCATTCGAAACGAAACAGGTGGTGAAGATTGGATATACGAGGAATATGACTGTCAACCTACGAATGAATTTGTTCAAGATGATGATGATTCTATTTCATAAGTTGATTATCAAAGTGCCAAACAACGACGACTGATGGGGAATGTAATACGAATACAAATTGCAGATTCAACGTCGGAAGACCGTTGCCATCATATTAACAATCTTTGAGAATAATTGTAACTTAAATATTGGTGATTTTATGTCGAGAAAAATAAATAACATTTATAAACTTTCATATCAAATTATTGCTTTATTTTATTTTTATCATTTCTTAAATATTTATGAATAGCCAAACACATAAATCCAGAATATATTGAAAGATTTTGTAATTCCAAAACGCTAAAAGTAATAATATGTTAAAATATGCAAAAACTACCAAAAAAAAAGTAGCAAAGTATTATAATATATGCAAAAAGAATCTATCAATATTTAAATCTACATATATTTTATTATGCTTGAACCCAAACACCCCCTTAGTTTTAAAATATGTGTAGAATGGTTTCTTTCGAAATGGATGGATGGTTTTAATAGGTTGTTTTGATAGCTATACATTTCTGAATGCTAATTTCTAAATTTTTGTGAGATGCACTTTTTTGGATTTTTTACAACTAATTCCTGAATATTTGATAGCTAACATTTTCCATCGATGAATTGCGTAGAATGACAACAATGTTCAGTTGGATTCAGGAATGTAGGCAGAGAAGTTTCCTTTTCTCATTAATAGGTTCAAATTCCTTTTTTTAAATGAGAATGATATTGTTGAATGTGAGAATGATATTGATGATATTAATGTTAACTTCAGAGTAATGAACAAGCAATTTTTATTCATGGCAACCCAGTCATCTACGAATAAGTGCACAATTTAGAAATTTAATTTTTATTCTATTTTTTGATGGTCCATTGTGGTTTAAGTTGTTTATGGAATTTATAATGTGATAATCTTCATAAATTTATAAGTATGTTTAATTCATCTTATGTTTAGAATTTGAATTGACTTCTGGACATGGGTATATGATTTTAAAGACTCTTCGTACTGTCTAACTTTGTTATAAAGTTTTGAAAATGCCCACTCTAAAATGTAAGTTTGTTAATTTCTTTATTATTAAAATGTCTCAACGGTCTCTCTCAATGACTCTTTAATGCACATGAAACCTAATTATGTATTTTAAAACTTTCATCAATCTAACGGTGGGTCATGCATGAATTAGATCAGTTATAACTAATTATAAGCACACGTGTTGATTGTCTTTATGGTCGATTTGGATTTAATGAAATAGACCCCATATTAAAAAAAAAAAAGATTTACGTGCACTTATCTTCTTCCACTAAATGTAATTATTAATATTACAAATTTTAGACAAAAATAAGTCCTACCTTTTGAATTTATGCATATAGGGATAAAGAGATTGGCAAAAATGTCATTTCACTCTAAAAAAAATTTGGTGGTTGGAAGGCTACTGGCTTTGGGGACGCGAAAGGTATTAAAATGAAAAATGCAAAGGCCTATTTACAAATACGAAAACCATAAGAGCCTATTTATAAATTCTAAAAACCTTAGGGAGTTATATGAAAAAAGGTCTTTAACTTAATCAATATTATCAAGAGGATTTTACCGGAAAAATCCCCTTAGACTTGTTAAAGGCCAAAAACACCATCAATGTGTTATATAGACCATAGTAGTCCCAAAGGCCCTGTTTGATATATATATATATATATATTTTTTTTTTCTCTGAGCAGGGATATCCCTGCTCTTTTTACCTTAAAAAAGATTTCAAACCCAAAACCCTTTTCTCCATTTTCGTTCTTTTGTCCATTTTATCTGAGCAGAGACTCATCTTCTCTGAGCAGGGATTCATTGAAGAAGAAAGAAAGCTGCAGGACTTTGCAGATCCCCTGATTGAAAAGGACAAACCGATGAGAAGAAAAGTGATTCACTAACGCTTGTATTAGAGAGATGGTGATTATATTAGAGAGAGAGAGAGAGAAAGAAGTGGATAATGGAAGGGAGAAGGGATAAGTTGTAACTGTGATGGTCGCATTCTCCTTTTGATTTGGTCTTTTGATATTTTTTTTCTTTGAAAGATCCCAACTTTAAAGTAGTAGAAGGGAGAAGAAGATGGGAGAAGAACGAAAATGGGAAAAAGGGTTTTGTAACCCCATTCTTCGTGTGGGCAGGGATATCCCCGCCTCCCTTAGTATTGTCTCACATAGTGGTATCAGTTGAGACAGGGATATCCTCGCCCAAATTAGTGTTGTGAACGGGGATATCCCTGCTTATGTTAGTGCTGTGAGCGGGGATATCCCCGCCAACACGAAGACTGTGGGTGTATTCTCTCATAATAGTATATCTCATTTGAGGAATTATGACCAAATGTCCATTCCTTATTGAGCTAATGCACATGTGTATGTAACTGATAGAATCCCAAAATTATTTTCAAAGTTTAACCATTTCTATGTTAGTCAACGACCATTCCCATCCCCATATCTAACCATTTCTATGTAAACAAAAGCTGATACCCAATTCTATCATCTTTTATTACGGCCAAACTTTCCTAACTAAAAGAGTAATACAAAGGAGCATTAGCTTTGGCCGTAATAGAAGAAGAATGGTCATTGACTAACATAGAAATGGTTAAACTTTAAAAATAGTTTTGGGATACTATCAGTTACATACACATGGGCATTAGCTCAATAAAGAATGGACATTTGGTCATAATTCCTCAAATGAGAGATACAATTTTGAGAGACATATATCACCTACAATACTCTAGTGGGCGGAGATATCCCCGCTCACAGCACTAACACAAGCAGGGATATCCCCGTTCACAGTACTAATTTAGGCGGGGATATCCCCGGCTCCCTGGGTGTTGTCTCTCAAAGTGGTATCAGTTGAGACGGGGATATCCCCGCCCACACGAAGACCGGAGTTGCAAAACCCCTTTTTCCCTTTTCGTTCTTCTCCCAACTTCTTCTCCCTTCCACTACATTGAAGCTAGGATCCTTCAAAGAAAAAGAATACCAAAAGACCAGATCAAAAGGAGAATACGATCACTGCAGTTACAACTTATCCCTTCTCCCATCCATTACCCACTTCTCTCTCTCTCTAATAGAATCACCATCATCTATTTCTATTGTACATATACATTACAGAGAAGAAAAAAGGAAAATGGTGGGGGATGTGTACAAATTGACCCTCTCTATGGAGTACAAATTGCTGACTGGTGCACTTGGATGATGGATCTGGACCATCTTTTTAGTTGATAACTCTGTTTTAGTGCCTAGGTTTGCTTAGGAAGAAGTTCGCCGCCTTTTCCAAATGAAGCTAGAGAAATTCTCGTCTCTTCTTCTTCATTAGTGTTGGTAATGGCAGAAGAAGGATTAGGGTCTGGATCTAAGGGGTGGTTGAGCTTGATCATTGTGAAAGAGAGAAGAAGATGAAGAAGAACGAAAAGGGGAAAAAGAATTTTGGAACTTTTTAAAGTAAAAGGAGCAGGGATATCCCTGCTAAGAGGGAAAATAAAAAAAAATTACCAAACAGAGCTCCTGTGATCACTATGGTCTTTATAAGACATTGATGGCGTTTTTTTGGCTTTGACAAGTCTAAGAAGATTTTTCTGGTTAAGGATTTTAGTCTGGTGTAACTCCCCTGTCCTCTCATCACCTCGTACTTAATAATAATCAATGGGCCCACTAGCTGTGCCACGTGGCGTAAGAGACAAAGGTTTCCTTCTATCGAAGTGCAGAGGATCCTTGTTCTATTGGCGTAATCGCAGCAAAAAGGAAGGGGATGTTTTTAATTCTCTCCCCCACATGCTCCTTTCCTTTCTGGCAACGTAAAACAGACCCATTTCATGCATCTTCCAGTAGAGATTGCAATGACCCATTTCAATTTTTATTTGTTTTGCAGTAGAATGAGGTAAGAGACCCTCTCTCCTTGCTCTTTCTCTTTCAAAGATGTATGCATTTTTTTCTCTTCTTATGTTCTTCTATTGCTTTCATGGTGGTATTCTGTTGCTATCTTGGATTCCTTTCTTGATTCTGCATCCATTCATTTCTACATGAGACTCCACATCTTTTAATCCCCACATGCACTTCTGGGGTTTGTCTTGTCTGGATTTAAAACAGAGGATCTGTTTTGGTTTTTTAATCTACTTTTGGGAGAGGAGGGAGGGGTTTTGAAGATCTAGGATGAATTCCTTTCTACCTTCTGTCCTCCTCCTGTCTTTTTATCTATCCACTTGGATAAATTGGGTGTTGGGGTGACTAGTGAGAGACCTCCTACCTGCTCTTCTGATTTCTGTGGGGGATCTGGGTTTGCTCCCTTATGTCATTTTGGATCAATTTATGAGCAAGGTACTGTTTGGTTCTTCATTTCTGTGCTACAGTTGATATAATTAGAACTGGGTCTGATTTGAAAGTTTCTGAAGGAATTAGAATTGTTGTTTCTAGATAATTGTGAAATTGGGCTTCATTTTTCTCGTTTTAAAACCAATTCAAAAGGACATTTTGTTGTCTTTGTGGGTTGCCTGAATTGGGTCTGATTTCATTCATATGACAATCGATTTAAGAGGGTGTTTGTTTTTTTTTTCCTTTCCATGGTTGTGAATTTCGTCTATTCGAACAGTCTAGATCCCTTTTGATCTCCTGAGATATGGCGGGTGTGGATGTTTCAAAGTATGCTCACAGTCCTGTTCATAAGGCAATATTGACGCAGGATTATGCATCTCTCGGGCTCATACTTGCCGCACTCCCACCTCTCTGCAGCCCAACTGAGATTCACAGCGAGGCGGATTCATTGGCTGAGGAAGCGAAGGCGGATGCAATCTCCACTGTAATAGACCGTCGGGATGTCCCCAACAGGGAGACCCCTCTCCAACTTGCAGTAAAGCTTGGGGACGCAACTGCGACCGAGATGCTCATGGGTGCAGGAGCAGACTGGAGCTTGCAGAATAAGCAGGGCTGGAGTGCTCTCCAAGAAGCAATTTGTGCAGGGGAAGAAGGAATTGCCAAGATAATAGTCAAGCATTACCAGCCTCTGGCTTGGGCCAAGTGGTGCAGGAGGCTGCCTCGCCTGATCGGGGCATTAAAAAGAATGAGGGATTTTTACATGGAGATTACTTTCCATTTTGAGAGCTCAATGATACCCTTCATATCACGGATTGCACCATCGGATACATACAAGATTTGGAAGAGGGGATCAAACTTAAGAGCAGATATGACTCTGGATGGATTCCATGGTTTCAAGATTCAGCGGTCAGATCAGAGTATTTTGTTTCTCGGGGATGGTTCCAACGATGGGAAGGTCCCACCTGGGACCCTTTGTATGATTTCACACAAGGATAAGGAGGTGATGGATGCATTCGATGGTGCTTGTTCTCCGGCCACTGAAGAGGAGATTCAACAGGAAGTTAATGCTGTGTCCCAAAATAGTATTTTCAGACCTGGGATCGATGTAACTCAGGCAGTGCTCTTTCCTCGGTTAAATTGGAGAAGGCAGGGGATGATGGAATCTGTGGGCCCTTGGAAGGCCAAGGTCTATGATATGCACCATGTGGTTGTGAGTGTCAAGTCCAGGAGGGTACCAGGAACTATGAAAGATGATGAATTCTTCTCCTCCTGCGATGAAAATGACAATGAGCGTGAAGACTATGAGGATCTCTTGACGGAGGATGAGAGGAAGCAATTGGAGGTTGCTCTGAAATTGGATTCTCTGGAAGTGACTGCTGATGGTCTATCTGATGGCTTCATTGAGCACCGGCATAGTTGTTATGAGCAAAGGGATATATCTATTGAAGACATCTGTACCTACGACGATGGTGAGGCTAAGCAAGAGAAGAAGCTGTGGTTTGGCAATTGGGGAAAGAGGGATCCCAAATATAAAGTACAAAAGAAAATTGCTCCACCAAGAAGTTCTCTTTGTGTTGATGAGAAGGTAAGGGTTCTTTTGGGGGATTCTCCATCTGGGTTGGAAGGCAAAGGGGGAAGGCATTCCATAGAGGTTCCTATCATGGGGGAGTGTATCTGCATAGGAAGGGATAGAGATCTGAAAAGAGTTGTGGTAGGTTCTGAAGGTGGGCATCAGTACAAGGACAACGGCCATGATAATGAGTACAAGAAAGGATTGAGGCCTATTCTTTGGCTTTCATCTAACTTCCCCCTCCAAACTGAAGAGCTTCTGCCTATGCTAGACATTCTTGCCAACAAAGTAAAGGCAATCCGTCGTTTAAGAGAACTACTTACAACAAAGCTTCCTTCAGGAACATTTCCAGTCAAGGTGTGTGATCTCAACTATACTAGTTGAAATGAGTTTATAGCTATATTGTCATGGCATTTACATTTCAGTTGTTTGGTTCGATCATGTTTCCTTGTTCTCCATCTCTTTTTTTATTTTTGTTTTGCTCCATTCCGTAAGGGACTTTGGGACCCCAAGGCCCTTCCCATAGTTGGCAGGGTGTGTAGTTGGAAAGTAAATCTAAACTACCCTTTACCCAGGGCGTAATAGCCAGCAGCAACCTTTACCAACCAGGACTGGGCCATGCTTCCTTTTATGTCCCTTAACACCTGGCTAGGAAGGCGGAGCATATCCTGTTGTTTTCACCTTGATGCATTTGAAATTGTTGCCTCTTTAAACAATTGATACTTCTTCCAGAACTTATTAAGGAAAAACTTTTAAGGAAACTGGTTGTTTCATTACTGTAATTCTTCAGAAAGACTATTATCCTTTTCATCATATTCAGTAGATGGATCTTGAGCTGCAATTGTTTCTATAGAAGATCCATTTTCATGATAGACGTATTCAGGCTTCAATGTTCATGATGATCATTGTTACTGGCTTATTGAAATCAAAGAAAAATCTTAGATGAATTTGATGTGACTATGGGGCTTAGGGAGGAGGATGGGTTCATTCAGAGCCCATTTTCATCATATTAGAATGATTTCATGGTATTTATACAAATTCAGTCTAATAAGAGCGTCACTACAAAATAGACAACATGAAATAGTTTTATGTAATAATGAAGATTTATATTCAACAACATTTGCATTTCCTTGCACAAAAACCTGTAATTTTGGTGGCATGTATTGGGAAGTAACAGAAAGGAATATTGACTTGATAATAATGTCAGAGAGATTTTTTGGTTGCTTGGCATCATCCGTTACCTTTTGAATTAGTGTTTAAGGTCTGATATAGCTTCTCATGTGTTCCTTCTTTTCTGTAGTAGCACTGAATTTTGCACTATCTCAAGCAACAGGAATATTGTTCGGCTATTTGTGCTTATTCATTCATTGAATTTTGGTGTGTTCATCCCCTCTAATCTTTTTTGGTAGAATTGCTTCTTTGTTAGCCTGGATGGTATTTATGAGTAAGTGGGTTGTTTATGCTCTGACTCCAGTATATTATTGTTGTCCAAAAAATCAATACAGAACTGGATCTTACAGTATGCTTGTTTGGATCTGTAGTCTGTTAAACATGAAAAGTCACTAGTTTGTATTTGTGAAACCAAAAGATCTTTTTTTCAACAGTGGAAGTGAAACTAGGCTGATTTAGGAAGGAGCAGAGACTGAAAAGTGAATAGATGAAAGAAATAATAAAATAAACTTGCGATGGAAATCTCTACTCAGAAATAGTGCCGGTCTTTTTTTATTAGCATTTTCAGAATATATGGCATCGAGATTGGAGATGGGCATGATGCGAGAAAATTTAATGCACGATCAACCTTTCATTTCCATTGGTGTTTAACTGTGCATAATTATCTATATTGGGACTGAGACTCTGAGTTTTCCTTATAAATGTTCTGAGTTCATTTCTCCATGTATGAAGTAGTCACACTTCCACACATTTTACTTGTATGATTTTCCTGTAAATGTGCTTAATGTAAGTAAAATTGTGTATCCACATGGACGTCTTCCCTGAAATGACCCACACCAAACAAGGCAAACCTGGGTACTTCAAGTAGATACCTTTGCAGGTAATACTTCTTACGCTAATCTGCCAGACTCTTCAAAGGGAACTAGTTGGGATCTCCCATTGTTGTGGTAGTTTACGAACCATACTATTGCAATCATACATGCACTGCAGTTGTTCATTTGTCTTGACTACTTCCCCATAATTGACCAGCTGGATAAACTGTAGAGTGGGCTTTTACCATTTCAGTCAATCCTTTCAAATGGTGGATAAATGCACTTGCTGCTTTGCATCAGACTAAGTGGTGGAGATACGAGAGTCCTGATGGCATTCGCCTTTTTGAAGATGTCGAGTGCCATGAATATTTTGAGTTCTAAATTTCTGGGAAAGAAAGATAGGTTTGTTGTCAGTTAACTTATGGTTTGAAAGCGGGAGCATTCAATATTTGCTTCTCATGGTCCATTTTAATGAATTGTTGCAATTTAGTCTGCAATTGCCGCTTTGCATCAGAGTCAGTGGTGGAGAGATATGGGCATCTTGGTCACATTTTTTAATAGCTTCTTGTTGATGTCAATGGTGGTGAATACTTTTGATTTGTATCTCTCTTTTGTTTTGTATAATCCTTGGTAAGAACGATGAGTTTGTTGCCACTCATTGTGTGAAAGCATGAGCATTCAAATATACGTTTCTCATGGTCGTTTTTAATGAATTGCTACAATTGGACTATTAAGTACTCTGATGAGATTATTGTCAGATCTCCAGACCTATTGTGACCTTGTATTTTTCTTTTTCTAGTTCTTAATCTTGGTATTAAGCAACCTGATTCCATATTATTTAATGCTCCCCCACCAGGACTTGTACACTTGGAAAGTAGGAAAGTACTGAAATCTACTTACCACTTATTTTCAGGTGGCCATTCCAGTAGTTCCTACAATCAGAGTGTTGGTTACGTTTACAAAGTTCGAAGAGCTACAGCCATTGGATGAGTTCTGCACACCTCCTTCAAGCCCGTTTTACTCTAGTTCCATGGGCCTTGAAGGTACAGTTCCACAGCCTACAACGAGGTCTTGGCTCCAGTGGATAAAAGCCCCTTATCGTCAGCGGGCTTCCACGACTTCAGGCCCCTGCAGTCCTGTGGAAGATATTGAAGACCCGTTTGTTATGCCGCCGGATTATACTTGGATAACTCACGAAGAAAAGAGAACGCGGAAGAACAGGAGAAAGTCGAAGAAGGCTAGAGTTCAGAATCGATGAAATCGGCAAAAATGAAAAATGTTATAGAAACTGGAATTTTGAGTATTCCATAATCTGTGGTTGTCAATGCGACTGGTTGAAACTTGAGAAAATATTTCATTTTCTGTGACCCTGTGAGGCGTGGGAAGCAGCAATTGAGACCGTCCTGCTCATGGGAATATATGGTTATGTCAGGAAAACTCGGGACTTGGTAAAAAGAAGATATTCATCCGCCATAACCTTTCCCTGGCAAGTTGGAGTACATTCTTGTTGCTAAAGATTTTGTTTCTCATGGAAAGATTTTGGAGTTCTTGTAAACAGGATTCCAGTGAATGTTTACGCACACCAATTTGTATATCGATTTCATAACTTTTTTGTGCCATTTGTGGTTTGATCATGGACTTAGTGGGTCTTCAATTTCTTTAAGAAGGATGATGTTCTCCACTTTTCATCTTTTCTTCCTTTTTCTCTTTTTTAATCCTTGTAGCTCATGTGGCAGATGCACATTCTTTCTTTGCATGAACATTCCTTTTTCGCATGATCAATCAAAGGTTCTATAAAACTCAAATTTAGATTTGAGTACTAACTCAGTTGTGAATGGAGTGTGTCCCCTACTTGGATTTGTGCCAATTTACAGGGGCAGTTGTGTGTAAAGCTGGCCTTGAAGTTGAGAGGGCGAGGGCGAGGGCGAGGGAAGTTTCACCCCATGAACATAAAGTTAAGACACCCCAACTTATACTAGGAAGTTGGTCAACTCAACTGGACCTCCTTTAGCCATTTAACAGTAATCTCCTTACAATGAATGATCTATCTCTTGTTGGGTTAGCACTTAGCGGGTAATTAGCAAAATAAAACTAAATGCATGCTGGAAATTTTGGGAGTCAAAACATTGTTTCAATTATTAGAACAAAGTAATGTAAATGATACAGTTACAAAAACACTAAAAACAACAGCATGAATAAAACTATGGTGGGAAAACTAGTGTGTTTTGGAACAACCATCAATTCTCCTTGTTTGACAAAGCAGTTTGTATGAAGTCCTCAATTGCTCTGATAGAAGACCCCTTACACCCCTCTTCCTCCACAAGAGCCACCCTGATAACCTCTGCTATTTCTTTTGCTTTCCTCCTCATCTCCCTCCCTTTCTCAGACTCCCCATCCAACACCACCCCAACCACCCTCGCAACCTCAACCGCACGAATCTCCGCCTTACTCCACCTCGCTATCTCCACCCCCACACCCAACTCCTCCTCCAGCAGCTTCGAATTGAATGGCTGCTCCGCGCCCATCGGCCACCCAATGATGGGAACCCCACAGCTCAAACTCTCCAGCACAGAATTCCAACCACAATGACTCAAAAACGCACCCGTAGACTCATGGCCAAGTATCTCCATCTGGGGTGCCCATTTCTTCACCAAAATCCCCTGTTTTCTCGCCGCAATCCGCTCCTCGAACCCCTCCGGCAGCCATTCCTCTGCTCTAAACTCATCATTTAGATCAAACCCAGCTGGAGGCCTGATGACCCATATAAAAGGCTTCCCAGACGTTTCCAATCCCTTGCCCATCTCCATCATTTGAGAGAGAGTGATTGTGTTTTGAGACCCAAATGAGATATACACAACAGAGGCTGGTGGGTGTTGATTAAGCCATTCAATGCAATTAGTCTCAACGATAGGAAGAGGAGAGGGAGGTCTGATCAAAGGGCCAATAGCCCAAACTCTCCCCCACCGATTCTTCCTCCTCAAATGCCGCATCCCCTTCGTTTCCAACTCCTCTACAGTGTTGATAATCATCCCATCAGATCTCTCAATGAAAGAGAGATGCTTTCTGAAAAGAACCGCCCATGGATCGTCCTCCTCGGCGCTCCGGCGAGACTCGGAGAGCTGGGACCGCCGGAGGGTCGTCTCGGGGAAGTCCGGCAACGGGAACTCTTCATCTTCATCTTCATCTTCATCGGCTGCGTGGATGGTGGTGTTGTTTTTGTATGGGAGATGGGTCCAGACGGAGAAGAAGATGGCGGAGCCGTAAGCGCCGCTGGTGTTGAAGACGGAGTGGAAGATGCCGAATTCCCTAGCGGAATCGACAGACCAGGACATGAACTCATCGGAGATGATGCAGAGGGGGCGGCGGCCGGCGGAGCAGAGGGAGGAGAGGAGGCGGTTGAGGTGGGGCTGGAGGGATTCGGAGGCGCGGATGAAGGGTAGGATGAGGTGGGGTGGGAGGGAGTCGGTGTTTTCGGAGGAGGGAGGGAGGCCGTGGTCGGTGGGGTTGAAGGGGAGTTGGGATAATTGGATGGTGGTGTTTGGAGGGAGAGAGGATCTGAGCCGTTGGATGTTGAGAGGGGTGTTGAGGATGGTGATTGTGTGTGGGGTTCGTTGATCGAGGATTTTGGCTAGGGCCAGGGTAGGGATGAGATGGCCTTGTGCCATGAATGGTAGCAGTAATGCTTGCTCGCTGTTTGTTTTCGTCTTTCGCACTTCCTGTTCCGACGCCATGAGACTTGAGAGTGAGAGAGATTGTGAGTGGATCTCAATTATAACTGCATTTTATAACACATAAAAAAGTGTCTCATGGCATAATCTAAAGCTTGCTGGAAACTGTGGTCCGGGTCTTCTAAACCCAAATTAAGAAAAACATTTGAGCAGCCCCAAAGTCAAAATACTTTAAATTTTAAAACCTCCACCAATAATTGGCGTTCATAATAAGGTGAGCACTATTATCCATCAAAAAGTCTACTTGGAGAGATCCTTGGACCTATCCTAAAGTCCCATCCAAATATAAAGTCTACTTGGAGGGATTCTTGGGACCGGTCAACCGATCCCAAGGTCCCATCCAAATATGATTAGACTTTATATTTGGATGGGACCTTGGGTGGGATCGGTCCAAGGACCGGTCCCAAGAATCCCTCCAAGTAGCAGGGCTCATTATCCATTCCATCCGAGTAAGCCATGACATAGGAAACCTTGCCTTAGCTTTGCATGATTGCATCTATCAAAATTGTCAGGAGGGTAAAGGGGAGCCCTTCTTTACGTGGACATATTTTTTGACATGATTTTTGGACGAATCCAATATTATCTTTTGAATATCACTGATATTCAAGGAAAAACATTGGGGTTTATCCAAAATATTCGAGAGATAATATTGGAGTTTGTCCAAAATTCATACCAAGTAGCATTAATCCTTTATATGGGTCATCTCCAACGTCTACATTCATTAGTTGTTCCCATTGTAAGATACATATACATGGATCAAATTATTAAGAGTAGAGTAGAATTTGATCTACTCTTTGCCGACTCTAGTTTGTACAGTAGCTTTGACCAGGTTCTTCCATTCGGTGATTCCTACTAGGGTTTTAAAAGGCTCTCCATTTATCAAAATCTGAAGCTCTCCATCTTTTGTGTTTTGGCAAAATTGAACTGGTTTTTTTTTTTTAACGTACGTTGAGGTAGTGTGATATTTTTTTAATCAGACGTGCTAGGGAGCTCGAATTTCGTGCCCGAGCTCCTACACGAATCCCAGCCGAACGGCTGGGATCTCACTTATACGGAGATCCTAGGATTCGTGCAGGAGCCCGGGCACGAAACCCGGGCTCCGTAAATTTTTTGTTTTTTTATTGACGGACCTGCGGATGGATCCTTGACATGTGTGTGGGAAATTAAAGTGCGAGCACCACGCAATAAGAGCCGGTCTTTATCGGCCTGCTTGATTATGTATCTAAATATATATATTAATTTTAATTAACTACCTCGTACATAATCTCTTCTCATTAGTATGGACTTTTTTTCCTGTTTATGTGGACCTTTTCATTTAACTTTTTCATATGTATGCGCTCCTTTTTTGGTTTCCAAAAAAACTTTCAATTGGATGATGTCTACTTTTGTTATTAAAGCTAAAACTAGGTCCTGCTAAACAGCCTTATCAGCTTCTCGTGGGTTTATGGCCATACACCCGAGACAAAAACCATGTGTCCTCATTATCTGACGGTTTTTGGAGGATCCAAATTCGCAATCCTTCCTTTTCGCAATCTGCCATCTTTGCACAGCTGAATGGCAGCGTGTGGCATTCATCTAGAATTTGCTAGTGGGTGTCTTGCAATAAAAAAAAAAAACCATGTGTCCTCATTATCTGACGGTTTTTGGAGGATCCAAATTCGCAATCCTTCCTTTTCGCAATCTGCCATCTTTGCACAGCTGAATGGCAGCGTGTGGCATTCATCTAGAATTTGCTAGTGGGTGTCTTGCAATAAAAAAAAAAAAAAAACCATGTGTCCTCATTATCTGACGGTTTTTGGAGGATCCAAATTCGCAATCCTTCCTTTTCGCAATCTGCCATCTTTGCACAGCTGAATGGCAGCGTGTGGCATTCATCTAGAATTTGCTAGTGGGTGTCTTGCAATAAAAAAAAAAACCATGTGTCCTCATTATCTGACGGTTTTTGGAGGATCCAAATTCGCAATCCTTCCTTTTCGCAATCTGCCATCTTTGCACAGCTGAATGGCAGCGTGTGGCATTCATCTAGAATTTGCTAGTGGGTGTCTTGCAATAAAAAAAAAAGTGAATCCTCATCCCCTAGGCTTAGACAATCTCTCCACCCTTTTCTTGTGGGTCAGATTCTTCTGATGCTGACTCGTCGCCGACCATATACGTCATGGGTAAAATTATGCATATCAAATACGGGTCAGAAGTCAAGACCATATTAATTAGATTTTGGCACACCTGATTGCGAACTCTTCTATTCACCCTATTTGATTAAAATACATCACTCAAGATGTCTTCTATGTTAGAAAAAGGAATGATAATAAAATATAATTAAGATGGATGACCAGAGTTGCATATCATACTTTTCTTAAAATAATGAAAGCCCCCGCACTAAATTGGTGTCTGCAACCGAGTTACCAGCAAATTTGCTTTTAAGATAAAAGAGACCCAGATCCTTTGTATGTTGTACTGCAGTCTATAGTACCCAAACCAGTCCTTGAACACCAATGGTCTCACCCAAAACCCTATGTCATCGATGGTTAATATATGATTTCGATAATGATTTGCAAGGAATATATGAAATCAGTCGGATGCAATATGACTGATAGACGTTTGGAAATAGAGCATCCCTTTCTGAAGAGTTATTTCCTTTGGACGGGCATATGGACATAACTATCATGGTGGTGACTCAAACAAGCCAACCCAAACCAAATTAAATCTAGGTCAATCCTAGTTAGGACCAAAACGGGCTGAAAAATGGCAAAAGATGAGCTTCTCAATGAATCCTAATGTTTTAAGCTCAAGCTCGTACCCTTTTCACACTATCTCAATAGAGATACACAAATAAACATATATAAATGCCTTTTTCATTTCAATCATATCCAATGTGAGGTTCTAATAATGAAATCTAAATGGTTTTTTTTTTTACTATTTTGAAAATCTCCAACATTCCGCTTGTGCAAAACTTTTATCTAGTTTCATCATTCATCACTCAAGATATCCCGGCAGTAGCTCAGCTATTTAAGAGATATCATAAGTTAGGGGGTGAGAGTGAGAGCTTGAATCCTCCTTGGCATGAAATATAACATAACTTACCTATTTTATACGCAAATGGCTCCTTACCCCACTAGCTAGTAATGAGTGGTAGTTCTCATTGGGAGGTCCACTGGTGAAGGGTGACGTATCATAAGTTAGGGGGTGAGAGTGAGAGCTTGAATCCTCCTTGGCATGAAATATAACATAACTTACCTATTTTATACGCAAATGGCTCCTTACCCCACTAATAAGGAGTAATAGTTTTTATTGGGAGGTCCAGTGGTGAAGAGTGGCAGTTGTCAATTGTCATTAGGAGCTGAGCTTCAATCCAGAGACAATTCTCAATCGGTTGGCCAAGCTCGAATAGTGCGGGTCAGGCCAGGTGTCAACCTGGCTCAAGCTTGGCCTAAATAGGATGCAGGGAGGCTCAGCCTCAAGTCTGAGCCTAGGCCATACATTTGGAAGGTCTTTAGGTGGGGCATGGAGTGCAAATGAGATAATTTGAGTTTCTCCTCTACGGAATACGCAAACTTAGGGCTACAATCACGGCCATGGCCATTGAGAAGTTAATGTCACTCATAAAGATCCTTTGCATCCTGAGAGTTGGCACCAACAAAAGTAGGCCTTGTAAAGCCCATCTGACCCATGGGCCCACCTGGTCATGATCAATCAAAACTCCTTACATCCCTACACTCCTGTTGATTAGCACTCACCCTTGACTTGACGTTCATTTGAGTTTTGTAGGCGTCTGGATCGATTATGCAAATTTCGCAGCTAGATTTTCACCGGTGAGTAGGCCACATAGCACCTTGTATATTGTGCTTCTTTAGTCCAACTTGTGGGGCTCGCTTTTATGCTTTCCAATCATTGAAGGTAGATAGATAGAAATGTCATTTAATGGATAAGAGTCACGCAAAAAATCAACTCCAAATTATCATTGCCCTTTATTTAACAGGCTTAAAGGTCTTTTAGTTATTGATTTGTTTGAGGTTCAATCCAACGATGAGTAAAGGTTTGATGAGTATAAGATTGGGCATGGTGACATATCATGGAGAAGAGTATGAAAGGAGATGCACGATCAATGTAAAAGGAGATGCATTAATCAAAGGTGGGCATCATAGAACTAGAACACACTTTTGCATCCATTGGACTCTTCTCGTGATTACAACTTGGACAACTTTCAAACTCTCAGAATTTGACCTCCTATCAATAGTCTCTCTCTCTCTCTCACACACACACACACATTCAATATCTTTTTTTCCAATTCTATTCTTTGAGGGCTGGGCCCAGGGGCGGAACCCGGATTTTTTTCTTGGGGGGAGGGGGGGGGGGGGGGGCAAAATAAAAAATATATTAAAATAATATAGCAAAATTTAGTAATATAATACATAATAAATAAAATATTGAAGCCATACTCCATATTCTTTCAATGAGTTTGAAATTTTGGATGCAATTAATGAGATGAAGTATCGGGACCAGAGGGTAATATTGTTTTTTCTTCTAGATTTTGAGCATCTTTCTCTTAAAAAATGCATCAATAGTAGATGAGTTACTATGGTCAACACTCCTAGAAAAAATAATAAAAGTTAAAAATATAAAAATTCTAAGAATTTATTTATAAAAAAAACTACAATAAATGGAAAAGGAAATGACACTGAAATCATTACTATAACATAAATGAATAATAATGCATGAATACCCAAGCCTAAAATTTATATTATATATTTAATGACTATTATTTGAACAAATCATAATCTAAGAAATTCAGTCATAGCACTTATCTAAAAGTGATGGCATGGATCATTAATTTTGATTAGCAAAGTATGCTCATTGACAGATATGTATGAGAGGGACCAATTTTAAAATATATACCGTTTAAAAGCATGGTCCCACTAGTTTTTATATCCTTAAAATGAATTTCTTCAATTGGATTTATTTTGACATGGACAATAATAATCAAAACACAAAAATACAACTACCTTCTTTATCCACAATAGTAGAACATAAAGAGAATACTTAGTTTTGCGTGGGTTAGATTTCAATTTGAGCCCCCTTGATTAAAAAATGCAGAGTAGCGTATGGTGTAATAGTGCATTACCCAATGTAAACAAATAAAGTTTAGACGGGTAGGATTCTTCTTCCCTTCTTGTACATGTAGCATAAGGATTTTGCAACTTGAAACTTTTATTCAAAATCTCCAACCAACCTAGTCTCCTCTATCCTGCTCTTCAATCACGATCTTACGAGGCAAGTTAGACAGCTCTTCAATCACAATCTTAGGTAGACAAGTTAGACAGGTTACAAAATCTTCTCCTTCATTCCTTTCTCATTTGTTATTCTTTCCTTCCTTTTCTTTTCTTTCCTTCTTTTAATTTTCTTCCAAAATCAGCTATGATTTTTTTTCCTTTTTTTAAGAATCAAAGTTATGTTAACTATATTCCTAATAGATGGAGGGGCCATTCATTTACATTGGGGTGGCCAAAGAATTTAATTTTAGAGAATCTCAAATCTTTGGGGGGGGGGGGGGGGGGGGGGGGGGGGGGGGGGGTGGCACAAGCCCATATTTTACACAACTTTAGGCATCATTTACCCCACCATTAGACTTTGAGGACTTAAAACTAAGGATTGAGATCATTTAATTTGCCTAATATCTTATATCCTGTAAGACCTCCAAACCCTCTAATTGCATGTATTAGTATTAATCTATAATGATTACTTATGTTTATTAGTTTTTCAAAGTGATTTAGATGTAGACCAACTTAGTTTGAGGGTTAGAACATGTTTTGTATAGCTTTGGGAAGTTTTGAGGGCATTTTGGCCAAGTCGGGTGACTTTAGGGGCCTAAGTGTAGAATTTGGGAAAGTTTAGGGGAGTTATTTGTAATTCCTGAAAATCACAATTTTTCAGGGGGGCATTTTCGGGAAATTTGCTTCAATTTCCAACTTCCTCGACTTAGAATTTTGAGACTTTGACCTGGACTCACTCGGACTTGATCCTTAAACTATGAAATTGAGTAGTTTGAGTCGTATAACACACTTGGAATTGTCCGGAGGCATGCGTGAGACATTAATGAACCAAATGTAGGCATATTTAAGGCCTAAGGATGTCCAAAAATCACAAAGCACTAAAATAACAGCATACTTGACATCCAGACCTTAAATACGCATAAGAGCGTTTCGTAAATATCTTAGCATATCAATGGCAATTCCTAGACCTGAATTGGATTTATAGGAGGTATCCCGTACTTGTTTGGTCAATCGACCCCGGTCTTCACATTGCTTGTACTCGTCTGTTCGCATGCATGGTATCTGCTCGTTTGTCTTACACACGTTAGCCACCCACAATACTCTTGTCTCTGTATTCGGCCCTAGAATGGATGGTTAGGCTTAGAAGTCATGCTTGGGGCCAAATGTGCATTTACTGTCATTTCTGGTCTCCCAAAGTGATAGGATCCTAAGTTTAGGGTGTCATAAGGGTAGCAGAGGTACAATTATGCGTTGTATCCTTCCTCGTGAGCCAAATTCGAAATCTACTCTTTCTACCCATTTGGGACACCCCATTCCATGCCGGAATGCTGTCCGACTTTTTATAGACCATAGGCTTTATTTTGACACTGTTTTCAAGTTAACTACACAGTTTTGCTTATTTTCCCTGAAAACACCTGATCTGCTAGATTTTGCATTTACAGCCTCTGTTTAGCCAGTTTTGGATTCCTGAGGGTAATCTCCCCTCAATTCGTTTTACTGGATTTAATGGACTTTATTTGTTCTGAGTGTAACGCCCCAAAATCTGAGCGCCTCGAATCCCGGGACGCTACGGGAAAGTGCCCAAGAGAAACGGAAAATCCAATGAGATAAGCAAGTATGAATCTCCTAAGAGCAAGTAAATGGAAAATGCCCTACAATTTTATTTCACTTTAACGATTACAAGGTACTTTTCGTAATTAAACTAACTACAATCCTAGACCAACACGGCCAGCTACAAGAAAAGGGAAGAATAGAAATCTATGTGATAGACGTCTCTTGATGTACCGACTGTATCGCTCTCCAAACCCTGCGGCAACGGATCAACCGCCAAGCAAACCACTAAGCAATGAAGGGAAAGAAGATACCTAAAAACATCGAGGATTGAGTCAGGCTCAATGAGCCAGCCAAATAGGTATGTTTAGATGGCAATACAAATAAGGTAGAAGATCATACACGATCCCAGCTATACCCGCATGATTAGTATCTCGATAATAAATAGAGAATATCAGAGTACAACAGAAACGGTGTGGAGTGTAGTATATGAACGATAATCGAGATAGGAATATAACAGATGTGTAATACATCATATCAGGTAGATAAGAGAAGTCATCATCATCAAGATATCGTAAGAATCATACAAGCACATTAGTGTCACCAGTAACAGAGATAACCTGAAGAAGTAGCCTTACCATGTCCGTAACCATCCTATCCAGATCCAACCGTATCAACGTCGGCAGTTAAAAATACTAAGCAACAACATCCATAATACATAATAATCATACATCCAACATACATCCATAGGAGCACATAAAGGTATGTCCACAGTTGAAGTACAAGGGACGTTGGGGGTCAGAGCCAGCCCATCGTCGTCGTCCCAACAACCGTCGATGGACGTCAACCATGGGGGTTATGGCCACCACATATGTCGTCTCATCGAATAGGAGCGTACAAGAGTCCAACTCATCCATAGCCACAACCAAGTCCCAGCTATCGGTCTTACGTGCTATCTCAACCAACAATATCCATAGCCACAGCCAAGTCCCAGCCATTGGTCTTAGGTGTTGGATCAACATCAATACACATCCACACGTACCCGGTCCGAGTGCCGGCGGTCTCGGTACCCCCATGTCAGCACCAAATCCCTCGGCAGTCCAACCGTACATCCACAATCTTACAGACCACTAGGTGGGGGTACTCCAAACTGGATCGCCTTATTATCCTTAATATGAGACGATATTAGTCAAGGGTATGAGTCATGGAGTTTGGGTATAACTAATCCATCCTTGTGATTCCCAACAGTTAAAAATGCATACCATTGTACATTCCGCTTCTCTATACACTTAATTAACATTATCTCATTATACAGTTCGTCCATCAGTATCTACCGTTAAGTTTCCAACATTACATGTCAAGACTTCAAGTGCAATGTCCTGGCATCTCATCCAATACGGACCGTGATCATAAATCAAAGCCTAAGTGCGATGTCTTGATTATAATACCTCCCAATGCCTACATCCAAGGTTCGAACCTACTAGCCATCCTCAGTGTCCGTTCTCAACAAGATAAGTACCACACGTCTCAATTCATCGATAATCGCTGCCCCTATCTTCAAGTCTAGGGTCCCACTTGACCTAAGACAGTGATCATGGAGTCCCAGATACTTATTAGCTATCCTTGGTGCTCCTATAGGTGTTTAGCATCATAAGACATCCATAACCATTGAATCGAGTTCCGTTTCACAATCCAAGACCTTACTTAGGTGGTCACATGGGTCAAGGTTAAGCTTGGCCCTTGACCTGTGTCTAGTGTATACCAAACAGTCCAAATAGAAGGTCAACGGGTCCCACACATTATCAAATCATAAAAGGAAACCAAATATGGGAAATGGTTGTCTAAGTGTACCGGGACCTTACTTAGGTGGATACACCGGTCAAGGTTAAGCTCGACCCTTGACTCGTGTCTAGCGTATCTTAAACAGTTCAAATGGAAGGTCAACGGGGCCCACACATTATCAAATCATAAAAGGAAACCAAATCTGGAAAATGGCTGTCTACAGTGTACCGGGTCGACATCATGGGTTCACAGGTCAACCTGATACTATGTGGAAGGGAACAACTAACTGGGAAGCAGAATTCACAGTCTGCAGTGTCCCCAGTCGACTTGGGGGGTTCTCCGGTTGACCGAATGAACTAGAGGATATTTCCACAAAAACCTAGTAGATAAAGGAAATTCTCAGTGTGGCCGGTCGACCGGGTACACTGGGTTTTGTACCCTGTGACCATTTTCTGCTCTCGGTTGAGGGGAAGTCCCCATGTGTGCCCAATCGACATCCTGAGTGACCAGATCGACCTGGTACACACGAAACCCTGATTTCCAGCATTCTGCCCTTTTCCATTTTCCATCAAAACTCTATCAGATCCATCCCAGATCTTCACCAAACATCAAACACACCTCTCACATCATGATTCCATCATAAATGGGCCATTGATCTTCTAAATGGGGGATTGTCATCCATTAATGGCCAAATACACATAAGAAGGCTTGGAAATAGGTTGATCTATACAACATAGCATCCATAAAACCATCCAAACACAAAAAGCAAACTAAATATCCATTCAAGACAGTAATTAGCAATCTAAGCATGTTAATCAATTTAATAAAGGAATCTAAGCATGTCTACTTGCCTAATTAGGAAGAACCTCCTCCAATAGCTCGGGTTCACTCCAAAAGTTCTAAGATCACCCCAATAGCTGAATCTACAATCTCTACACCAATTCCCAAAGAAAGAAATGCATAAGAAAGAGAATTCTAAGAGAAAGAACTATTCTAAAAGGGAATTGGAAAGAGGAAATGGAGATTACCTTCACTTGGAGAGGGGAGAGAGGTCTATGAGATGAGATGAGGTCTTTAGCTAGTAGATAGCTAGATGTAGATGGAGTTATTGCTTCTAGCAATTGGATGCCTGAGATCTAGAGAGATAAACCCTAATCTCTATATTAGAGAGAGGAGAGAGATGGGAGGAAAATTATAGTGAAATGAAGAGAGATGGGAGGGGTTTCTTTTATAGGAATTGGTAGGGTCATTGTCTAAAATGCCCTCATTAGTAAATGAGAATTGTGAATAGGAATGGGGGTATTTAGGGAAGGTTTAAATGAAATGACCAAAGGGTCCTTGGTTGTTAATAGAAATAAAGGATAAGGATTAGGGTAGTTTTGGTATTCATATTTAATGACTAAAGTATCATCAAATGAGTGGTTGTAAATGAAGGAGCCTAAGGGCAATAAAGGTAGGCTATTTATAATGACTAAAGTGCCCATGTTTACTTGGTTGATAAAGAAAGAGGGCAAGGTCATTTAAGGTATTTGGATTACCAATTTTGGAGGGAAAAGGTTTGGTTGGAAGGACTAGAGTACCCTCAAATAATTAATAGGCTAATGGGTTAGGCCATAGGTAATTGGGTCATTCTAAGGTTAATTGCACAACTCTCTAAGGAAAACCTTCTATGATTAGAATTACAACCAAGGCCTCTAATTATCTAATTACTTTTAGAAAATCCAATTAAACTCCTAATAGAACTATTAATCTTACAAGGGTTTTAATCTTATAAACTAGGCTAAAGTAATGGGAATTACTAACTACTAATCGCCTATTAAATAAGATAACCTAGGGTTGACTTGGTCAAATTGGGTCCCACTAGGTATTTCTAGGGACGGGTCCTCACACTGAGAGTAGTCTCCCCCACCCAAACTACCCCTTCTGAGGTAGTTCCTGGTTAGTCTATTTATCTTGGATTCTCGAGTCGGCAACACTAGGAATCAACCCTTGCTTGGTTAGGCAAACCTAAGTTTGGGTTTGGATTATATTTGTTATTATATATGCCGCTGCAGTTGGTTTCTTTATTGGCTCTCCAGTCACAATGCAAGCAACCGTGAGTTACCCACCACCCCCGCCACGCCGCATGCAGTCGAGGGTGTGCCTTGTTTGTTTTGTTCTGCACTCTACTCTATCACGGTCACGTCGCACGCAGCCGTAATGGAGAACATAGCTTATGTGGATTGTCATCTGGTTTGCTTAGGTTGGATAGTATACATGCACATGTATCTTCATTCATTTACACGTTTTTCAGTATCTGTTTATGCATGACGTGCCTAGTTGTACTATCCTTCGCATTCTGTCATCTACCAACCTATTTATATTATGTCTTGCTGCAAATATAGTATATTTTGTTATTAATCACCTGGTAGGCCATCATGTCTGAAATACTACTCTTAGTGCTCTACGAAGCAGGACCCATGCTTTCAGCTGGATCACGAGGATGCGGTTATGGGCCGTAGGTATCTGAGGTTTGTAGTGCCTACGATGTCATTTAAAAGTCGAACTTGTCACCCAAGTTACGTCACAATGTTGGAGGTAGAAACTGTACTTAGTTTATTGTATTTGTATTAGCTTTTGTTAGCCTTTTCTTTTGGCTTAGTAATTAATGTACTTTTATAATTGTAACTTGAACACATTTGGGTAATGGAATATCATGTTACTGTCAGCTCTGTATTGCTCTCGTTTATGGGTTATCCAGTCTATTATGAGTCATATATGATAACTTTATGCTAAACGATTGAGTGCGATACGGAATCCAATGACCATGGACTCTAATTCGCAATACCACATAAGCTTCCGTGAGAATATTCATATTTGTGATGGAATTTGGATATCCTCACAGACGCGAATCTAGGGGAGAAACAAATATATTACTTAATTCCCAACTCGCGTCCGGAAATCAGGTACCTCTAGAAACTAATTTTGAGACGTGACATATCCCCTTTTATCTAGGTCCAAATCTTCCCATCAATATCCCTTCGATTGTCATACATCTAGCTAGGTGGGGTGAAGGGTCATGAGCCAACTGTGTCACTAGATCCTAAGCAGGGAGATGGGAAGGGGTTGAAGTTTCATTCCTATTCCAATTTGTGGGTAAACCATCCTTAAAAAAAGGTCAAGAAAATAATTTAGGTGAGAATTGTCTACAAATAAGAATTATGAGTTCTGAGTTTTTTTGAGCTACCTAATTAAGCAAGGTATGATCAATTAATCAGCCCCTCACAAATGCTACCCCTATGTGAACTGTCACGGGCCCAAATTTGACATTCTAACAACGGGTACACGCCACTAGATTGAAATCCAAAAACATGACGCATTGTAAAACCATCAAACTTGAGGTTCATAGATCGAGAAATTATGACCTAATTCTCTTTGTTTTCTAGCCCTTTCGATTTTGAAATTGAGTAGCATACAATTAAAGCTTATTTAGTGCCCTGTGATTATATTGTGTCGGTACACATACTTGTATTTGTTGAAGTCGAATGAAGTAATAAAATATTATTTACCCCTTCTAGTTTAGAAGTTCAGAGGTCAAAATGGATTATATTAAATAACAATGCACTCTTAATTCCCAAATTGGATAATATCAGGAAATGTCTTCTTCACTCTTTTCACTTAGACATTGTTCAGAAATTAATTGGTTACTTTATGATTCATAAGTCCAACTAGAATTCCTCTCCATCCAATCTACTTATCCTATCTTTATTAGTGTGTCCAAATTTTAAATATCATAAATGAGACAAGCTATCATGTTGCATATTCACAGCTTCCCTACAAATAAATATATAATACATACAAAATCAAGCTACGTGGGAATATATATTCAAGTTGTCTGATGCAAGCCTAAATTTATGATGCTTTGACCTTTAATAGTCTTGTTGTATTTTGACTCTCAAGGCACGTAAAGATCCCAAGTCCTTTCTCTTTCTTTGAGGGCCAACAAGAGCAATAGTTTTACTTCAGAAATGAGGCCTATTCTTCCACGTTATTAAATATAGGCTATGAGGATTGGATGCAGAAGAGCCAGGAGCTGAGGAAACCTGATGGTTGGTTTGTCGGACTCGAGGAAGAGCTTGGAATGGCAGCATCATTTTGCATATTCCATTGACGTTCAAAAGTAGTAGTGGCATCAGAGGCACATGAAAGAGGAGATAAGTGAATGAAGAAGTCTAGGATATACAAACAGAGGTAAATATGCAAGATAACACATGCTTGAAGGTCATGTAGATGGTAAACTAATTAATTATATTTAAATAAGGGAAAGAAATGTCATTTTTTATGGTACATTTGTGCAACTGCTTTCCCCAAAAAAATAATGGAAAGTGGGAAAAGCTTTTGTAGTGCTAAAAGTTTTACGTTTGATGCAACCGCTTTATAATGATGAAAAGAGAAAGAAAATGAAGATTATTTTTCATAACCGCAGATACTAAGATGGTTATAGTAAAATATAAAGATCCCATGGAGCCTATATCCTTGCAATTGAAGATGCAATTCAGGCTAAATTAGTATTTGATACGTATTAATTATATGAAAGGTCTTTTGGAGTTAATATATTATCGAAGGGGAGGCAACAAACCCACCATTAGTGGTTGTTTTTGTAGCTCTTAAATTAGCACACCATCAGCATTTTGTAAATATATTTAAATAAGCTAGTTCTACTTTACAATATGTGGATAGTTGTATATAGGATATAAATTGTAGGAAATCGTGTGACCTACATGTCACGGGTCCCACGTCAGATCGAGCAAGGCTGATGCCAATAGAGAATACAATCTCACTTAATGTAAGACTTGATCTGGTCCCATTAATAAGTCTCCCAATAAGATTGGTGGATGTGAGTTTCTTAGCGAAGAAGTCTCTAGTAAGTGTGACTCTTTGGGGCTTGTCTATATAAGATAAAGGGGCCCTAGGGTTGGGTATTATTCCATCTCACAGACGAAGAGATTTGCAGAGCTTCCTAATCACCGGAATGCACATAGATCTCCGGTCGCGTGTCGGTGTCTCCGCATCCAAATCCATCAATTGGTATCAAAGCATGGTATACTGCGTTTCGACGATTTGTATCGCGAAGTCATATTTTAGATCTCAGTAGATCTAAGGCTTTCGTCGAACCCAAGCCTCCTTCGTTTCTCTGCAACGTTGGGAAGAAGAAGACGAACTCAACAACTCTCTCTCCTCATTATTGAAGGTGAAGGAAGGCCCTCAGGTTGCATGCATCATTGCACATCTCATCTTAGGAAACGTGTGCCATCATCAGAAAACGCAAAAGACCACTGGTCTTGATTTTCTCATCACGCCTCGGGTTACGTGCATCATTAGAAAATGTTTTTTGGAAGAAGACTCGTGTGAGCCAAACTGTGCAGCATCTAGCGTCCTTGCCATTTTCATCTTCTCCCGGGACGATATCTAGAGCATCCGACGAACTCTGTTCGACGAATGATTTGGTTCTGCAGAATCCTTGCGAGCAGATCTACGCAGTAGCAGCAAAAGGAAGACGATCCACCGATTCAGAAAAATAAGGTGGTTTTTCTCCTTTAACGATCAGTGATATCTGAACCTCTTTTTAAATTCAGTAGTAATTATGTCTTCTAAATCAGCATTGCATGATCTTGCTAAGGTTGGTATTTTTAACGGAAAGAACTTAGCCGTGTGGAAGCGTGGGATGGACGCATTGCTACATTTTGATGGATTAACATATGTGATTGAATCCGATCCGATCTCCAAACCCGTTGATGTTGCCCCTAAGGACACTCATGATGTGTATGAACAATGGGTATTTGATAACTAATCAGTAAGGCATCTTCTGGTCGGATTCATATCCAGCGATTTGGTAAAGCAATTTGAGCACTTTAACACTGCTAAAGAAATCTATGAATATGCTATGGACAAATATGATGAAACCTCCAAATCTCACTTGATGGAGGCATTCAACGCATATGTTAACTATAAGATGCCAGAGGGATCGTCTATAAGGGATCACATTGATCAAATGGCGGTCCGATATAGTAACCTCGTAGCCTTGGGAAAGGAAATGGACGAAGATTTTCAAATCATGTACTTGCTGATGAGTCTTCCACCTTCGTGGGAGAATGTGTCTCAGATCCTTAGCCTTTAAACGGGTGTAACCCTCGATGAGGTTGAACCTAGATTGCTTGCTGAAGGACAAAGGCAGGCTACCCGGGTGTAACACCTACAAACCCTGTCATGATTACTAAAACTAAGAACAATAATGGTGCGTTAACCGTCAATATGAAAAATAAAAAGAATTTCAAAGGCAATCAAAAACGGAAAGGGCCTAAGAATGGTGTTTGTTTTAATTGCGGGAAGCCTGGACACTTTAGTTCTCAATGCATATAGTTCTTAATGCAGAAAGAAAATGGGTGAGAGTAGCCAGCAAGGTAAAGTGACCAAAGAACATGATGATTATGTTGAGATGGCTACAGAGTCCATGATGGTGGACACCAATGATAAAAATTAGTGGATTGATTCAGGAGCCACCAGGCACATATCAAAAACCAAGGCTGGGTTTGTCGAATTCAAAGAGATGAAACCGGGAGATCAAAATATTTACATAGGGAATGAAACATTCTGTGATGTGTTGGGTGTAGGGAAAGTCAAAATTTCCTTACCAATTGAAAAATCCATATATCTCTCCGATATTCTCTTTGCTCCAGCTATGAGGAGGAGCGTCATCTCTGTGAGCCAGTTGGCTATGAATGGATTTGAAATCAGATTTAAAGATAAAGAGGTTACAATTGGCGGAAAATTTTATTTGCACCCACCTTTTCTGCTGAGCACACCCACCTCTATGAAAAAAATTTGCAGGGATTGTACATATGTGGGTGTGCTCAGCAGAAAAGGTGGGTGCAAATAGAATTTCCCACAATTGGCAAGCGCGGTCAAGTTTTAGTCAATGGTTTTCTTTCTGATAAATTGTATTTGCTGGACACTCTTAATGATAACATAAAATCTAGTTCCCATTATTCTGTGTGTGTGCATGTGTGCATGGATGGTTTGGCAATGTTATGGCATATAAGATTAGGGCACATTAACAAAAACAGAATAAGTAGAATGGTTAGGGATGGACTCTTACCAGATTTAGGTAAAGTGGAGTATCCTATATGTGAACCATGTCTAAGTGGAAAAATTGTCAAGAAGCCATTTCCAAAAGGATCTAGAAGTTCAGAAATATTGACCATAATTCATTCTAATATTTGTGGACCATTAAATGTCCAAAATAGAATGGGGGAAGAATATTTTATCATATTTATTGATGACTACAGCAGACATGGTTATGTGTACCTGATTAAACACAAATATGAGGCCTTAAAAATATTTCAAATATATGCTGCTGAGGTCCAAAATCAAAACGGCAAGAAAATAAAACGGGTTAGATCCGATAGAGGGGTGAATATACCTCGAAACTGTTTAAAGAATATTGTGCACATGAGGGAATCATTCATGAATATTTGATTCCATATACCCCACAACAAAATGGCATGGCTGAGAGGAGGAATAGGACCTTAATGGATATGGTAAGGTCATTGATCAGCCACGCGAGACTTCTGCTGTATTTGTGGGGAGAAGCATTAAACACAACACAATATATCTTGAACATAGTACCCTCCAAAAGTGTGCCTAAAACCCCGAATGAATTATGGACTGGTGCCAAACCAAAATTAGAACATGTGAGAGTTTAGGGCTGCTTTGTACATGTCCTGCTACCACCACAAAAAAGGCATAAACTGCAAGCAAAAATGAAAAAAAAAGATTATTCTTTCGTTGGCTACCCATTACATTCTAAAGGATATCGTGTGTATGATCACGATAATTGGATAATCATGGAATGCCGAGATGTGTTTTTCCTTGAGGATTCGACAGTCGGTCCTAGAGTAGAACCACAGTGTGTGGAATTGTATGAAATCTCTAAAGGCAAGGGGGTTCAAGAAAGTGGGGTTTCGACGAAGAGAACGTTGGACCTAGAGTTCCTGGCCAGGGCCCACTTGAGGTGATTGAACAACCCGATGAGCTGATTGGCAGGCCGATTCGGGCGAGGAAACAACTGGCATATCTAGATGATTATTGTAGTTTATTGAAAACTGTGCAAGATTTGTATCTGAACTCCTACTCTTAAGTGATCAAAGCGCAGGATACACAGTATTGGTTAGAGGCTATGTGAGAGGAGATAGAATCAATTGAAATTAACTAAGTATGGCAATTGGTTGATCTTCCAAAAGATCGAAAAGCCATTGGATGTAAATGGGTTCTTAGAAAGAAACTAAAGTCTCGGATGGATCCTTAGATAAATATAAAACACGGCTAGTAGATAAAGGATTCACACAAGTGGAAGAAAGAGATTACGAGGAGACGTTTTCTTCGATCGTAAAATTCCAATCATATGAACCTTAGCAGCATTGATAGCATGTCGTGACCTTGAATTGCACCAGATGGATGTGAAAACTGCATTCTTCGGCGAACTAGAAGAAGAAACTTATATGAAACAATCCGAGGGGTTTGTGGTGCAAGGTCATGAGGACAAAGTGTACAAACTTAATAGGGCATTGTATAAATTAAAACAGGCATCGGTACAATGGTATAGAAAATTTCACCAGGCCATAGGTGAAATAAGATTTATCCCTAATAATGCAAACACATGTTTCTATATTAAACGTAGTGGGAGTAGTTATTTATATTTGTCATTATATGTGGATGACATTTTGATCGCTGGTGATCAATTGAAAACCGTAAATGAAATCAAACAATGGTTAAAGTTAAGATTCGAGAAGAAAGACATGGGTAGGACAGAGTATGTCCTTGGCATTGAAATAACCTGTGATCGTCTGAATAGGCTATTGACTTTATCACAGAGATCCTATTTGGAAACTGTGTTGAAACGGTTTGATATGGCTATGTGTAAACCAATTGACACTCCCATATGCAAGAGCATAAAATTGTCCAGCGATCAGGGACCCACAAACGAGCAAGATAAGGAAGTGATGAAACCTTATGCTCAAATTGTGGGCAGCATCATGTACGCGATGTTGTGTACGGGACCAGACCTTGCATTCGCCATGGGTCTCGTAAGTAGATTCTTAAGTAACCCAAGATTACAGCATTGGAATGCGGTTAAGAGGATTCTACGGTACATCAAAGGAACAGTGAATCTTTGCCTATGTTATCAAGGTGAAGTCTTGGAACTGCGCGGCTACTTAGATGCAGATTTGGCCGGTGATTTAGACCAGAGAAAGTCAACAACCGGCTATGTGTTTACCTTCGGAGGAGGTGCAGTTTCTTGGGATAACAAGAAACAGACCTCTACGCCTATGTCAACAGCTGAAGCAGAGTATATAGCCTGCAGTTAGAGGTGGCAATCGGGTTGGGTTGTGCTAAACGGGTCGAACCCGTTTATTAAACGGGTTATACAAGTCTAACCCGCATACGACCCATTTAATAAACGGGTCGGAAACCCCTACCCACCACGGGTCAACCCGACCTGACCCACTTAAACCCGCATAACCATTGCGGGTTATACCGGTCAGGTTGGCCCACATAACCCACTCCATCTAGTAAATCAATCGACTCAACCATGGTTCCCTACTTGACCAAAACTAAGCTCAAATTTGACCCAATCTCATTTCAACAATCATTTGATGCGCATTATCTTGCTTTCCATTAATAAAAAGTATGGGGTTGAATTGGTTAAGGTCCATTTATTCTTTTTTAGCCTATGCATTAAAATAATCAAATTCAATTTTAGCTTAAATAAGTGGGTTATGCGGGTCAAGCGGGTCAACCCTAACCCGACCCGCTTAATTGCGGGTCATGAATACTTGACCCGTAACCTACCCGCTTATTAAATGGGTCGGGTTAAGCGGGTAATACGCGGGTCGGGTCGGGTCATATTTTGCCACCTCGACCTGCAGTACAGCAATCTAGGAGGCTCTTTGGTTAAAATATTTCCTAACTAATTTGGAAATAATTTGAGAAAAAGAGGTTGTCCCAATGAACGTAGACATCACATCTACTATATCCATGGTGAAAGACATAAAATTCAACAGTCGATCAAAACATGTTGAGATAAAGTATCATTTCATCAGAGAGAAGGCTGAAAAAAATATTGATATAGAAATTTTTTATATGCTTTCAGAGGAATTGATGGCTGATGCTCTCACTAAGGCTTTGCTTGCAAAGGTTTTTGTAAGGCATGTGATGTGTATGGGACTGAGATATATTTTATATGCATGGCATTTGTGCTAACTAGGAGATTGTAGGAAATCGTGTGGCCCGCATGCCACAGGTCCCATGTCAGATCAAGCAAGGCTGATGCCAACAGAGAATACAATCTCACTTAATGTAAGACTTGATCTGGTCCCACTAATAAGTCTCCCAATAGGATTAGTGGATGTGAGTTTCTTGGAGAAGAAGTCTCTAGTAAGTGTGACTCTTTGGGACTTGTCTATATAAGATAAGGGAGCCCTAGGGTTGGGTATTATTCCATCTCACAGGAAAGACAAGAGAAGAAGAGATCTGCGGAGCTTCCCAATCGCCGGAACGCACATAGATCTCCGGCCGCGTGTCGGAGGCTCCGCATCCAAAAGAATGGAAAATGGAAAAAGCTTTTGTAGTGCTAAAAGTTTTACGTTTGATGCAACCGCTTTATAATGTTGAAAAGAGAAAGAAAATGAAGATTATTTATCATAACCGCAAATACGAATACGTCAAAAACATGAGAAAACGACATTATTGGACGTCTAATTGCCTCAACCACTTATGTCGTTATTTTTTACCACGTTTCACTTAAAACACAACAGATGTATATCGTGGTTTTGATAGTTGAGACCTAAAACCCACCCAAACGATCGAAAGTCTTCCCACTTCTTTTTTGGCCCTCCCGCCTACTATATATTCTTTGTTTCCCTCTCCCTCTCTCTACTATTCCTTATTTCCTTCCCCGCGCTTGCTCCTTTGACTCCAAACCCAGCACAAACCAGATCCTCTCTCTGCCCTATGTCTCCAGTCACCTGCGGTTCTCTGGTCTCGTGCGGTCTCCATCAGCGAGCACTCTCTTTGTCGCTGCAGTCTCACTTTATCTGTCTGGTACTCTCTATCTCTCTTTCCTTTCATTTTTTTCATATCTTCATCTTTTGTTTGTGGACATGGCCAGAGATTACTATGCTTCACACGATTAATTGATTTTGAAGCCCTTGAAATGGTGGAAGAATCGTCTGAAGACCTAAATCCCGTAGACCCAAACATTTTTTCCCCATTAAAATCCTCTGAAGAATCCAATCTCAAACAACAATTGCATGTTTACAGGGTTTTCTTCGCTTCTTTTTTTTTTGGGTGTTTTGATCTGTGGTGCCTTGATTTGTAATATTAATAATTAAATCTTTCAATTTTTTTTTCTCGGTTTAGGGTTTCAAATCATAGCTGGTCGTGGTTTGTGATTTGGAGTGATGGCAAGTTGTAGTTGGGATTGAGCACTTGGCCGAACCCTTATTTAAGGGTTTAATTTTGGTTACATGCTTTCTCTGTTTGATGATTCCATGTAATTTTCTTATGATAGTGCAGAAATTGAGTTTAATCGTAAATACTGGGATACATGAATCCATGTATGATGATTGTTTTTTGCTTGCCTATGATAAATTTTTCATGTAATCAAATTTGTGAGGACAGCCTTTGGGCAAAACTCCAGTTAGAAGTGGTAGCATATGACGACATCTTGAAACTCATTCATTGTTGAAATATTTTTGTTCAACCCTTTGATGAATACATTGAGAATTGCTTTATTTGGTTTATGTATGCTGATATCAAGAAGTCTGTGACTGAATTGAATCTAGGACACCAAGCACATAGCTGGTTGAGGAGCTAGATTTAAAACACCCATATCTGGTTGTTAGTTGGGTTTAAACCCATAACTTATTATAGACTAGGTTCAAGACTCTTAATTGGAAAAGGATTTGAGTTAAGCAACATGTAAGAAATAAAGAAATTATAGATTATCAAGCAATTAACATTAAAAAAAACAAACAAAGATTATCAAGCAATGTGATATCCCCAAAATCTGGCTTTTAGCTCTAGCTCCTCTTGCGCACCATATATATGTATGTATATGTTGGGTTTTTTTTTCTCCATTTTAAGTTATGCATCAAGTTCTTTTTAAACAATATATATATTGGGGCATTATATGTATGTATATCAGTATATGATGCCACTATTTTTTCCCCTTCCTTTACTACAATTCCAAGTTAAACTTGAAGTGTTTGATTAAAAGTCCAATAGAGATCAATTATGCAATTCTATAAGGTTATTCTTATTCTGGTTATTTTGCTATATATGGTGGTTCCTATTGCTATGAATGGTTATAAAAGCTTGTAGAATAATGGGTTGATTAGGTTAAATTATAAATTATTAAAAATAAATCCTATGCACCACTACATAGTTACAATGAGTTATTCTTCTTAACAGCCTCTGTCACTTGAGTTTGTAGGTGGGCTTTTATAGAATTCCATGAGGACTTGCCTCAAGGAATCCAAATCCATGTTGGAAGCTTTGAAAACAAGTTTGATATCCAAACAACTCAATTAATTGTCCCAGTCCCTTTATTCCTCTAAAATGTAAAATCCCTTATAATTGGAGGATGCAGTAGCTTTTAGAAGAACATGTATCAAATGAGTTTTGCAATTTTGTTGGGCCACATTTAGAGCCCGTTTGTCCGCATGGAATTCAATTGATGAAATTGGTTGCAACAATGGATTATTAAAATGGTGAGAGGATGAAGGATGTAAGGGATGTGGATAGGACCTAACTTTCCTATTATTTGATTCTTCATTAAAAGTGAAATTGTTTCATGGTTATTCCTTCAACCTTAGTCACTTTCAGGAATAAATTTATTAGAACTTCTATGATGTTCCCGTTGTGCTGAGCATCGGTCCTTGTGGGCCCACCTGGGAATTGGACTAGAAAGGATTGAAAGATGTAAACCCACTACCCCCACTTTACCCCACCCACTCAATGAAATCAGCTAACAATTTTTCGAGGGCTTGTTGAGCTCTTGTAATTTTCCCCCTTTCTCTTTCAATGCAATTACCCTTAAAGCAATAAAAAAAAGGGACAGATGTCATGACTCTTTGAATTGTGATAAGGTCTTTTACTCTTTCTTTTAAGCTTTTACAGATGTCCTTAGTTTTTAGTTTATCTATATTAAATGTGGGAGAGTTGATACTTCCATGAACTATTTGAAGTGATGGAGAAAAACATGTTTGTGTGATTTATGCTGAATATGCACGGCCAAGAACTCCACCATCACCAATAAAAAAAAAAGAACTCTGCAGTCGCCATTGCATTAGAATCTACTTGATTGGATTATATGATTTAGATGTTAGTAATTAAAACATTGCTTCTTTTATCATGTGTAAGGAATAAACTCTGGGATTTTAGGCCATTATGAGTTCAGCTGGTTGGTGTTATGCATTTTTTTATTGCCAGATAGTTTGAACTTTGAACGTAACAGTTTTATAGATTGAGCTTTGAACGTAAAAGTTTTCCAAGTATATATGTATCAACATATACATCTACCTGAGTTGTGTCATTCCCTAGCTACAGAATTATTGATAGCATGAGCATCCATCGATTCTTAGCCAATATCAGGTCTATTGTTGATTGTTTATATTAATGGAAAGTGCTGAATTATTCATTATTTTATTTGCATCTAAAACAATGCAGGAGTAACTAGAAATGAAGATTTTCCATTTTTTACTTTCTGGATATTAAGAAGAAAAACTCCTTATACAATAACCAAAACTTATAAAGATATCAATTCATACATCAGGCCAGTCTGAGTAGGGTTGGTTGCTAATGGGCCAGATCATGTTTTGGCCGGCCCAGCCAAGCCAAATCTTGATCAATCCTTTTCATTTATTCAAGGACTACAAGTTTAGATGCTAAAATGTATTTGGCATGCATTCCGTTCATTTATTCAATGTGTAACAGGCTAAAATGTATTTGGCATGCATTCCGTTCATTTATGGTGATCTTATATTTTATCTTCAGGTGACAGTCATTACCACGCCAATTTGATTGAACCAATACAATCATATCTTGTGTAGGCATATCAGCCATGTCAGAAAACTCACAATTTAGCAATACTTTATACTCCTTAGTTCATTTTCTCAAATTTTCTTGTCATATAATCGCAGCATCCAAATTTTGAGCTTGAAGATGTAATGGTTTTCCAAGTTCATTTTCTTTTCTGATTGAGTCCAAGATACTTGTATAAGTTGAACTTCTGTTCTACCTTTTTAATGCACCTTACACTCTATGATTTTAATATTTCAGAACATGCCCCTAAGTAAGGAATGGATGAAAGTACCAAGAAATTCTTTTGAATACTTAGAAGGGGTTGAATCATTCATTGAGTTCATAAGAGCTAATAAAGATGAATTAGGGGATGATGATTGGTATTGTTGCCCCTGTGTCAAATGTCGCAATTTGATAAGAGGGAAAAAGACATTAGGAGAAATTCATACGCATTTAATTTGCGATGGTATAGATAAGACTTACACAATATGGATCCACCATGGAGAAGTCCATCCCCAAGGTCATGTAAACGTAGGAGCAGGTACTAATAATGAAGATTCATTCCCAAGAATGGTTGATATGGTGAATGACGTATTTAGACGTGCTCGTAATGAGGATGATCCTGAATCTCATGTAGGGGGTAGTACGTCTATATGCCCCGATGAAGCTAATGATCAAAGTTTTGTTGAAGGACAAGATGATTTAACAGAGAATATTCGGTACAAGAAGCTGATGGAGGATGTAGTAAAACCATTATATCCTTCATGCCGAGTTAAACATATGAAGCTGTCGGTGACGGTTGATTTGTTGAGCATGAAGGCTAGACATCAATGGTCTAGTAAGAGTTTCACAGAGTTGTTGGAACTGATCAAAGATATTCTACCAAGCGAGAACACGTTGCCTGAGAAAACATACACTGCCAAGAAGATGATCAATTCTTTACGTATGGAGTGCAAGATTATCCATGCGTGTAAAAATGACTGCATACTTTATTGGAGAGAGCATGAAAATAGAAACAATTGTCCTACATGTGGTGTAAGTAGGTGCCAACCGAGAAACATTTTGAAGCCAAGATGCAAACGCTTGCCATGGAAAAAGCTAAGATACTTTCCATTAACGCAATGGTTGCAAAGAATATATAGTGTACCGTGGATTGTAGAGAGTATAACATGGCATGCAAATGCAAGTTTAGTACAAAATCAAGCAATAATGCGTCATCCAATGGATTCTTCATGTTGGTCACAGGTTAATCGTAAATGGGCTGACTTTGCTGCTGAACCAAGGAATGTTCGCTTGGGACTGGCAATGGACGGATTCAATCCTTTTGGGAACAATAGCAACTCCTATAGTTGTTGGCCCATTATGATTGTTCCATTCAATCTTCCACCATCTCTATGCATGAGGAAGGAGTTCACCATGTTAGCATTATTGATCCCCGGAAAGAAAGGTCCAGGACATGACATTAATGTTTATTTGCAACCATTGATCACTGAGCTAGAAGAATTGTGGTCCACCGGAGCCATAACATATGATTCTCACACTAAGAGTAGATTTTCAATGAAAGCAATTTTGTTATGGGCTATACATGATTTTCCAGCATATGGTTATTTGTCGGGTTGTAGGACTGTAGGTAAGTATGGTTGTCCTGTGTGTAGTGAAGGAACTGAATCGGTGTGGCTAAAATATGGAAGGAAGTTTGCCTACATGGGACATAGAAAATTCCTACCAACTAACCACCCTTTCAGAAGCCAAAAATCCCAATTTAATGGGAAAGAAGAAAATGGGAAACATCCTAGGCGCTTGACTGGCTCCGAAGTCTTATTAAAAATGGAAACCGTTGATAGCAATTTCGGGAAGGCAGTGAATAAGAAGAGGAAGAGACGTCAAGAGGACAATGAGATGATTGCATGGTCGAAGAGATCCATATTTTTCGACTTGCCATATTGGAAGGTACGCTTAACTTTAACTCCTTATGTTAAAATAATGCATCAAAAAAATGCTATACTAATATAAATTTATTATTTTCATAGGATCTGCCTATTCGCCACAATCTGGATGTGATGCACGTGGAAAAAAATGTTGCTGAAATTTTATTTGCAACAATCATGAACACTAAGGATAAGACTAAGGATGGCCTTGAAGCCAGCCAAGACTGTAAGGCTATGAAAATTAAAAAAAAATTATGGCCAATGGAAAATAACGGGAAGTTGACATGTCCAGAAGCACCTTACACTCTATCCCGACAGGAGAAAGATTTAATTTGTAAAACCTTGTATCATCTGAAGGTTCCTATTGGGTATAGTGCAAATTGGAGACACAAAGTAAGCTTGGAGGATAGGGAGCTCAAGAATCTTAAGTCACATGATTATCACATACTACTTCAACAATTATTACCAGCAGTATTGCTGATGCACGCATTTCAGTCCCATAAGCCATTACGTGTCGCTATTCGGCAACTGTCAATATTCTTTAATGTCTTATGTTCAAAAGTAATCAATCGTGCAGAACTGCGAAAGATGAAAGAAAAAGTTATGGAAACACTGTGTTTTTTTTAAGTACTTTCCTCCTGCATTTTTCGTATCCATGACACACCTTATTGTGCACTTGGTGGAAGAGGCGCAGGTTTGTGGACCCATTAGATATCGATGGATGTATCCTTTTGAGAGGTAAATAAAATGCTTGATTGCTTGAGATTCTTAACATTAATCACAAGGTAGCACTGTTATCTAATTTACTTATTTTTTTTTACCAGGAAGATGAAAACATACAAACGATATGTTGTGAATCAAACATATCCAGAGGGTTCTATTTCTGAGTGTTACCTCATAAATGAAGCAATGTTGTACGCCATGAATTACATGCCCGATGGCACAAAAAAAGCCATAAGCAAGGAAGGTTGGAGTGGATGGACAAGGAAGGTGAAGTTGCCTATCCTATCGATAAAAATGGGAAGGTCTATATTCTTGAGAATATGCAATATCAGCAAGCACGTAAATGGGTACTAAAGCATTCTACTGAGAATGTTGATATGGAGCAGTAAGTAAATTTTAATGATCATGTGAACAAGTTTATTATTTTAATATATAAAGCATTCACACTACATAAATAAATACAGGATTTATGCTGAATACGTCGAAAGCCTAAGATCTAGCAATCAATATCGAAGAGGCAGTACTCAAGTTGAAAAGGTATTTAGATTACATACCTTGGCTTAGAAAGCAATTAGAGAATGAAGAAAATTTTACCCTCAAAAGGCTTACGGATGGACCAAGTTTTCAAGCCATTTCGTATACATCCTACATGGTCAATGGATATGCTTTCTATACAGCGGAGGCAGAAATGAACAAAACGACGCAGAACAGCGAAGTCTCATTGATGGCCTTGACCCCTTTCAGGGCAAGTGCGAAGGACATGAATCTTGTGCATGAATGTCAAACAAATTCTAGAGCTGGATTATTATGACTTTAAACGGGTAGTATTCTATTGTGATTGGGTGCGTCTAAACAGTCATGGATGTAGAGTTGATCCAGAAGTGAACTTGGTGTACGTTAATTTAGGGAGGCTGCAAAGAAACACAAAAGAAGATGATAAGCCATTTATTTTAGCTAATCAAGCAACTCAAGTCTTCTACTGTAAAGATCATAGTAGGCCTGATGAAGAATGGCATGTTGTATTGGATGTTCCAAGAAATCTATACCAGGATATGGACTCTCTTGAAGATCCCCTAGTCTTTGAGGGAAGAACGAATGAAAATGACTTAACAGCAGCACTGCTAGATGATATCATTGATAATGTGGAGACTGAACTATAAATCCATGTACGACGTCTTCTTTATTGCTTTTTAACAGTATCATTAATTTTGCATGTTGATATTATTTTTAAATGTAGCATAATCATAAATGTAAAAATTTGATATCTTTTATATAAGATTTTACTTGATTTTATTTTAATAACATCTATTTAAAATTTAACATATTTGTTTGCAGGCATTATGTCATATGATCAACCATCGTCAGCAACTGCGTCTATAGTACAAGGATGTGGTTCTCGTGAGAGTATGAAATGCATATCCCAATTCATGTTAATTTGAGATATCAACTTTTTTAATGTTCATAAGTTGATATGTCATTTGTAACAGGTCATGTCTCCCTGGTGACATTTAACATTGACGGGCAACTCATCGGTGATAATGCAGCTAGTTTGTCCACAATGATAGGGCGGTCTGTGAAGAGTAATATACCGCCCTCATTCGATAAATGGTTAAACGTGCTCGATATAATGAAGGAGAAAGTGTGGGACACAGTAACTGTGAGTAATTGTGAATTTGGTTCAAGCAGTTTTCATATATTATTTATGTTTTTTGGTTGATTTATCTCGCTAAATAATCTACTTTGCAGAGTAAATATGAAATCCCAATCGATAATAAAGAGTGGGTACTTATGAAGGCAAATGAGTGTTGGAGGAATCGGAAGTCAAAACTGAAGCGTTACATATATTCTAAATATCACACAGACGTGGATAGAAAAAAGAATGTACCTAAATTTGTTAAGAAGGAGGATTGAGAGAGTTTTATCGACATGTGCTCAACAAATGCGGCACAAGAAAAGAGTAAGCTCGGGAAGGCCGCTAGGCAAGCTATGAGGTGCCCATACACCTCAGGTAGGAAGGGGCAAGCAAGGGTTGCTAATGAACTGGTAATCACAATTTATGAATTTCCCTATTTTTTAATATTTATCTAATTTTTTTTATGTAATCGGGATGTTCGTTTCTAAAATTTTTCAGCGGCGAAAAAATCCTGACAAGGAGATCACGCATACGGATGTCTGGCTTGAAACTCATACAAAGAAGGATGGCTCTGCTTCCTGCGAAGAAACGGTAAGAAAAACCTAATTCTAATTTACTGCATTGGCACTAAGTTTAGTTAGGGGATTATCACATTTACAAGTCACCAATTTGATTTGTTTTTAAGATCTATAAGAATTATCATTCTTAAATTCATTATGTAAGTACTATGTGATGTAATGATATGGATAGTTGATATTGGAGTTTTGAGGGGCATTGGAGTTATATATATGAAGTGTTTTAAGTGCTATGTGATGTGGTGATATGGATTGTTGATATTAGAGGTTTGAGGGGATTGGAGTTATATATATGAAGTGTTTTATTAACAGGTAATACATTTGTGCACCCAAGATATTTTTCGGGGTCCGAAATACAGGGGAGACTCTAGCTGTCGAAATTTTTCTAAAGTTATGACTTCTATTTTTCTAAAGTTATATCTTCCTCATCCATCTTTCAGACCTAATTCCAATTTACTGCATAGGCACTAAGTTTAGTTAGGGGATTATCACATTTACAAGTCACCAATTTTTGATTTGTTTTTAAGATATATAAGAATTCTCATTCTTAAATTCATTATGTAAGTACTATGTGATGTGATGACATGGATTGTTGATATTGGAGTTTTGAGGGGCATTGGAGTTATATATATGAAGTGTTTTAAGTATTATGTGATGTGGTGATATGGATTGTTGATATTGGAGTTTTGAGGGGCATTGGAGTTATATATAAGAAGTGTTTTATTAACAGGTAATACATTTGTGCACCCAAGATATTTTTCGGGGCCCAAAATACAGGGGAGACTCTATCGAAATTTTTCTGAAGTTATGACTTCTATTTTTCTAAAGTTATATCTTCCTCATCCATCTTTCAGAGAAAATCATAGCGATAATCCCACATGGGTGAAGGCATTGACCACCTTTAACCAAATAATGTCAGTCCCAACTAAAATGGTGCCATGGTTTTAAAACTCAGTTTCAGACTTGTTCATGCACCATTTTCATTTATTTATTTTTTGTTCATGCACCATTTTCTTACAAAGCAGACTTGTTCATAGTTTAAAACCTTATTATTGTTCAGAGTTTAAAAACTTATTATGTTTTTCATTTTACAGGAAAGAGTTCGCGTAATATATGGGAATAACCCTTCCTTTGCACAAGGACATTTGGACCACATACCCGGTGGCACGGGTATGTGGTCGTGATACTCGTGGACACGTGAAGGGCATGCGTTCAGGAATTTCTAAGTATGTCATTTCGCGTTCAGCTCCTTATAAGAGAGCATTAGAGCGGGAGAAGAAGTCGAATGTCACCCTTCATACTGAGGTGGAACAGCTGAAAGAGCATATGAGGGAAATGCAACAAATTCTTGCATCTCGTGGTGGGGGACAGACTCGATTTTCGAGTAATCATGGGAGTTCATCTCAGGTACTTTATTTATTTTACATTAATAATATATTCCCTAACATAATTAAATATCCTATTGATGAATTACTTTCTTTTCTTAACATATAATATATGTAGGTAAGGCAAGATTCCTCACGTCAAGAGGCACAATCCGACCAAGCAACCACTGATCAATCAAGTTCACCTTTGCTAAAATTGTTGCATTTGACAAAAAATACATGTGTCGCATATGGAAGACGCTCAAATGAGTCTGCTGAAGAATCAAGTTGGAAAAGGATCATTTTAGATGAGATCGTTGATGGGAATGTTCACTTGATAAACAGACAAGGCAAGATGGAAGATATCACACCAGGCGATGCCATAGATTGGCCTGAATTTAGGATCATCTCCATTTAACATTTTCAATTTAATATTTTGAGACACTAAATTTAGTGATGGACGGTTACATTGTTAATTATGTTAATGTTTTAGTTGATAGATGATTGATTATTGTATGGTTGTTTGAAATAATGTTGGATGTTTTATTATTATATACCAGTTTGGGTTGGATGTTTTCGAAGAACCATTTAATTTATTGTTATGGAAGATTGATTTAGTTTATTCTTATTGGTATAAAACAGGTGCATTTTTTATTTTATTTTATTTTTAAAATATTTTTTTAAATAAAAATAAAAAAACCTCGGCCATTGGTAGTGGTTTTTTTTTTTTAAAGTCAGAACAACCACGATTTTGTGTGTGGTTTTATTTATTGTTATCCACATGTAATGGCTGTGGTCATTTTTAAATTCGCCACAGGTTCGAGTTGTGGTTTTTTTTTTTTTAAAGTAAAACAATTACGGTTTTGTGTGTGGTTTTATTTTATTGTTATCCACATGTAATGGCTGTGGTAATTTTTAAATTTTCCACGGGTTCGAGCTGTGGCTTTTGAAATACTACACCATTCTTCGCCACGGCAATTGCCACGGTCATATATGTGGCTAAAAGGTAAAGACCACGGCCATTGGCTGTGGTTTTTTAGCGTTTTTGACGTAGTGTGGTTATAGTAAAATATAAAGATCCCATGGAGCCTATATCCTTGCAATTGAAGATGTAATTCAGGCTAAATTAGTATTTGATACGTATTAATTTTATGAAAGGTCTTTTGGATTTATTATATTATCGAAGGGGAGGCAACAAACCCACCATTAGTGGTTGTTTTTGTATCTCCTAAATTAGTACACCATCAGCATTTTGTGAATATATTCAAATAAACTAGTTATGCTTTACAATATGTGGATAGTTGTATATAGGATATCAATGTCGTCCAATGGTCATTCCAATACCAACAACAACACTTTATGGATACTCACAAGGATTTTGGGGATTTGTTAGAAAAAGATTTATTCACATAGTAAAAGGTTTTAATGTATTTGGTGGATTTTCGTTTAGTTAGTTCTTAATTTTTTATTTCTATTTTTGTTCTTGGATTTGTATGTTCACATATTTCTAAGTTCAATGTTTATGATTATTCTCATCTTTGTTTTTTACCAATGAAAGTACTAGTAGAAAGCACATTTACAAACATAGTAGAAAAAAATGGGAAAAGAAAAAATAATTGTATTATGAAAGCTAGGTTTCAGAGACATGGAATCCGGTTTGGAGTTAAAAAAAATTGGGATTTGTTAGCAAAATTGTGGTGGGAATTCAGGGAGGAAAAAGGAGCTTTATGGAGAAAGGCTATTACTTCAAAATATGACGAGGATGAGTGGGTTTGGGAGAAAAAAAAAGCTCCTAGATATCATGTGTCTGGGGTGTGGGGCAATATTCTAAAAGTTGGGATGAGTCTAGTGTGTGTTCGTGGGGGATGGAGGAGAGGGGTGTTTTTGAAAGAAGGGGTGAGTTTTAAGGTAGGGGAGGGTAATAGAGTCCGATTTTGGTTTGATAATCAGGCTACGGTGGGTCCTTTGCATGTTTTATTTCCTAGGTTGTTTAGATTGGTGTCTAATAAAATGTCTTCTGTTAATGAATGTTATGCAGGAGAGGGGGAAAATGTGTCTTGGGAGGTGTCTTTAAGGAGGGTTCTTCGTCAATCTGAGGAGTTTGGGTATGAGTCTTTTTTAAGTACTCTTTCTAACATGTTTCTATGAAGAGAAGAAGAAGATTATTGTATTTGGAAGCCTTGTCCATCAGGGGAGTGTACCTCTAAATCTTTCATAGATATTTGGAGAATTGCCAATTCAATTCCAAGTTCCCAAGCTCACTTGTTTGGACGAGCTTAGCTCCTCCAAGAGTGGAGGTATTTTATTGGTTAGCGGTTTGTGAGAAGGTGTCTACGATGGATAACCTCAAAAGGACACTACACCAAAAATGGAAAATTGGAACGGATTACCATTCATAATCCGTGTATTCCTAATCCGTTCCTAAACCGTTCCTAATCCGTTAATCCATTCCAAAAACAGGAAATTGGAATGGATGAACGGATTAGGAACACACAGATTAGGAACGGTAATCCGTTCCAATTTTTCATTTTTGGTGTAGGGGCATGTCAACGGAGTCTATCTCTAGTTTATGTCCTCTTTGCAGGAGAGGTGGAGAGTTGATCGGCCTTCTCTTCTTGCATTGTGATGTTTCTTCTTCTTTATGGAGGTATTTTATTTATTGATGTGATTTGTCTTGTTGCATGCCAAAGTCTTTGAAGAGCATGATTTATGGAGTTATTGTCCCTTTTTCGATTGTGGTAATATTCTTTGGACGCTTATTCCTTTCGTCATACTTTGGTCTGTATGGAAAGTGAGAAATGAAAGATCTTTAGCGGTTTGAATGTGGACTTAAATGATGATCTTTCTTTTATGCTTTGGAGGAATTTGCTAGTCTAAGATTTGATGATATCTTGCATAATTAGGAGACCTGTTTTCATTGTGGTATCTCTCGTGTGAGGAAGTCAATGTTTTGGCTTCATCCCCTTCCTGGTTTCTTTAAGTTTAATACTGATGGTGCAGCGAGAGGAAAGGGTGGTCCTGCAGGGATAGGAGGTGTGCTTAAAAATGACAAAGGTGATTGTTCGAGTTCGGCCCCTGTAGATATGAAGTGTCGAACCGAATGATTATAGGCCTTAGTGATGGACCTCGCGTTCATTGCCCGGATGCTACCGAGGTCGGCGGACGTGGGAGTCCGTTTGGGTAAGACCCTTTCGCGCTCGGGGGGCAGAAGCGGGTATCAACATTTTTTTTGTGTGGGTGTGCCAGATTTTCTATTTTACTTGGAATTACAAGTGGTGATCCGGAGATCGACCTTCGCAAGTAAAAAGGAAATCAACTTCTTTCAAGTTTTCCATTGCACATATATTTAAGAAAAGAGACATTTTCTTAGTTTGCCGTAAAAGATGATTTTTTTGGCATTTATAGCCGATTTTGGCGTTTATAGCCGATTTAGGGCGTTTATAGCCGATTTATAATTCTTATCAATAATAAAAGACAAGAGTTGTGAGTTTTTTTTTAAAAATTAAATCTTTTCCAAGTATATGGGTATCAAAGAATCCAATGAGACGGAGGTCTTGGCCATTCTAGAAGCTCTCTTATTATTTTCTTCTTCTTTCCACGACAAATTAATTGTGGAGAGTGATTCTTGTAATGCTGTTTCTTAGAGTTCTTTGGGTAAGTGCCCTTAGAAGTTTCAATTCTTGTTTTCTAAATTAAGGCCTTGTGTTAGAGTTTTTTGGATGGAAATTTGATTGGTTTCGGAAAAAGACTCGAGTCCAAATTGAGTTATGATTTTCTATTTTATAGTTTTGGATTGTAGTATGGTTCATCGTGAAAAACACAGGAAGAAAAACTACAGAGTTTCAAGCCATACAATCAAACTGCTAATCCTTAGATAGAATCTTAGTTCGCTCGAGCAAGCAATACTTTGGGTTGAGCGAGTTCTGTAGCATTCTCAGAGTTTCGAGACAGAATGCAAGTTGGGTCGAGCGAGCTTCGCGAAACTTCTTAGCTGAATTGGAAACCCTTTCTATTTTCTCGCTATTTGTTGTTAAGTCCTAATTGAATTGAGAAACCCTAAGCACGACTCAAAGCCTATTAAAATAATTCTTGTTGTCCTACAACCTCCACATCTCTCCCATCCAAAGTTTAAAGATTTTGCAAGAGTTCTGCGTTGATCATTGTCTTCCACTCTTGTTTTCTCTTTAAAGCACCTTGAGAGGCGTCAAGGTGGGTTACGGTTCAAAAACATGCGAATGGTGAACAACAAGTTGTTGGTAAAAAGAACTATAGTGCATTAGGGTGTATTCAGCTGGGGAGTTGTCTGTGAGTACTTTTGTAATCGCTCATATTCATAGTGCTCGGTTTTCCTTCCTAAATCATTTCCTAGCGGGATCATCTGCCTTCCACTTTTTCCTAACTTCTGGTTCAGCAAGCCATCGAGGAGGGCAATTAATAAATAATACCACTTTCAAAACAAGCAGATACTTCATTTTTGTTTTCTGCCGACACTTGAAATGAGGCCCCACAAAAATAAAGACCTCCGGGTAGGGACAGTGGCGGACCCCAGGATTTTCATTTGCGTGGGGCGGATGTTGGTCAATTGAAAATTGAAAAGGTCAAAACCAACACCAACTACCAATAATCTCCACTTAGTTCATGGTTTAAAGACATTACTCCAATTAAATATAAAGAACTGATGTCCCGCTATTAATCAAGATATTGCTTCCCCACATATTGTGTAAAGGTATGGTGAGAGGGTAGACCTTTATGCTATGCTATTATGTAGAAGCCGAACTGTTTGAGCTTAGAGTGGAAGAAGCAGAATGATTGAGCGAAGGGTTCCAAGGTTTTTCGTTCGGGAGATCTTTGACACCGAGAGCGAAGGGTTCTTTGAGACCTGGGGTGGGGAGATTACTTTACTGGAATGGAGTATGGGCCATATGACCCATGCAACTTTTAAGCCCTTTTGGATTAGACCTGGGGCAGTCAGCCCAGGTCCGCATAAGGTAGGTCCGCCATTGGGTAGTGATGTAAATGGGTCTCCGATTCTCCGATTATCCGGAGGTTCCAACCCATTAAAGACTGGGTCAGGGTCCTCATTTAGGCCTCGCTAAGCAAATGGGTCCGAGTCCTTTTTTGAACCCGTGATCTAAACGGGTCCAGGTCCGATTCCACCTTGGTTCGGACCCGTGGACCCCACATATTACCTCAATTTTTAAGAACCTCTCTTTTTTTAAATATCATTCTCTACTTAGATCCGGACCCGTCCTGTATAAGGTTTTGGTTCTAGTTCCGGTTCCATCTTTTCATTAACGGTTCCAGGTCTGGGTCAACCATGGACCTGGACCGGAACCGACCCGCTTACATCCCTACCTTCTGGGTATGGGTTTTCTCGGATTTGGGTTACTGGGATCTGATTCACAATCCTTACGGTTTTTCACTCTACAAATAGGTTCATGACAAAACCAACTCTTCTCCTAAAATTGTTTCTCAAGAGAACTTAAAATTATTTTTCAACAGAAAATAAAGGATATGAGAGCCCTTGGTTGATCATCGAGAGGATTTAACAGCATTCCTATCGACTTCCTATTGTCTACCTCCCATTGGAATACACAAAGGTATCAGCAAGATCATTATAGAGTACTGACACCCATCTGGTACCAGCACAATTAGGTTGAAAATGATAATTCAAAAAAAAACAGATTGCATAAAAAAAAATTCCAACAGATCATAGAAAAATCCAACAGATCATCTGGACCAGCATTAATCGGAATGCGCATTTTGCTTTGCAGCTGCATTGTGCTGCCTGGCCTCATGCTTGTGGGCCTCTGCGTCGTGGATCTTCTCCTGTTTCTTTTCCTTTGCCATCTGTTTCTGCAATGGGTCGTGTGTCGACACGGTCTCCATCTGCACCACCGCCCAAACACAAGTAGAAACAACGTGAGACCAAGTCCATAGAAAATCACCAAGTCCATAGAAAATCATTTCTACGTGCTTTTTTAACAGAGCCATCAAAATTTTAACTAAGTTTTTTTCTCCAAATGTGAAAAGATTTGCTAAAAAAACCATCCCAACTATTTCACCTTTTTATACAAAAGCGTGGCTGCACAAATGTGAACCCCTCGAGATGCAAGTGGGACACTGCACAATGTGGGGCCCATACCTCATAATTCAGGAGGGACATCCATCAATGTGGTTGGGCCCCACAAATGGGATACAGAAAAGTGGGGCCATGCATTTTCATTGTCCCAAAACGTGCCCATCACATCAGTCAGATGCAGGAACATATAAATATGGCCCCAGAAAAAGACATTTAGATCAGTATTTTATGGTGTGGTCCATCTTCTTGGGGCCATCAGAACCGTTGATTGACAGACCTTTTCCCGGGCAGTGGCCTTGGTCTTGTCCATGCCTGACTTCGCTGAGGCCATGGCATTTGCTGCAGACTCCTTCATGGAAGCAGCTGCATCTTTCGTTGCCTGCATCTTCCCGTTCCACTTTCAAAACTCAGATTTGCATGCACCAAACAAACACCTGAGATTGCAGAGGCTACAAGGCCAGGTCCCTTCCCCTTTAAATAGGCAAGATAGGTTGCCAAGAGTGTGCCAAGTGGACCTTTGTTTCTGGTTTTAATCCGAACAGAATGTAGATTTGGAAGCTGTCAAAACCTAACAAACTCAAAAAAGTCCGGATCCTCGATATATGTGAAATCTAATTATGTGTCACAAGAAGGGATGAGATTCATCTTGAATGACTTGATTAACTTTATATGGGCGCCAAGATGGAGTTCTCATCATGTATTACAGGGTTTTGGTGTAACACTGCAATAAAGGACATGTGGATATGATGACTAGGCAATCTAGGGCCTAAGTGAGCTCCACATCAAAGTGTCTAGAGCTCGGAGGAAGAGCAGGCGCGCTAAATTTTAAAATAATTATATGTCCGAATCACCTATACCTCATAGTGCTCGTGGGTTTATAAATAATTAACTAATTGACACATATATTTCTTATCCATTTATTCAAGTATCAAAAATGGAGAAAAAGAATTAAGTTTATAATTTAATCACATAAAATAGACAATAATTAATAAGTTAGAATAAGTTTTCTTCATTCAAAAGATAAATGTCAAGCTTACAGAAAAGAGAAAATGCACATAAACCAAAGATTCTACACGGTTTCCTTCATAATATG